>OZ024741.1:98635732-98655732 GCA_964016885.1 Eledone cirrhosa
CCACTTGCATCTAGTTTAGTGATGACAAAATAAAAATCCATATAGGTTGATGTTATTATGATTGCTGCTTAGTCATGGCTAGAGTAAACCTATGTTCATTGGCGTTCCTGCCGTAATCAAATTGTGTTTTCATACATTGTCTAACGTCGACTTTCACTTTCTTTTAAAGGTTTGTGAGATTTTTCAGAGAATATTGTCTACTACTTGTAGCAGACCACTTACAGGCAACCATCTTGCTTGTGTGGTGACGGTGGTGCGAAGGGTGTAATAATGCTCAAAATTGTATCGTTGTTGTTTTGCCTCCTAACTCTAGTCAGTGCTGGTCGAACAGACCACGATCATCCCGAATTCTTTTTTGCAGCTATAAGGCATATTTTCCAGCGTCTGTACTTTGAGGGAGATATTGCTGCTATTTTTATCTGCCAAGTCGAGCAACAACCTAGACGTTCCATCGTTGGCTCGAAAATCAATATATTGATATGAAATGTACGATGCCAGTCTGAATGTATTAGTGTGTTAATATATGCATATATAAGCAGTGGCATTGTTCCTAATCAAAAGGAATAAATATATGCATGAAGGTGATGGTGTTAGTCGAGATGATACACCTAACTAAATGCAATGCAGTATTTCTTTTCTTTCTAATATGAATGGCTGAATGGTGAAAACGTTAATCACATGGTGCTACGTTCGATCTTACAGCATGGTACATTGAGAAAAATACCCTTTACTACTGCTTTTGTAATTACCCGGTCCTTGTGAACGAAAGTATGTAGGTGAGCCTCAGTTGCACTATACTTGCAATTCAATTGTCCAGCCTTGTTGCACACAGTGGTATACTTGGCTACATAAAGTATGTAGTTCCATTGAGTGTGAAACTACTTTCAGACAGTAGCAGTAGAGCTGTTGACTTGTGATGTTGAGTTCAATTCTTCCCATGGGAGAAGCTACCTCCAAAATTCCACAGTCCTATCAAATAAGAGTTTTATTTCTCGGTCACCTAGAGCAGGGGTCACCAAACTACCGCCCGCGGGCCGGATCAGGCCCGCGACGTCAGTTCATCAGGCCCGCCGATGGTACTTGCATTTGCGTGATAAAACGGATGGAACAAGAGATATTTCTAATTCAATGTCTTTTTCATTTTCAGATCCCGTTTTCTTCATCCTTTATTATTGCTACTAAGAAAAGAAAAGTGAACGCCGAGAAAAGTGAACGCCGCGTTTTCAATGAAGAATGGGGAGTAAAGTACTTCTTTGTGGAAACAAAGGACCAGAAAGCTAGTTGCGTGGTATGCAGCGAAAGTGTTGCCGTTTTGAAAGAGTACAATCTTCAGCGTCACTATGAAACAAAACATCTATCAACATATTCAAAGTTTTCTGGAAAGTTACGCTCTGAGAAATATGAGTCCATGAAACGTGGTTTAGAAACTCAAAGAAATCGCTTTACGAGAAAGTTTGCTGAAAATGAATCTGTCACTCGTACAAGTTACAAAATAGTGCATAAGTTGGCAGAGCGAGGAAAACCGTTTACTGATGGCAACTTCATCAAAGAGTGTATGATGGAAGCAACAAATGACTTGTGTCCTGAGAAAGCCGATTTGTTTGGAAGTATCAGCCTTTCGGCAAGTTCAGTTGTGCGTAGAACAGAAGAACTTGGAGAGAACATAGTGCTACAGATACGCGAGAAAGCTAGGAACTTGTTGTGCTGTCATTGTTTGAAGCACAAATGGAAGGAGAAAACTTCTCTCATTTTCACTGTTTCAAAGAGTTTTGCGCTAAAATTGCTGAAGATGTCAACCTCGATTTTCCTAAAAAGATTATTCGTGACTTGAAGAAGCATTTTTTGGAGAGATTTTCAGATCTCGACAGAAATGAAAGTGACATTCTTCTGTTCCAGAATCCGTTTGATTGTAATCTTGATGATGTGCCAGTTGAACTACAGTTGGAGCTCATTGATTTGCAAGCAAATGACTTGTTGAAAGAGAAGCACAGAGAAGGAAAACTTGTTGAATTTTACCGCTTCTTCCCTGATGTTGAGTTTCCGAAATTGAAGAAATTTGCCGCTGGTATGGCATCATTGTTTGGAACAACTTATGTCTGTGAGCAAATATTTTTAAAAATGAAGTCAACACATCGAACGAGATTGACTGATGAACATTTGAAAGCAATTCTCTTGATTGAATGCAGCAATTCCAAACCAAACATTGATGATATCTTGAAAGCCAAACGTCAGTTTCACAAATCTCATTAATCTTTTTTGCTGCTTAGTTTGTAAGATTAGGATATGTGCACACTAGGTCTGATGTAACTATATTTTTGCTAACGCCGCCTTCTTTGATAACGTTTTAGTAAATAAATATGTTGGTTGTCTTTGCTTTGTGTGCATTGCACGCCACTCACCCATGATTAACATGGAATGCTAAACGTAGTGTTTCGTCTTTTTTCCCAAAGCTTTCGTTCTGGCTTGCAAGTATTGAACAGAATGATTATGCGGCCCGCGCTCGTCATTCTTTCAGTTATCCGGCCCACTGTGAAAAAAGTTTGGTGACCCCCCTGACCTAGAGTAATGAAAAAGTGGAGAGGAGGGGTAAGAGCTATTCCCAGAGATGAGTCAAGTGAAAGTTAGCTACAGGGTTACTTAAATAATAGTAATATGTAAAAGATGAAGGCATGCAGCTTAGAGGTTAGGGTATTAGGTTCACGGTCATAAAGTCGTGAGTTCAATTCGCTGCCGCGCGTTGTGTCTTTGAGCATGACACTTTATTTATGTATATATATATTTGTTAAGAAGTACTTAATGATGTGTGCAGTGCGAAAAACATATTGATGTATATATGTATATATATGTGTGTATGTGTGTATACATACATACATACATACATACATACATACATACATACTTACATACATACATACATACATACATACATACATACATCAATCAATTTGTGTTTTTCGCACTATAAGGGGTCGATTCTTCCTCTCTCTAGAAAATATCTGCTGTACTCAGACCTGGAGAGGATGGGCTCCGCCAGGCTTAAAATGCCCAAGGAACGCCGCATGCCAATACGGCACCCCTACAGCTCTATCAGAGGTTACGGGACCATAACATACCATATATATATATATATTCTTTTAATATAAGATCGTTATAACAAAAGGACTTATATATATATGAAAGTTGGAAAATCACTGACGAAGGACTATTTTTATCATATGTAACCCATGTGCAACCACGCAGTATTCTTTCTTCTCATGTTTTTTATATATATTTACCTCGGCTGCGTTTGTCTGTTTCTCTCTTACTGCTTCCCCGCTCTCTCTGTTTCTCTCACCTTCTTTCGCCCCCTCTGTCAGTTACACCTCCTCTCGACTGACCTCTTCCTCGCACTTCCACTCACTCACTCTCTGTTTCTCCCCTTCTCACTTCCTCCCGTTTGGCTTGTAGTGGGTTCTCTTCCTGCTCACATCTCACTCACGTCGGATGGTCTGTATATCTCTCTCGCTCATGAAATCCACCCAGCTTCGGCTGACCGGATAACCATGTTGCTTGTTTTTTCCTATCTTTGCGTTGCTTTCATCCTTCTATGTTGTTTACTTGTCTCACTCGCTTTACGCGATTTACTTGTCCCAATAGCTTTATTTAGCTATTGCTCGGAGGTATATGATTTTTAATGCGATGTAATACCAATGAAGGTTGGAAAATCACTGACGAAGGACTATTTTTATCATATATATCATATTTATCATATATATATATATATATATATATATATATATATATATATATAGTGGTTGACTGAATAAGCACGAGTATGATTTTTCTAGTTATTTTTCCATTCCAATCTCTTCTCAGTTTTTATCTTTCTATTTCATCTTTTATTTCTCATTCTATCGTCTGACGAAAGACGAGTATCCAAAACAATAAGAACCTTTTCCTGTTATTTCAAGCGTTAAACTAATATATTTCGTCATTGTACCGTGTTGTTTTCTTTGTTATTTCTGTTTACATTTTACACACGCACACTCACACACATAATATATATATATATATAGTTGTGGATGCTTATACTTGTATATATATGTGTACATAAAGAGGAAATGCTTCGCATATTTTCACAGTAATATAAGGTTTGTTACTGCAATTTCTTAATTAGCCGTGCCCTTTCAGATTTTGTGAAGCGCAGTTTCTCAAAATTGGTGCTGCGATAGTTAATGGCATAACGAAATTATGTCAGTATGTATGTATGTATTTATGTATGTATGTATGTTAGTATTTATGTATGTATGTATGTATGTATGTATGTATATATGTTTGTATGTTTGTATGTATGTTTGCATATATGTATTCGTATATGTATGTGTGGACAAGTCATGCATTTGTGAATCTCTATGCTTTGATTTATGTATGCCTACTTGTATATATGCATATCGGTTTACGTGTGTATATGTTATATATATATATATATATATGTGTGAGAGAGAGAGAGAGAGAGAGAGAGAGAGAGAGAGAGAGAGAGAGAGAGAGAGAGAAAGAGAGAGTGTGTGTGTGTGTGTGTGTCTCTGTCTATGTCTATGTCTGTGTCTGGGTCTGTCTATGTGTGTGTTTATACAACAGACTAAAATTCTGGAATGTGTTACATATTTTCACAATTCCATTAATAGCGTGTAATTGATATTTCCTAATAAGCTGTTTCCTCTCTCGTTTTCTGAAGCGCAGCTTCTCTCGACTGGTGCTGACGTAGCTAGTTACATAACCAAGTATCCAAATAATTAGTTATATGTATGTATGTATGTATGTATGTATGTATGTATGTATGTATGTATGTATGTATGTATGTATGTATGTATTCTGGGTTTATCCTTTAAAATGTTTCACCTATAGAAAAAGTATAGGCAATTATGCATGTAGGGAGATATGTACCTCTTCATCTCTAATATTTATGTGAAAAGTTTCAAATGTAATGGTATATTAGATGGATGTATTGTAACTGCAAATTTAAACCAGGCAGATGCCTGGTTTAAATTTGCAGTTGTCAGAATAATAATTTGAGAATTAAAGTTTGCTTCTATAAGCCATTGTTTAGTCGATTTCTCCCATAATAAATCAAGAATTTGGACTGAAATTGCAGTGGAATGTATCTTCACGTGCTGATATATTTTGTGCAACACTAATCCTTTTCTGTTAATTGCCCAGCCTTATTTTTTAAACTCGAAATGAGGCCAAATTTTAGAAAGGACCATACGTGCATTGTGATCACTAATAATATCAGTTTATTACTGGTACTTTTTAATTTAATGTTTACTACTTAAAGCTGTGCTCTTGCATATCATTAGCCAATTCTTTTAAAAAAGAGAGAAAAAGAGAGAGCGATGTGGAGGATAAAATAAAAAGGAAATTTCCCCTGGTGGAATTAGAAATCAAAAAGACAAATTTACACTGCTATGAAATTAGTGACATGTGAAAAATAAAAACACAGTTGGTTTGTGCAGATGTGTGTTAGAGAGATAAGTGAACTGTCATGTATTTGAAACAGTAAAACAGAAGAATATATAAAAGAGAGCAGTAGTAAAGGCAAAAGATATTCTACGGGGTAATTAGAACGTGACGTGTCCCGTCCCTAAACAATACGCCTTCTTCAAGCTGTTCTGCTAAATCTTTCATCTTTCACAGATGAAAAAATCATGGGAACATAAATTAACACCTAGACGCCACCCTAATCGAATAGTTGCCAACCCTCTCAGCAACAGTAAATGATTCTACGGAATAGAAACACTATTGGTGTAACTAGTGACCTTATCTTACATGTTATACCAACACAGATGGTCCTAATGCGTTAACGAAATTAAGACAGTAAACTGTGACATCAGTTCCGCCTCTGTTTCACTTTATTTTGTCTTCGTCATCAGATAGCAACACCTCTGTCGCCATCAGATAACAGTGCCTCCTTCGCCATAAAATAGTCACACCATCGTCACCGCCTTCAGGATATTCGGTTTCTCTTCACCAGTTGCTCGATGTCAACAATGTGATAACGTTACCACCCAACACCACTACCACACATAAACGTTTTGTATGGCTTGTTTTAAATGTCTGTGCTCATGGCATTCACACACCCAACAAGATGTCGATAGAGCAGCTAGAAATAATAACCAAATCTTTCTCTTCATAAAATCACAATCTGAAAAAAAAAATGTATTAGTTTCTGTAGTCCGGTGCGTAACAATGCATAAAATAGGTGGGATTGTAAGTTCTACAAGATATAATCATAAGACTGCTAATGCTTGACTACCGTGGGTTAAACAACAGCAACAACTACCTTAATAATATTAGAAAAGGGCCAGTAATTTGTGAGGGGAAAGTAACTAAAACATTATTTCGTCGACAATGTAGGGCGGTGAATTAGCAGTACAGTATCGGTAGAGCGTCGGACACCATGCTTTGTGGCATTGAGTTACGACCCTTTACGGTCTGAGTTCAAATCCCGCTGAGGTTAACTTTACCTTTCATTCATACAGGATCGATAAAATAAAGCACCAGTAACGTACTGGGGTCGATTTAATCGACTTTCCCCTCCCTACAAAGTTATCGTCGGTGGTATTTGAACTCAGAAGGTAGAGGATCGTAACGAAATACTATAAAACATTTCGTCCGAGGTTCTGACGACTCTGTCTTTCTAATATTAGTAGCTGTCATTAGTTAGTCATTCTAATAAATATTTAATACTTTTTTGGTCGACTCCCTATTTCGCTTTACTTCACCAAATTCTTAATAAAATCGATGCATGGTACCTCCAGCATAGCTAAGCTTTGGGGTGAGTGTTAATTAGAATTTCTAACTTTAGTATCAAGCTACAAGTTTCTAGGGGAATATGTAAAATCGATAAATCAATACTATTATATGAACGTTGCAAGTTATTATTTTTTTAATCTAGTACGGAGAGATGAAAGGCAAAGTGAAAGCCGGTGGGAATTGAACTCTGAATTTATAGAGATGGAAGTAAATACAACGCACAAAGCGTTTCGATTGTCACTCTGCCATTTCTGTTACTCCGCCGCTTCAATCTATAGATATAATGTTAGTAATGGACCTCAAATAGACAAAGCTTATGGACTACTTAACCCCTCTATTTCTTTCTTTCTGTACACATGCATACATACACAAACGCGCGCACACACACACACACACACACACACACACACACACACACATATATATATAAATACAATATCAGAGAAAGCTTTTTAGCGATACTCCGGCCAAATTCCAACTCACTCAACAAACATTAGGAAATAAGTGATTATATTCCTAATTATGCGTTCGGGGTGTTAACTAAAAGTATTGCGTGGAAAATTGGCTGTATTATTTCATATGAGACATATCGAATATATCTCTTCCCAGACGGACGTCTCGTTTCATTATAGGATTCCTACAATTTGGGTGAAATTATACCAATTTATGCAGGAGCTTGTATACCATCAATAGATATATATTCAAGTGGGCTCCTATAATTCATCAGTGGGTGCCCCAATAATACTAATATTGATAATCTAACCAACATTTAGCGATAATCATCATCAGTGCCTGAGGTATCTGTCAGGTTGCTAGTCCAGCAGTTCTAAAGAAATGCTCAAACTGATTCAAAAATGAGGAAGTAAATTACCGCGAAAATAAACAATACATGCGCATGACAATGAACTCTAAAAGAAATTCAGGCCACGTGCTAGAACTCAATTGGAAATTGAAAAAATATCTATGTGTGTACGACATTTGATGACACACACAGATATTTTCTCGGGCAAAATAACAGAATGAGATATAAGGAACAATCAATATTCATATATAAAAAAATAAACAAAGAAAGCCTAACCTTATACCGGGAATTTCAAATTTGCTGCACAAGAGTAAATAAATAAATACAATATCGGAGAAAGCTTTTTAGCGATACTCCAGTCAAATTCCAACTCACTCAACAAACAATATATACATATATATATATTGGAAAATGTGTGAAATCCTTGGTACAGTTATGTATATTTAGAAAAAAAGAAAATGACTTCACTTGTAGTTCTAAATAATTGTTTCTACTTTTGGTACAAGGCCATCAATTACCCCAGAGCATTACTGGTACTTTATTTTATCGACTCCGTAAGGATGAAAGGCAAAGTTATCCACGGCGGGATTTGAACTCAGACCATAAAGGACGTAATTCTATGCTGCAAAGCATAGCATCCGACCCTCTACTGATACTGCCATTCCAAAATAATGTAAATTAGTTTTATATTATAATTTTACAAGTTGGTTTGGTAGATCTAGACCTACCAAACCAAATTGTAAAATTGTAATAATAAAAATTAAATTAAATTATTTAGAACTACAAGTGAATTCATTATTTTTTAATATATATATATATATATATATATATATATATATATATATATATATATATATATATATATATATATATATATTGGAAAATGTGTGTAATCCTTGGTACAGTTAGGTATATTAAGACGGGGGAAGAAAAAATGGCTTCACTTGTGCTTTCAACAAATTTATTTTCTTCATATTGCACATTGAGCACATGCATTTACGCTTTGGCTTCTAATTAATTCACCAATCACTCCTCCCCTATCTCCTCTCCTATCTCTATCTCTCTCTTTAAGATTGGTTACTCTTGAACTGTGTATATATATATATATATATATATATATATATATATATATATATATATATATATATATATATATATTTAAAAGAATAGAGGTGTAACACACAAGTTATGATATATTGGTAAACGGAAAAGAAAATGCTGACAAATTGTTCACAGTCAAAAATAGTTTAATTAGGAATAAGTGAGAATTAGTAATAGTATTGGTTAGTATTCAGCTTTGGTTTTATGTTTTACCGGTTGCGCATTTCTAATGCTTTTCAAAAATAATTTTAAGATAGAGCATCCGTGATGTTTGCTCTAATCTGATTAGTTTTGGAAATTCTACCTGTTTTTATGTTAAAAAAGTGGCTCCAGCGGTATTAAAATAAGTTTTGCGCCAATTCGTGTTGCAAAAATTCTTGTGGTCAAAACAATTTTGATTGGTCGGTAGAGGTCATGTGAATGTTAAAAATTGATTTTGCGCCAATTGTAGATTTGTGTCGGCTGATTAAGAAGTCACGTAAAAATAAGTCTTTCAAAACAAATATGTGTGTGTGTGTAGTAGTAGTAGTAGTAGTAGTAGTAAAGAGGTTCGTTGTTGTGATAATGGTCAGCAGGGATGTGTGTGCCAACCGTAGCCTGTTGACAGTTCAAATGCCTATTTGACAAGTGTGTGTGTGTGTGTGTAGCAGAGTAATTCGTGGTAGAGGGATGGTCAGTAGGAATGTGTCTGTAAGGGTGTGGGGGATATTTTAACATGTTAAAAGATATTTTTCAGCTCTTGTCTTATACGGAGAAGTGTGTGTGTGTGGGTATATGTCTCTTTGTATGTTAATGTACGCGTGTGTATGTGTGTGTGTATATATGTGCGTGTGTTCGTATACACGTGTCTGCGCATACACGTGTGTCTGTGTGTGTGAGAATGTGTGTGTGTGTGTGTGTGTGGACCAGTAATTATTTTTGTGGTACTGGTGAAATGGTGTACATTATTCGATATTTTCAGTACAATCGATTCTCTCAATAGAACATCAAAAACCTTAATAATAAAAGGTGTGAAATGATATATAGTATTGGCATAATACCAAGGTGTGTGTGAGTGTGTCCAGATTGTACGTACTGCAAGGGGAATCCATTAGGCCTTGCCGTATTTGAATACCTGTGTACAAATATGTATATGGAGTGTGTCCAGAAATTGTATACCTGTGTACAAATTGTATACTTGTGTACAAATTGTACACATGTATCTGGAGTGTGTCCAGAAATTGTATACTTGTGTATAAATATGTATCTGGAGTGTGTCCAGATTGTACGTACTGCAAGGGGAATCCATTAGGCCTTGCCGTATTGGAATACTTCTGTACAAATATTTATGTGCTCATCAGTGTGCAATGCATGTGTGCGTTTATGTATGTGTGTGTGTCGGCACGTTTATATCTATAGACATCAAAAGGTATGCAAATTTGTGTATATTTGTGTTGCACCATAGAACATGTGTGTTTACGTATGTCATTGTGTTTATATGTGGGTAGAGATGTATGTTGATGTAGGTATGTATGTTGACGTGTGTATGTTGTGGGTTCGTCTTAGGGAGAAGTGTTTAGACGGGGTCCGTATTTGTTAATGAAGTAAGATTCCTTGCTGATGCACTGGGTGTGGGTGGCATTATGTTTAAATTTATAGAGCGGAAAGATTCTGAAGTTGGGATGATTTAGGGCGGCACAGGTATCAATGTGTTCACTCAGTGGTATTTTCCTGTATTCCCGTATTTTGACACCATCCTCCAGAACATCCCTGTGTTGAAAAAGGACCATAGAATGAACCAAATCCTACGAACACACGATATCATAAAGAGCAAAAGACAATCTAAGTCAATGAAAACCATCCTAACACATGCCAAATTACTGCCAACCACAACAACGAAACCCACAGTAAAAAAATGCGATAGACCCAACTGTGGCATATGCATCAACCTAATAGAGGTTTCGGAATTCTATTTCAAAGAAGGACAACGTTTTATAGTAAAACACAATTTTACATGCGCATCAGAAAATCTAATATATATATTAACTTGCTCAGGTTGTCGAGAACAATACATAGGCCAGACTAAAAACAGCCTTCGCCAACGCATGACTGTCCATAGATCCCAAATTAAAATACGGGAATACAGGAAAATACCACTGAGTGAACACATTGATACCTGTGCCGCCCCAAATCATCCCAACTTCAGAATCTTTCCCCTCTACAAATTTAAAGATAATGCCACCCACACCCAGCGCATCAGCAAGGAATCTTACTTTATTAATAAATACGGACCCCGTCTAAACACTTCTCCCTAAGACGAACCCACAACATACACACGTCAGCATAATACCTACATCAGCATACATCTCTACCCACATATAAACACAATGACATACGTAAACACACATGTTCTATGGTACAACACAAATATACACAAATTTGCATACATTTTGATGTCTATAGATATAAACGTGCCGACACACACACATACATAAACGCACACATGCATTGCACACTGATGAGCACATACATATTTGTACACAAGTATTCCAATACGGCATGGCCTAATGGATTCCCCTTGCAGTACGTACAATCTGGACACACTCCAGATCCATATTTGTACACAAGTATACAATTTCTGGACACATTCCAGATACATGTGTACAATTTGTACACAAGTATACAATTTGTACACAGGTATACAATTTTTTCTGGACACACTCCAGATACATATTTGTACACAGGTATTCCAATACGGCAAGGCCTAATGGATTCCCCTTGCAGTACGTACAATCTGGACACACTCACACACACCTTGGTATTATGCCAATACTATATATCATTTCACACCTTTTATTATTAAGGTTTTTGATGTTCTATTGAGAGAATCGATTTTACTGAAAATATCGAATAATGTACACCATTTCACCAGTACCACAAAAATAATTACTGGTTCACACACACACACACACATTCTCACACACACACACACACGTGTATGCGCACACACGCACTTATATACACACACACACACGCGTACATTAACATACAAAGAGACATACACACACACATACACACACACACACACACACATACACACACACACACATACACAAACACACACACACTTCTCCGTATAAGACAAGAGCTGAAAAATATCTTTTAACATGTTAAAATATCCCCCACACCCTTACAGATACATTCCTACTGACCATCCCTCTACCACGAATTACTCTGCTACACACACACACACACACACACACTTGTCTTAATAGGCATTTGAACTGTCAACAGGCTGCGGTTGACACTCACATCCCTGCTGACCATTATCACAACAACGAACCTCTTTACTACTACTACACACACACATATTTATTTTGAAAGACTTATTTTTAAGTGACTTCTCAATCAGCCGACACAAACCTACATTTGGCGCAAAATCAATTTTTAACATTCACATGACCTCTACCAACCAATCAAAATTGTTTTGACCACAAGAATTTTTGCAACACGAATTGGCGCAAAACTTATTTTAATACCGGTGGAGCCACTTTTTTAACATAAAAACAGGTAGATTTTCCAAAACTAATCAGATCAGAGCAAACATCACGGACCCTCTATCTCAAAATTAATTTTGAAAAGCATTAGAAATGCGCAACCGGTAAAACTTAAAACCAAAGCTGAATACTATCCAATGCTATTACTAATTCTCACTTATTCCTAATTAAACTATTTTTCACTGTTAACAATTTGTCAGCATTTTCTTTTCCGTTTAACAATATATCATAACTTGTGTGTTACACCTCTATTCTTTTAAATATATATATATATATATATATATATATATATATATATATATATATATATATATATATATATATATGTATGTATGTATGTATATGTATGTATATATATATATATATATATATGTATGTATGTATATGTATGTATATATATATATATATATATATATATATATATATATGTATATATATATTCCGGTTTATCTTAATTGGCACAAATTGTACAATTTGGTCCTCAGGGTTAACGAAATATACGTATCCGGTATGTCGCAGTTGTAGTAACTGACCTTGACATTCATATATATATATGCATATTGGAATTTCGTATTTCTAAAGAAATGCGGTATCTTTATCAATAAACATTTAAAAAGCGGTAGCTATGCAAAAACACCTGCAGCTATCGCCACCTAGCGGTATCTAGCAGAAGCAAGAGGGACAATCGTCGATGCATTTCGAACTGAAGTGGTACTCATCAGGACGATCCCTCCCGCTCTTGCCACTGCTGGACTTGAAGACAAGCTGAGAATATATGGTTTTCTCGTCTGTGTAAATGAGGTGATTAATATCATTTGCATATGAAGCTGCATAAGTTGGCTCAACTTATAATAGAAGCTAAATTCTAATTCTATTGTTTTCAAAATCCAGCAGTTACAAGAGAGGGAGGGATCGTCCTGATGTGAACCAGTTCAGTTCGAAATGCATCGACGATTGTCCTCCTTAATTCTGCTGGACACCACCAGTTGGCAATAGCTGCCGGTGTTTTTGCATTACTACGGCTTTCTAAATATTTATTTATAAACATACCGTATTTCTTTATAAATACGAAATTCCAATACATATCTGTATACAGCTATGCTCGAAGCTAAATTCCAATTATATACATATATATATATATATAATTGGTCCAGAATTAGCCGTCGAAACGGCTTGAGCTCAGCCGTCGGGGTCTTACTTGTTCCTATATATATATATATATATATATGTGTGTGTGTGTGTGTGTGTGTGTGTGTGTGTGTGTGTGTGTGTGTGTGAATGTATCTATGCAAAACTTCAATATCAGTTATAGACTAAATATCTCGCCTTAGTAATATTTCGTGCTGATTATAGAATTAGTGTGCTATTGAAGTATCGTATCGTCCGAAGCAAATCAAGTTTGAGATCACAGGTCCCCACCGGAATACAGTGGTTATTATTACATTTACACAAGCTCACGCCTGCACATTCTCAAACTTACACTCACACACCGGCACAGAACACCTACGTTATTCACAGTCAAACTCTATACATATAAGTACAAATAAACACTTCATATATGATACAGTCGCGCAACTTAACTAAACACCCACTGTACACATATCTTCTTCTTCTTCTTCTTCTTCTTCTTCTTAACCTACTTATTCCTGGGAAGGTCGTGCGAGCAGAATTTTCAAGCCTTGTAGTGGGTCCTGGCAGAAGCAACTGTGTCCGATTGATGCGGCTGGATCCCCATGCAAGTCCAGTCGAGCTCAAGAATGTTATCCAACCAGGTTGCTTGAGTTGTATGTCTTGGTTACCTGTCGGTTGGTTTTTGCCCATAAAATAAGTCCATCGATCCTTTCTTGAGAAATACTATCCATATGCCCATAATATCGGACCTACGATCCCTCAATACAGAGAAGTAACGGCTCGATCTGGAGTGCCTCTCTGATCTCTATCGAGTAACGCACCATATCGAGTAAGCAGTGCTCGGCACGAGAACCAGTTGAGTTTGAAATGCATCAACGATTGTTCCCCTTGCTTCTGCCGAGCACCGCTTGCTGGCGTTAGCTGTCAGTGTTTTTCATAGTTATGACTTTCTAAATGTTTATTTATAAACATACCGTATTTCTTTAAAAATACGCGATTCAAATACATATTTGTATGCAGCTATGTTCGACGCTAAATGCTAATTCTGTTTTATATTAAGTTGAGCGAACTTATACAGCTTCATATTCAAATGAGATTAATCACCTCATTTACTATATATTTTCGCCTGCTTTCAAAGTCCGGCAGTTGCAAGATCGAGAGAGATCATCCTGACGAGAACCAGTTAAGTTGGAAATATATCGACAATTGTCCGCCTTGCTTCTGCGGAGCAGTGCTTTGTGGCGTTAGCTGCCAGTGTTTTTCTTAGTTATGGCTTTCTAAATGTGTAATTATAAACATACCATATTTCTTTAGAAATACGAAATTCAAACACACACACACACACACACACATATATATATATATATATATATATATATATATTGAATGTATGTGTGTATGTGAGTGTGGTGGTGGTGGTGGTGGGGGGATATATTTATTGAACGATATCTAAATATGTCTCCTTGTTTTATAACTCGTTGCTTCATCTGGTGTATAGAGCACTGGATTTTTAATTCCTTTTCGTATCTACCTACTATTTTTTGTTATTACTAGCCATTTACATATCCTTCTGTACGTCATTGCCTGTGTATGCAGACCTGCCAACTTCTAACAAGCCAAACCGGAGTACCATGAAAAAAAAGTGCCCCAAAATGGAGATATTTTTACATATTTTTACCCTTATTATATATATATATATATATATAGTTTTTATTTTAATGAAATCTGACATAAGCTTCATTACAGTTGTTTAAGTGGCACCCGATGGTGAGAAGATTAGATTTCTTTATTAAAATTTAATCTGAATTACATAACAAAATTTAAAGATTTTTCATGTTTTTTTTTTATCTTTTTTATTAAAAAATATGTATTTCAAGAATTTGCTCATTTAAATCTTTAAATGTATGTGATTAGGTGATTCGTCTGTGTGTGTGCCTCCGGGTATACAATCTGTTTTAAGTATACAATTTTATAGGCACACATACACATATGTTTCCTTTTTAAAATTTATCTTGATATGTTTTTATAGTGACAATTCTAAATATAAGATAATTGTGAAAATCCTTTACCAAATTTTGGTTCTGAAAATTGGACAAAAATTAAAAATATATAATCAGTTTGAATCTCTAGTGAAAGATTGGTTGCAATTGATCTTACTTTCTGAAAATTCTAAATTTAAATTTTAAAATATATTTTAAAATAATTTTAACTTATGATTAAGAAGCACATTTTTTATTCTTATAGATATATGTAAACATTAGTATAAATCGTCAGTGTAAATTTATTTTACATACCATTTTGTGTTTAGAAACTATGTTTCTGTTTGTCTATCACCCATAACTTCTCAGGGACGAAATAAAACAATCAAAATATAATTGTTTCTACTTTTGGCACAAGGCCATTAATTATCACAGTGCATTATTGGTACTTTATTTCATTGACCCCGTAAGGATGAAAGGCAAAGTTAACCTCGACGGGATTTGAACTCAGACCGTAAACGGACGTAACTGTGCTGAAAAGCATGGCGTCCGACCCTCCACCGATACTGCCAATTCACCGATCAAAATATAATGATGTTACAGTAGAGTTCAAGAACGCGAAGTGGAAAGACATCAGTAGCAGCTGAAACAGACAGAAACATCTTGACAGCTAAAAGAAACCGTGTGACTAAAGTACGGTTAAATAAATTAAAGAAGGAAAGAGGCCACCTTGTAACGAAATCAAAATTACTATTGCTTTGACCTGTGCCTTCTGCATGAACATCCAGATGTGAAGGATGTTGATGTAGAAGGCCAGATGCACGCCTCCTTGATCAAGTTTGTAATGTGCCAATCGGGATACAAGAGGCCGAGGCCACTTTGATCCATCCAAACCAACATGAGGTAGTAGGAACCCATGTAAGAATGCCGGACAGCCGATTGAAAACCGTTTTCTAAACCACAGGACAACCTTCAGATATCCGAAATGAAATATTAAACACTAAACTTGCAAGCCATGTGAGGGACTTTAAAGACAAAGATCTGACACTATGCAAATAGATAAAGGACGTGTGAATTGTGTATGACAAAAAGATGGAATATTCTTAAAAAGCTACACACTTCCACCAACTCTCTGAACACGAAAGAAAAGTTCGTCAGTCACCGCCTTCACACCCACAAAGTCATTCTAAAGAGCTGAAGAAATCCGCTGTTTCTATATTAAAAGACTCTTATACCTTATATCCCACTCACTGATATCACCTATCAATTTACCGGTGGACTTTCTCCTCGAATTCAATAATGTTTTCTATTTTAACTTGATACGCAATCTAAAGCAGTAAGCTGCCTTATTGTTCTCAGAAGCTTTATTTTCTTCTCACACTACTTTCGGCTCTCTGCTCTCTGAGTTCAAATTCCAACGAGGTCAGCTTTACCTTTCATCCATTCAAAGTCGATAAAAAATGTGCCAGCCATGTACTGGTGTCGATTCTTCCTCTTTCTCACTTCCATTCTCTAACTCTTTATCCTTCTCTAGAAGAAATCTGCTGTATAGAGGATTTCGCTGTATAGAGGATTTTTATATTGCCCTAGAAACGCTGTATGTCAAGGAATTTCAACAATCCGGCCTCATGTCACTTTATTCAATAACAATTAAGTCCGTTCCCGCACCACCAACAGAATCTTACATTAAAGATGAATGAGTTGTTTTTCGTCCGACGTTAACAGTATATATATATATATATATATATATATATATATATAAAAGAGAAAACACAGGTAAGCATTAAGAGAAGGATTTAATCCTTCGTAAATACCTGGATTAAATCCTTCTCTTAATGCTTACCTGTGTTTTCTCTTTTATACTTTATACTCCAAGATTGAACGGAATTCTTACAAACTTGTGGAGTTACCCCTAACCGTACGTTGAAACCATCCATGAAACTGGCTTTCTTAACCAAAAACTGGATCACAATAAGCAATTATTTGCCTCTCTAATTATATATATATATATATTGTTATACTTTGGGAGGGTCATGTTGCCAATAAGAAACACACGCACCAGTTGCTTTCACTTCAATTTATTATATATTTATAAATTTATAAATTTACAAATCTACAAATTTATAAATTTCTGGTTGGTTGGTTGGTTCCACAACCAGATAGTTGTTTATATATAGTCATAGTCCTTTCGTCACACACTCTGTGACCTCTTCAGTGACTGGGGATTCCTTTCTTTGTTTCTGTGCCTTTCCTTTCTTCTGTCCTACGCCATTTTGTTTCTGTGTGTGTGTTGTGTGCTCAGTTTGCGCATGCGCCACATCCGGGTGTCTGTGTGTGTTTGTGTTCATTTATCTATTTGTTTATTTATTTACATGTTATTGGTTGGTTGTTTGTTCTATGTGTGTGTGTGTTTTCATTTTGTACTTAATTGTAAGTTGTGATGTTGCTGTTCCACTCATATTTTCTATTTAATTTTGGTTGTAATTCTTTTATGTTTATTGCCTCTGTAATTTGTCTAAACATTGCATCTTTTCTGTGTGTAGATTCTATTTTTATTTCTGTGTTCTCTAATTTACCCTTGTGTTCTATCTTAGCATGTTGGTAGAGTACAGATGATTCTTTATTATCTTGAAGGTCTCGCCAGTGTTCATTTATCCGTTCCCCTATACTACGAGCTGTCTCACCTATGTACACTATATTTTTGTTTCTACATTGTCCTTCAGTACATCTTATGCTATACACTACATTTCTAGTTTTACAGTTAATATGGGGGCTTATTTTACAGGTTATAAATTTCTTATCTATACATGAGGGTCTTTGGAACGGGTATGTATTGCTAATAAGTGTTTTTACGGAGGTACCAGGTACGAATTAGCTTTAACGCCTTGAACAAATATTATTAAATATTCACTTTGCGCGAATAACGCGCTGTAACGCGTTTTTTTTGTTGTTGTTTTTTTTTTTGTTTTTTTCATTTATCAGAAAATTATACTGGAATTACGCGAATTTGCTTTATGCGAACACATCTTCGCGTAAAAATGGAACACCCAGTATATTGAATGTATGTGTGTATGTGAGTGGGGGGGGGGGATATATTTATTGAACGATATCTAAATATGTCTTCTTGTTTTATAACTCGTTACTTCATCTGGTGTATAGAGCACTGGATTTTTAATTCATCTTCGTATCTACCTACTATTTTTTTTTGTTATTACTAGCTATTGACATATCCTTCTGTACGTCATTGGCTGTGTATGCAGACCTGCCAACTTCTAACAAGCCAAACCGGAGTACCATGAAAAAATGTGCCCCAAAATGGGGATATTTTTACATAATGAAATCTATACCAATTTTCACAAAAACGGGGAAACGGGGAAAAATGAGCCAAAACGGAGGCATCTCCCCGTCGGACGGGGAGAGTTGACAGGCCTGGTGTATGTATGTGTGTATGTATATGCGTATGTATGTGTCTTCTTAGCAATATCTTTTACTATCATAAATGTACAAAAATAAAATGAACCATACATGTTCATACAGGCTTCTAAATATATATCTATAAATATAATCTACATGCATAACTCTCAGACCTGTCTTCCTTTATCTCTTTCTTTGTCAATGTATTTCCCCCCCTCTCTCTCTCTCTCTCTCTCTCTCTCTCTCTCTCTCTCTCTCTCTCTCTCTCTCTCTCTCTCTCTCTCTCTCTCTCTCTCTCTCTCTCTCTCTTTCTCTTCTAACCAGTCTAACCCAACTTTAGGTATCCCTACTAATTCATATATCTACCTGTGCATCATCAATTAATCCCTCGGCCGTAGTTCCAGATGATGATGTATATAACATGGTAGATTGTCAGAAAATAGTAAGGTGAAAGAGTTAATGAGAGTGAGTTTATGTTTGTGTGAATATCAACATCTAGAGAGGATATCATTGATGTATTTACAGATTGCTATGAAAGAAACATAAATATTCTCCTAATACTCATTCTCTTGATCCCAACAGCGGAAATATTCACGAACAGTCCGTGGATCATTAAAACGGTATGCTCTACTGCTTCCAGATTACGCTCTGGAAGATCTGTTCAAACTATGAGGTCATATGTATTATAATAATAATAATAATAATAATAATAATAATAATAATAATAGTAATAATAAGAAGAAGAACATAAAGCAAGATAAATGCAACTATAATAATAATAATAATAATAATAATAATAATAATAATAATAATAATAATATTAATAATAAGGGGTTAACTACGAGGCTAGTTTCCTGAGATAAATATTGCAAGTGAGACAAAAAGCACCTTTTAATATGAAAGCTAATGGAATAATAACGTTGTTAAATGTTCTCCCGTTAAATTAATAAGAAATTTAATAAAGATTTATATACATTTTTAAATACATTTTTTTTTATAAATTTCCCTTGTAAATTTAATAATAAATGTTTTCTGCTATCCACCACCACCACCACCACCTCTTGCTTCCAGCCAATTTCTATAATCATTCCCCTTCAACTGTAACCAATATCAACAGCTTACTTATTCCCATAGCGTAGTTATCCTTATTAAACAGGCAACATCTCAGGTTTTGTTATTGTTGTTGTGGTTGGTAGCAGTGGTGGTGGTGGTGGTGGTGGTGGTGGTGGTGATGGTGACGGTGGT
>OZ024741.1:98658232-98685732 GCA_964016885.1 Eledone cirrhosa
CGAAACAAATTTCTTAAACATAGCGACATGTTGTCTCTATTTCCTCCACTTCTCTCGTAAATATTCTCTTCACATCTCTCCTCCTCTCTTCCTCTATCTCACATTCTCTCTTATCACAACAATTTTCTAATCCCTTTTCATCTATCTTCTCATGTTTTCAATGTTCTGATCTCCTACCGCCGACCTACTATGCCTTCTTCTCTTTTTCCCTGATTATACCCGCCATTTTGTTATTCTCAATATATAACCGTTTCCTTTCTTTCGTCACTTATAATAGCTTTATCTCATTTCTCTTCTTTCTTATGCCTCTATATTTGCGATTACCTTCTCTTTAGTTTTTCCTTTCTTTTTCCCATCCCTTATCTCTTTACTATCTCTGATCTCCCCCTCCTGATCTCCCCCTCCTATTTAAATCACTTTACTGCAGTTCCTAATTCTTATCAGGAAATCTTTAACTGTTTCAAACATTTTGTATTCATTTTTTTATATAATACTCTTTATTTAGTAATTAAATATCGGTGAATTGGCAGTATCGGTAGAGGGGCGGACGACATGCTTTCCAGCATAGTTACGTCCCTTTACGATCTGAGTTCAAATCCGGCCAAGGTTAACTTTGCCTTTCATCCTTATGGGGTCGATAAAATAAAGTACCATTAATGCACTGGGTAATTGCTGGCCTTGTGCCTAAAATAGAAACAATTATATATAAGTTTCTTCCTATTTATTTATCTGTCTATCAATATCTCTCCATCTCTCTTTCTCGTTCTCTTTATACACACAAACAGACACACAGATACACACAGATACACACACACGCGAACAGGCACAAGCTGACACATAATCGATACATAGACACATACACATACAGACATACACAGACATACACATACAGACATACACACACATACACACACGGACGCACACACACACACACATATATATATTTTAGTCTTTTATTTATTATTATTACTATATACATATATATATATACATACACACACACAAATATATATATATATATATATATATATATATATATATAATGTAGGAGGTGAGTGTTATTGTAGCACAATAAAGCAATGCAAATATCGGATAAGTAGCACTCTACAGTTTGTAGGACTGGAGTATAAATAATATAAGATCTAAAGATGGTTAAAAGAGTCCCAAGTATTTTATTATGCGCATTTCAAAAACAAATATCATCCTGGGATGATATCTGCGTTTTCATCAGATAAAATAGGGATACATGATAGGAAACTTAAAAAACACTTGTGAATAGTGAAGTTTTAAATTAACATGATATGTTGATTTAAAACTTCACTATTCACAAGTGTTTTTTAAGCTTCATATCATGTATCCCTATTTTATCTGATGAAAACGCAGATATCATCCCAGGATGATATTTGTTTTTGAAATGCGCATAATAAAATACTTGGAACTCTTTTAACCATCTTTAGATCTTATATTATATATGTATATATATACGATATTAAATAAACTATATTTATAAAACCATATTTATTTCATTATACATATTTCAGGGATACCAAATTAAAATATGGTATGCCTTCAGACAAAATACAATATATAAACAGTTTTATAAATAATTTTGACGTACCCTATTAGATGCAACCATTATTTTTGGAAGCTGTCTGGATAGTGAGATGTTTATAATTATTTTATTAGTTATAGTGTTAAGCACAGTTAGAAAAAGACGGAGAGAAAGAAAAAACGGAGAGAGAGAAATATATATATATATATATGTATATATATATATTTTTTTTGCTACAATGTTTTCTATACCTTTCATATATATATATATATATATATATATATATATATATATATATATATATATATATATATATATATATGTACCTCTCCCGCTGATGAAATCCACCCAGCTTATGCTGCCGGACAACGATGTTGCTTGTTTATTTTCCTATCGTCGGTTTGCTTTTATCCTTCTATGTTGTTTACTTGTCCCCCTCGCCTTACGCGAATTCTGGTCCCAATAACTTTTTTTAGTTATTGCTCGCACCAACCTGAGGTATCTGATTTTTAATGCGATGTAATACCAATGATGGTTGGAAAATCACTGACGAAGGACTATTTTTATCATATGTAACCCAAGTGCAAACCACGCAGTATTCTTCTTTCTTCTGATGTGTTTTATATATATTTACCTCGGCTGCGTTTGCCTGTTTCTCTCTTACTGCTTCCCTGCTCTCTCTGTTTCTCTCACCTTCTTTCACCCCCTCTGTCAGTTACACTTTCTCTCGACTGACCTCTTCCTCACACTTCCACTCACTCACTCTCTGTTTCTCCCCTTTCTCACTTCCTCCCGTTTGGCTTGTGTGGGTCTCTTCTTGCTCACATCTCACACACATCAACACGGTCTGTACCTCTCTCGCTAATGAAATCCACCCAGCTTATGCTGACCGGATAACCATGCTGCTTGTTTATTTTCCTATCTTCGGTTTGCTTTTATCCTTCTATGTTGTTTACTTGTCCCCCTCGCCTTACGCGAATTCTGGTCCCAATAACTTTTTTTAGTTATTGCTCGCACCAACCTGAGGTATCTGATTTTTAATGCGATGAAATACCAATGATGGTTGGAAAATCACTGACGAAAGACTATTTTTATCATATGTAACCCATGTGCAAACCACGCAGTATTCTTCTTTCTTCTCATGTTTTATATATATATATATATATATATATATATATATATATATATATATATATATATATACATATACATATACACCTACCCATCCTCTCCCCTGTCCACCGCATCTCCGCACACACTGACACACTGACTTTCTCCACCTGCCATTCTCCTCTACTGCTGCTATGCCTTGACCCTCTGACCACTTCTCCGCACACACAGACACACAGCCCTCTCCACCTGTCATTCTTCTCTACCCTCCTCCTGCCTTGAACCACTGACCTCTTCCTGCTGCACGCGCACCCCACATCTCCCCTCTTCCGACCAACACAACCACGGATTACACACCATTGGCCATCGTTCCCACTATCAACTCCATCACATGGAAAATATCCGGCGCCTCGCCACACCCTCTACGGAACTACCTTAGGAACTTACCCACGGACATACACTTACAAAAATTTTTTTTCGACCACACCACCTACACCACAATACTTATAGACACCATACACACGTGCGTACCCCCACATATATACACACTCAGCCTCCGTAATCCTCTCCCCCCTCCCCCACCCCTCTTTCCCCTCCCCATCCACACACACACCGACCTACAACCCCACCCCACACACACACACCTTTTCCTGAACATGGAACCTCGTTCTTCCCCCAACTCTTACATTCACATACACACACACACACGCGCGTACAGCTACACACATACACCACCTTCAGCCCTCCCCTCTCGGACACCCCGCCTCCCTCTCTCCACTCCACCCGCCACCCACCCCTACACGCCCCACACCCTTCCACCACTTGTTTATCTTCATGTTTATTTTTATATTTATTTTTTTTATTTTTTTATTTGTACCCCTTCCACCGTTTTTCCTCCCTTCCCCACCCCTTTTTTCTAAATGTCTCTCCTCCATTCCCTACACACCCTGGGAACTCTCTTCTCACACACTTTTCGCCTGAAGAAGGGCTTATGCCCGAAACGTCCCCTCCCCCACTCTCAAGCGCGTGAAACTAATAAACCTTTGTTCGTACTGTCTCTCTGTTTTGTTCCCGTTCCATTTTTCATTATATATATATATAGGTCCACAAAAAATTAGCAAACCATACTCGAGGAGGCGTCTTTTACCCAATGGACTCTCAACTCGAGGGAAGTTGCGCTGAAAAACGGAAGTATTTAATGTAGAAATGGCTTCTACAGAACTAGAACTGTTTCTTTCGAAAGAAATCATTCTGACTAGTCCGATAGAAGCCATTTCTATACTAAAGTGGATGTTTCCAATTTCCTAATGTATTGAGTACCATACTTACTGTGGTGACCCCCGATTGAACCTGGGACATATATATACATATATATATATATACATATATATAGGAACAAGTATGAACCCGACGGCAGAGCTCATGCCCTTTCGATGGCTAATTCTGGACTCACAGAATTAGCCGTCGAAACGGCTTGAGCTCTGCCGTCGGGGTCATACTTGTTCCTATTACCCACTCTACTACCCTAAGTATTGAGTACTTTGGTGCGTTATGGTCCATCTGGTTCCTTACCACATTTCATTCGTTATATATATATATATATATATATATATATTCATATATATATATACATATTACACACACATATACATGTATATGTGTGTGTATATCTTTCTTTTCTCTTTTCTATTTGCTTACGTCTCTTTTTTATAATACCCCTTTCTAAACTATTTTTGGAGAGTATAAAAGGAAATAGAAGGAAAAAATGAAGACAATAAATTGAGTAGCAAAACAAAGAAATAAAGATTAAGGGAAGGAGCGGAAAATAAGAGAACGTAAGAACAGTTAGAAGAATTAAAGATTGATACCAAAGAGATAGATAGATAGATAGATAGATAGATAGATAGATAGATAGATAGATAGATAGATAGATAGATAGATAGATTGATATATATATATATATATATATATATATATATATATATATATATATATATATAGAGAGAGAGAGAGAGAGAGAGAGAGAGAGAGAGAGAGAGAGAGAGAGAGAGAGACAGAGACACAGAGAGAGAGAGAGAGAGAGAGAGAGAGAGAGGAAAAGAAGAAAATCCGTATCCAACAAATATTTGGTAAAGTCATCATATTTCAAAGGGGACGTCATTATTTGCTGAATATAAAAAAATAAAGATATCTACGAAGTTGCAATAAATTATTGGTGATATCACATTTCTGTGTCTTCCATTATTACTAGGTTCAGATTGAATATTCCTATTTGCATTATACGATGAATTTTACCAGGTGTTGTACTACATTTCTGGTGAATATTTGTGTGTAATATAAAGATATGATACTTGCTGTGGGAGAACGATGAAACGGGGAGGGGTAAGTAGGATGAGATATAGAAAGTATTTAGTTCCATCTCTTCACGTTCTGGTTTCAAAGCTCGCCAACGAGGCCTCTTCCGTAGTCATTGAAAATGTCAGAAATAATTTCTGTTATATTAGGTAAATTGATTTTAAATACACTATTTGAAAAAAAAAAAAGTGTTTTACAAAAGCAAAAGAGCTGCTACTTCTCTGAATTAAGAGATCACAGCTCTGATATTACGGACATGTGGTAAGAATGGACAGATTTTACGGGCAAAATCAACCGACAGGAGATCCTGGGGTAGACCCCGAGCAATATAGTTGGATAACATCCATAAGCTTGGTTGGTCTCGCTTGGAGATCCCGCAAGATCATTTGCCGACAGTTGCTTCCGACAGAACCCGCTGGAAGAAGAAGAAGAAGAAGAAGAAGAAGAAGAAGAAGAAGAAGAGATGGGTACGAATAGAATGGCTTTTAATCATAAGTTGCTTTATCAGAGCTGAGTTGTGAGTAAACAACCAGTCACAAACTGTAAATTTATATAAGTGATCATTGAGGCATTTAATTTCATTACTGCACTAAGTCTTGCACTAAGTCTTGATGAACACAACCACAAGGATACGTGGAAGAGCCGAACTCCCACTGTCATCGCCTCCATCTCTCTCGCCCTCCATATCTCTCCGTATGCTGGCCTCCCCACAGCCCCGCCGGACAGAATGAAGAAGGCATTTCCCCGGAGAATGGTAATGGAGATGCACTGGAAGAGCCATTCCAACACGCGAGGCTCACACCTGCGGTTGGCCAGCTGAGCGCCTATGGTGGTGAGTAGAGAGGTAGCCCTAGGGTAAGGACACCAGAAGTCTCCACTGCCAAGGGCACGACCGCAAACCTGTCGGAGAGCGACCGGTACTTTGTATTTGCATTTTATAGTTTCGTGGTCACAAAAATATAATTACCAGTCATATGCTATAGCTTATCCAAACGCTTGTGTATTCCCCACCTCTACCCTTCCCTAAATCATTTGTGACGGCAAAATACCACAAGGTATTATCCTTTGCCTAACAAATTCAAAAATGCCGGTTATTTTCATCTTTCTCGCCGATGTCTACACCCTTCACCATATAACGGCCTTCGTTCTAACACAGAAACACACACGCACACGCACACACATACATACATACATACATACATACATACATACATACATACATACATACATACATACATACATACATACATACATACATACATACATACATCGGTAGAAAGGGAAATAGATAAATTTGCTAGATTGGGTATTTGGAAAACTTCTTCCGGCATTTTTAGTTTGGTTTATATATTTCCTCTTTTTATTTGTCTCGCTGTTCTTCAATCTGTCATGTTTTCGTGATCAGAGCCAATAAAATCTTTACAATAAATCATCAATGTTTATTAGAATTGGTTTTCAAAATGTTTTCGTGAAAGGTGGTTGAACATGGGTGATGACAGGAGGAGAGACGAGTGAGTAGGGAATGCCTGAGTTGCGGTGACATGCGACAAGCAAGGTTTGAAAAGCAGAAGTCACTGTCGTAATGGTAGAAGAGGTAGAAAAGAGCACATCTGTGGGTCAGACGCTGGTGATTGTCAGGGATTAACTTAAACCGATTATCTGAGTGATTTTCAGTACCGTTTCAGATGTGGCACCAATAATCAATTTTAAAGTCTTAATTCAGCCTTGTAGACGTTCGTTAGTTGCCTGTGGTTGAAGTATTTTCTTGTCCGGCTAGTTGTTGAGATGTGATCAAAGCTATGTCGAGTTGAAGCTATTCGTTGATTGAATCAATAGAGTTTATCTTATTGGTTTATTTTTAATATTGCAGTTGATATAATTGACTTCTTCCCAAAATTGCTCACCTTGATAGAAACAAGTATTATTAGGAAAGTAATTAAGTCAATGAATTGGCAAAGTCATTAGAGCATCAAACAAACGCTTAATACAATTTATTCCACGCTTAACACCATTTGTTCCGTGTTTTCAATATCTGTGTCCAAATCCCAACGAGGTCAACTTTACATTTCCTTCTAATAGAGTCAATAAAATATAGTGCTAATAACGAACTGGAGTCGGTATAATCGACTTTCCGCTCCCACCCAAATTGTTGAACTTGTACCTAAATTAAAAATTTATGAAGAGGGTGGTGTATTAGCAGAGTCGTTAGAACGTCGGATAAAATGTGTTGTGTCATTTGTTTCTGCTCTTTACAGATCATTATCTGAGTTCAAATCCCACCAAGGTCAAATTTATGTTTTATTCATGGCAGTAGATTCTTAGAATCTATAAAGTAGATGACAAGATAACGGTAGACTTGCAGAGTCTATAAGACGACAAAGTGTCTGGACACATTTACTTATGTCCATATATATTCTGGATTCAAATTCTCTCGGCCTCGACCTTGCTTTTGTTTATTCACAATAAAATACCTTTCTTTTCATCATTCAATTTCCATCGTTCAGGTTCACCAACATAGATAGTCTTCTCTTTGTTTTACAACACATTATTGTTATTTTGTTATTTTAGTTTTTATAGTTGCTGTGCTGTCTTTTGTTTCTACTACTGTCTTTATTTATTAAGATATAAGGAAATGTTTGAAACAGTAGATATCCAGACTCTACACATAGTTTTATATCTCCTATATCTCTTACAAACTGTTAAACTACCGCTTTGTCTCCGTTTCAATGTCGATAAAATGTATACAAATTATATAAAATATATAACGAAGACATTCCTTTCTAAATAATATTCATTTTCTTAGTAAGAAAAATTCGTCATCACGGTGGATTGGCAGTATCGGTAGAGGGTTGGACGCCATGCTTTCCAGCATAGTTACGTCCCTTTACGACCTGAGTTCAAATCCCGCCGAGGTTGACTTTGCCTTTCATCCTGACGGGGTCGATAAAATAAAGTACCAGTAATGCACTGGGTAATTGATGGCCTTGTGCTTAAAGTAGAAACAATTGTTATCTTCACAAAACGGTGATTTGGCAGTATCGGTAGAGGGTCGGGCAACATGCTTTGCAGCACAGAGTTACGCCCCTTTCTGATCTGAGTTCAAATCCTGACGAGGTTAACTTTGCCTTTCATCCTTACGGGGTCGATAAAATAAAGTACCAGTAATGCACTGGGATAATTGCTGGCCTGGTACCAAAAGTAGGAACAATTATTATCTTCACCCACATCGTCACTGTCACCAGTGTCTTCGTCTTCTTCATCATCAGCAGCAACAGTAGCCTTATCATCGTTATTACGACTGGCATCAACATTCTTATTAACATTTTATTAACATATGAGGTTGATAAGAAACCACCAAGGTTTATTCCGGAAACATTGGTACACTAGAATAGTTTGGAACTGTCTTTTTACATTGAAGCCTATGAGGAAATTTTAAACTCAATATTGCAAGCTGATAAATAAATCATTGTTTGCTTGAGGTTGCACTCATACAGCGAAAGTCAGATAATTGATTGGTTAAACCAAAATTACATATGTTACAACGAAAGTAAAATTTCTACAATCAATATTCAGCATCAACCACCAAAATGCATCAATATTATCTTCATTCAACGAGAGTGAATCAGGTGACAGAAGTTCATTTATTAGCAGCCATTATATTACTTCTGAACATCGACGAATTTGAAACTAAAGCTACTATAATAAGTAATGGGATGATTTATAATTGATTTTAAATACTTTATTTTGTAAAGTCGATGCAGCCATTTGCTTATGGAATTTCGCCTCCTAAGCTGGGTAGAATTTGAACTCAGAGAGCAGAGAGCCGGATTAAGTAACGCAAAGCATTCTATCTCACCTTCTAACAACTCTGCAATTCGTCGTCATACAGAGTACAATAGTAATGATATAAAATACAGAGATAAAGTTACATTATCTTCTTTCTCCCACACATGTTTCAGTGGTGTTTTTCATAAGAGTTACATTGAATTTAATAATTCTGGTTATAATATATAACTCGTGATTCAAAGCGTATTTATTTCCACGGGAGATTTAACAATTTTAGTGATACTAACATTGGTCATTATATAGACCATTTATATGGTGGTGGGTTAGCAGTAAAACGCCGGACAACATACTTCGCAGCATATGGTTAAGTTTCTTTACGTTCTGAGTTCAGACCTCGCCGAGGTTAACTTTACCGTTCATCCTTACGAGATCGGTAATATAAAGCCCTCGAAACGCTCTGGGGTTGATTTAATCCATTTTCCCTTTCCCTTTAAATTGTTGGCCTTGTGCCAAAAGTAGAAATAATTATACAGACCATTTCAATTTAAAATTGGCCAATGTAACGACAATTTTTATTTCCAAGACAAAAAGAAATATGGGAAAGATTCATTAACTGGTTCAATTATTTTTGCTTCGGTTGAACTGTTGGACCATTATCGCATTATTTTGTTTTAATCGTAAACAAGCCTCTCTCGCTTATTTCTAGCAGACCGTCTGCCGCTCAATTTTCTTTGACATTAGTTTACCAAATAATTTAAATGAAAATGGTTTTAACCATATATATATGCTTTCGTATATTCTCATATTAATATGTTCTAATTAGTTGGTATGATATATTCTGTGTTTTTTTTTGTTTTGTTTTTCTAAATAATGTGCATTACGAAACTCTTGAATAATTTGAAATTTCATTGTATAATTTTCGTGACTGTTAATCGCATGAATACAAGGGAAATATTATTATTATTTTTTAGATTGGCAGTATCGGTAGAGGGCCGGACGCTATGCTTTGACGTATAGAGTTACGGCCCTTGCCATTCTGAGTTCAAATCCCACCGAGGTTAACTTTGCCTTTCATCCTTACGGGGTCGATAAAATAAAGTACCAGTAATGCTCTGGGTAATTTCTGGCCTTGTGCCAAACGTACAAACAATTATTATTTTTTAACTTGGCAGGTCTGGAGGAAGAAGCAGCACAGCTGGTCTTTATACATTCTAGAGCGCCAGAAGGAGTAATGGGGTTAATATTCCGCTAAAACTGTTACAGGTAAGGTGATGGGTAAGGGCAAAATTTCGAACAGGAAGAACTGAGTTGTCTTAGAAGGAGAGATCCTCAGTGGTTGTAAAGCTAAGCATTTGGAGTGATTGTGAGGCTCTGGTTGTGTACTGCTAATGCGTCAGAATAATATTGGCAATGGTGGGGGACTGCTATTGTTGAAAAGAACGACAGTAACATAATTTCAGTGGAGTATAATGTAGAGGTGTTTAATTAAGGTATCTTGGCTGTCTTAACACGGAGTGTTGTGATTACATGAGGATGACACTTGGTTGGACAAGGTTATGTAAGAATGGAGGGTGATGTGATCTAGAGAAGTGTGGGCGTTAGTGAACGTGGGTAATCATTGATGCAGAGAAGGAAAAAGCTGAGGGAAATCAAAATGAACGTAGAGCACATCTTTGAGATATTAGGAGTCAATTTAACGGGACGTAGTTGGGAGAGTCAACGGTTTTGCATTTCTTCAGAAGGAAAATTGTACTAAAGTTTACTGCATTTCATTTTCATCGAAATTTTCAGATTTTCTTCGCAAACATACTCACATACACACACACACATACACACACAAACAGAAACTCAGACATACAAACAAACACCTACATCCCATATATATATACCACCTCTCAGTAGTCAGATCCCTCACATCATTATGTTACATTATGTTATTCGGTGGATTGGCAGTATCAGTAGAGTGTCGGACGCCATGCTTTGCAGCAAAGAGTTACGGCCCTTTGTGTTCTGAGTTCAAATCCAGCCGAGGTTAACTTTGCCTTTCATGCTTATGGGGTCGATAAAATAAAGTACCAGTAATACACTGGTTAATTGCTGGCCTTGTGCCAAAAGTAGAAATAATTATGTTATTCGAGGCCCTATTCTGCACCGACAAGTCCTGTTCCTTTTCTGACACTCCTTTATGTATATATATATATATATATATATATATATATATATATATATATATATATATATATATATATGTGTATATATATATATATATATATGTGTGTATATATATATATATATATATATATATAAGGTGTGACAGAAAAGGAACAGGACTTATCGGTGCAGAATAGGGCCTCGAATATTGTAATCAAACCCTGAGCCCATCGATATCAAACCAATTGTTATAGGGAATAAATATAAATTCATTTACGTTCAAATTTGATTTTGTGCCTGTTTACTTATATATATATATATTTTTTTTTTATATCGTAGAGCTTCTACAGGACTAGAACTGTTTCAGTCATGAGAAATCATCAGAATGAAACTGTTCTAGTCCTGTAGAAGCTCTTCTATGTTAAAACTTTTATACTCTGCTATGTATTGAGTACCTTACTTACTGTGATTACCTCCGATTCAACACGGAATAACTTATATATATATATATATATATATATATATATATATATATATATATATATATTTATAACGAAGGAAATGTGGTAATGAACCAGGTGGACCATAACGCACCAAAGTACACAATACTTAGGGTAGTAGAGTGGGTAATAGGAACAAGTAAGACCCCGACGGCTGAGCTCAAGCCGTTTCGACGGCTAATTCTGTACTGAATGAAAATTTATTCTGGTATTTAAATAGCCGAACTTATCAAGTGGTAATTCCATATATGGTCAAAGAGATAATCACCAGGATTGGTCACATCACAAGTTAGTAGTAAATCTGTGATGGCAAGTTGGTGGGGGAAGGGGTAGCTAAACCTGCCGGTAGGAGAAAAAGGGAGAGGGGGTGGAGTAGACTCATTCATGCGTTGGTAGTGCCAGCTACAGCTGGGTGTAAGGTCAAAGAGGATACTGGGGGGGAGGGGGGAGGTCGAAACGGTAAGTAGAACAATGAAGGGTAAAACTAAAAGGTACTGAGAGAGAAAAAATAAATAAATAAATAAGCGAAGTCTGGTTACTAGGACTTAAGTCTCTCGCTATTGCTAGGCTAAAGAAATACATAAATAAATAAATAAACAAATAAGTGAATAAAAGAATAGATAAATAAATTTTAAAAATATATATATATATATATATATATATATATATATATATATATATATATATATATATATAATGTAGAATAAAAAAATAAATAATAATAATAGAAATAAACTAGGTGGGACGGAAATAAAGGGACCCTTATACGAGGTATAAGTGCGTGTATCGTACGGTGACGGGTCAACAGAGGGGGGGGGGGGCAGAATACTAAAGAGACTACCACGAAATAATAAAGGTTTCTACCCCAATCACAGGGCCAGCAACCACCCAGTGCAAGAAAGTAAACTAGTACGAGAATATAATTCAGGGTCCCGCAAAAAAATACTAGTGCTAACTCTAAGGGTACCGCCACGAAACAAAAAGTCTTATACAAGCTACATGAAAGATCGTACGAAGTAAAAATAAAGAACGGAAAATTAATACAGGAACATTCCCCCCCCCCCCCCCCAAAAAAAGGGAAAAAGACGAAAGAAATACTGGATAAACGGATAAAGCAAAGATGTCACTAAGAAATATAGAAGGCACGGAAAAAAGGGACAGCGGTCGGAGAAGAGGGCGAGTATCCGAAGTCTAACACCTCTGCTATAAAAAGCGGAGTCAGCCAAATCTATCATAGAATAGGGGAGGGGTGGGGGTGCTGAAGTCACAAGGGACCGATGGGCTACCTCGGGTGGGCGAGAAAAAGACGACGACAAAGAAAACGACAAAGAAAAGGAACTGGGGTAGAAGGACTAGGGAGGGATGGGGGGAAGGAGGAAATATAGAGGAAGCGATAAAAGAATGTAAAAAAAGGGGGGGGTGTTCCTGTATTAATTTTCCGTTCTTTATTTTTACTTCGTACGATCTTTCATGTAGCTTGTATAAGACGTTTTTGTTTCTTGGCGGTACCCTTAGAGTTAGCACTAGTATTTTTTTTGCGGGACCCTGAATTATATTCTCGTACTACTTTACTTTCTTGCACTGGGTGGTTGCTGGCCCTGTGATTGGGGTAGAAACCTTTATTATTTCGTGGTAGTCTCTTTAGTATTCTGCTCCCCCCCTCTGTTGACCCGTCACCGTACGATACACGCACTTATACCTCGTATAAGGGTCCCTTTATTTCCGTCCCACCTAGTTTATTTCTATTATTATTATTTATTTTTTTATTCTACATTATATATATATATATATATATATATTTTTAAAATTTATTTATCTATTCTTTTATTCACTTATTTGTTTATTTATTTATTTATGTATTTCTTTAGCCTAGCAATAGCGAGAGACTTAAGTCCTAGTAACCAGACTTCGCTTATTTATTTTTTTTTTTCTCTCTCAGTACCTTTTAGTTTTACCCTTCATTGTTCTACTTACCGTTTCGACCTCCTCCCCTCCCCCTCCCCAGTATCCTCTTTGACCTTACACCCAGCTGTAGCTGGCACTACCAACGCATGAATGAGTCTACTCCACCCCCTCTCCCTTTTCCTCCTACCGGCAGGTTTAGCTACCCCTTCCCCCACCAACTTGCCATCACAGATTTACTACTAGCTTGTGATGTGACCAATCCTGGTGATTATCTCTTTGACCATATATGGAATTACCCCTTGATAAGTTCGGCTATTTAAATACCAGAATAAATTTTCATTCAGTACAGAATTAGCCATCGAAACGGCTTGAGCTCAGCCATCGGGGTCTTACTTGTTCCTATATATATATATATATATATATAAATTGAAACAAAATGAAAACGAAATTTCATTTCTCACTCTTAGTATGGCACTTACTTAAATGTAAGTATGCATGTATACGTACATACATATATGTATACAGACGTACAGTAGCATGCACATATATATATATATATACATATATATATACATATGCATACAGGTACACATACATATATGCACGTATCAGTTTAGCGGCGCTAACGTCGCTTTGTTCGTTTGTAAACAAACTGAACAGCCTGAATTTATGCCATACGGTGTTAAGGCAACCACGTCACCTTTTTGTTCAACACTGACACAGGAACGATGTACTAGTTTCAAGCTTGTTAGCTATCATCAGCACCGTTTACCCATCTGCCAGATAGTTGAACGTTCGAAAGTATATACTTTCCTTATGAAAATTAACGGCTGAGCAGCCTAATTTGCATATTGAGTGAGTTAAATCGGTCAGGCATACCGAAAACGATAAATTGAAACAAAATGAAAACGAAATTTCATTTCTCACTCTTAGTATGGCACTTACTTAAATGTAAGTATGCATGTATACGTACATACATATATGTATACAGACGTACAGTAGCATGCACATATATATATATATATACATATATATATACATATGCATACAGGTACACATACATATATGCACGTATCAGTTTAGCGGCGCTAACGTCGCTTTGTTCGTTTGTAAACAAACTGAACAGCCTGAATTTATGCCATACGGTGTTAAGGCAACCACGTCACCTTTTTGTTCAACACTGACACAGGAACGATGTACTAGTTTCAAGCTTGTTAGCTATCATCAGCACCGTTTACCCATCTGCCAGATAGTTGAACGTTCGAAAGTATATACTTTCCTTATGAAAATTAACGGCTGAGCAGCCTAATTTGCATATTGAGTGAGTTAAATCGGTCAGGCATACCGAAAACGATAAATTGAAACAAAATGAAAACGAAATTTCATTTCTCACTCTTAGTATGGCACTTACTTAAATGTAAGTATGCATGTATACGTACATACATATATGTATACAGACGTACAGTAGCATGCACATATATATATATATATACATATATATATACATATGCATACAGGTACACATACATATATGCACGTATCAGTTTAGCGGCGCTAACGTCGCTTTGTTCGTTTGTAAACAAACTGAACAGCCTGAATTTATGCCATACGGTGTTAAGGCAACCACGTCACCTTTTTGTTCAACACTGACACAGGAACGATGTACTAGTTTCAAGCTTGTTAGCTATCATCAGCACCGTTTACCCATCTGCCAGATAGTTGAACGTTCGAAAGTATATACTTTCCTTATGAAAATTAACGGCTGAGCAGCCTAATTTGCATATTGAGTGAGTTAAATCGGTCAGGCATACCGAAAACGATAAATTGAAACAAAATGAAAACGAAATTTCATTTCTCACTCTTAGTATGGCACTTACTTAAATGTAAGTATGCATGTATACGTACATACATATATGTATACAGACGTACAGTAGCATGCACATATATATATATATATACATATATATATACATATGCATACAGGTACACATACATATATGCACGTATCAGTTTAGCGGCGCTAACGTCGCTTTGTTCGTTTGTAAACAAACTGAACAGCCTGAATTTATGCCATACGGTGTTAAGGCAACCACGTCACCTTTTTGTTCAACACTGACACAGGAACGATGTACTAGTTTCAAGCTTGTTAGCTATCATCAGCACCGTTTACCCATCTGCCAGATAGTTGAACGTTCGAAAGTATATACTTTCCTTATGAAAATTAACGGCTGAGCAGCCTAATTTGCATATTGAGTGAGTTAAATCGGTCATGCATACTTACATTTAAGTAAGTGCCATACTAAGAGTGAGAAATGAAATTTCGTTTTCATTTTGTTTCAATTTATCGTTTTCGGTATGCCTGACCGATTTAACTCACTCAATATGCAAATTAGGCTGCTCAGCCGTTAATTTTCATAAGGAAAGTATATACTTTCGAACGTTCAACTATCTGGCAGATGGGTAAACGGTGCTGATGATAGCTAACAAGCTTGAAACTAGTACATCGTTCCTGTGTCAGTGTTGAACAAAAAGGTGACGTGGTTGCCTTAACACCGTATGGCATAAATTCAGGCTGTTCAGTTTGTTTACAAACGAACAAAGCGACGTTAGCGCCGCTAAACTGATACGTGCATATATGTATGTGTACCTGTATGCATATGTATATATATATGTATATATATATATATATGTGCATGCTACTGTACGTCTGTATACATATATGTATGTACGTATACATGCATACTTACATTTAAGTAAGTGCCATACTAAGAGTGAGAAATGAAATTTCGTTTTCATTTTGTTTCAATTTATCGTTTTCGGTATGCCTGACCGATTTAACTCACTCAATATGCAAATTAGGCTGCTCAGCCGTTAATTTTCATAAGGAAAGTATATACTTTCGAACGTTCAACTATCTGGCAGATGGGTAAACGGTGCTGATGATAGCTAACAAGCTTGAAACTAGTACATCGTTCCTGTGTCAGTGTTGAACAAAAAGGTGACGTGGTTGCCTTAACACCGTATGGCATAAATTCAGGCTGTTCAGTTTGTTTACAAACGAACAAAGCGACGTTAGCGCCGCTAAACTGATACGTGCATATATGTATGTGTACCTGTATGCATATGTATATATATATGTATATATATATATATATGTGCATGCTACTGTACGTCTGTATACATATATGTATGTACGTATACATGCATACTTACATTTAAGTAAGTGCCATACTAAGAGTGAGAAATGAAATTTCGTTTTCATTTTGTTTCAATTTATCGTTTTCGGTATGCCTGACCGATTTAACTCACTCAATATGCAAATTAGGCTGCTCAGCCGTTAATTTTCATAAGGAAAGTATATACTTTCGAACGTTCAACTATCTGGCAGATGGGTAAACGGTGCTGATGATAGCTAACAAGCTTGAAACTAGTACATCGTTCCTGTGTCAGTGTTGAACAAAAAGGTGACGTGGTTGCCTTAACACCGTATGGCATAAATTCAGGCTGTTCAGTTTGTTTACAAACGAACAAAGCGACGTTAGCGCCGCTAAACTGATACGTGCATATATGTATGTGTACCTGTATGCATATGTATATATATATGTATATATATATATATATGTGCATGCTACTGTACGTCTGTATACATATATGTATGTACGTATACATGCATACTTACATTTAAGTAAGTGCCATACTAAGAGTGAGAAATGAAATTTCGTTTTCATTTTGTTTCAATTTATCGTTTTCGGTATGCCTGACCGATTTAACTCACTCAATATGCAAATTAGGCTGCTCAGCCGTTAATTTTCATAAGGAAAGTATATACTTTCGAACGTTCAACTATCTGGCAGATGGGTAAACGGTGCTGATGATAGCTAACAAGCTTGAAACTAGTACATCGTTCCTGTGTCAGTGTTGAACAAAAAGGTGACGTGGTTGCCTTAACACCGTATGGCATAAATTCAGGCTGTTCAGTTTGTTTACAAACGAACAAAGCGACGTTAGCGCCGCTAAACTGATACGTGCATATATGTATGTGTACCTGTATGCATATGTATATATATATGTATATATATATATATATGTGCATGCTACTGTACGTCTGTATACATATATGTATGTACGTATACATGCATACTTACATTTAAGTAAGTGCCATACTAAGAGTGAGAAATGAAATTTCGTTTTCATTTTGTTTCAATTTATCGTTTTCGGTATGCCTGACCGATTTAACTCACTCAATATGCAAATTAGGCTGCTCAGCCGTTAATTTTCATAAGGAAAGTATATACTTTCGAACGTTCAACTATCTGGCAGATGGGTAAACGGTGCTGATGATAGCTAACAAGCTTGAAACTAGTACATCGTTCCTGTGTCAGTGTTGAACAAAAAGGTGACGTGGTTGCCTTAACACCGTATGGCATAAATTCAGGCTGTTCAGTTTGTTTACAAACGAACAAAGCGACGTTAGCGCCGCTAAACTGATACGTGCATATATGTATGTGTACCTGTATGCATATGTATATATATATGTATATATATATATATATGTGCATGCTACTGTACGTCTGTATACATATATGTATGTACGTATACATGCATACTTACATTTAAGTAAGTGCCATACTAAGAGTGAGAAATGAAATTTCGTTTTCATTTTGTTTCAATTTATCGTTTTCGGTATGCCTGACCGATTTAACTCACTCAATATGCAAATTAGGCTGCTCAGCCGTTAATTTTCATAAGGAAAGTATATACTTTCGAACGTTCAACTATCTGGCAGATGGGTAAACGGTGCTGATGATAGCTAACAAGCTTGAAACTAGTACATCGTTCCTGTGTCAGTGTTGAACAAAAAGGTGACGTGGTTGCCTTAACACCGTATGGCATAAATTCAGGCTGTTCAGTTTGTTTACAAACGAACAAAGCGACGTTAGCGCCGCTAAACTGATACGTGCATATATGTATGTGTACCTGTATGCATATGTATATATATATGTATATATATATATATATGTGCATGCTACTGTACGTCTGTATACATATATGTATGTACGTATACATGCATACTTACATTTAAGTAAGTGCCATACTAAGAGTGAGAAATGAAATTTCGTTTTCATTTTGTTTCAATTTATCGTTTTCGGTATGCCTGACCGATTTAACTCACTCAATATGCAAATTAGGCTGCTCAGCCGTTAATTTTCATAAGGAAAGTATATACTTTCGAACGTTCAACTATCTGGCAGATGGGTAAACGGTGCTGATGATAGCTAACAAGCTTGAAACTAGTACATCGTTCCTGTGTCAGTGTTGAACAAAAAGGTGACGTGGTTGCCTTAACACCGTATGGCATAAATTCAGGCTGTTCAGTTTGTTTACAAACGAACAAAGCGACGTTAGCGCCGCTAAACTGATACGTGCATATATGTATGTGTACCTGTATGCATATGTATATATATATGTATATATATATATATATGTGCATGCTACTGTACGTCTGTATACATATATGTATGTACGTATACATGCATACTTATATATATATATATATATATAAAAGAAATTAAAAGATGGTTAAAAATGTTCCATATATTTTATTATGCGCATTTCGAAAACAACACCATCCTGGGACAAAAATTGTGTTCCCATCAGATAAAATAAGGTAACATGATATGAGGCCTAAAAACACTTGTGAACCAGAAAGTGTCAGGTCTACACATGACAAAAATATAAGAGAAGAGAAAAAAATAGGAAAAACTTTTTCTCTTCTCTTATATTTTTGTCATGTGTAGACCTGACACTTTCTGGTTCACAAGTGTTTTTAGGCCTCATATCATGTTACCTTATTTTATCTGATGGGAACACAATTTTTGTCCCAGGATGGTGTTGTTTTCGAAATGCGCATAATAAAATATATGGAACTTTTTTAACCATCTTTTAATTTCTTCTTTATATATACTCCAGTTCTACCAACTATTGAGTGCTACTTATCTGATATATGCATAGTTTTATTGTTCTACACTATTACTCACCTCCTATATATATATATATATATATATATGTATGTATATATATTGTATATTTGTATAATTATATGTGTGTGTGCCCGAGCGCACACACAGTGACGCACACGCACGTATATATGTATATGTATTATATCTATATATACACACAAAATGTGCGACTGTTTACTAGGTTGGATTAGCTCTAACATTCATGTCAGGAACCAAGAGACGTTGCTATGCCAAGGACATTTATCTTTCCTAAAATCCTTCTCTACATTGGAATGCTTATGCGAAAATTAAATACACTTAGCTTGTGCATTTTAAATTGTTTATGTGTGGCAATAAAAGCTATAGGTTAAAAACAGAACACATAATACACACACACACACAAGATACAGACACATAATATACACACACACACAAATACACACACACACACACACACACACACACACACACACACACACACACACACACACACACACACATATATATATATATATATAGTAACATGTGCTTACGCTGTATTTGACTAAATAGAATTAGTCTGTTAGTTAGTATTTAAGAAGACCCTCTGAATGGAAATGATGAATATTGATGTACATGGGCACTAACCCATAGTTTTGGTTTGCCAGACCAATGTGTTACCATTACACCAACACGCCACCCATGCTTCCTTACATTCAATTATATACCTTCCATAAATATATATCTTCTATGGTTATATAACGTCTAATTGAATGGAAGGAAACAGGATTTCGTGAGAGATCTTCCGCGTTTACGTTTCTCATAGTTTTTGTATCAGGTTCGTTGCCTCTCATGTCATGTCATGCGAGTTGTAAACGCCTGACAGAGATAGTATGGCTAATAGGGGAGAGGTTGTCTAGAAAATTTCGTTTGATGTTTTTTATCCTTCTTAACATTCGTGTATTGTAAGCATCTACAGTTTTGGTGATAAGTATTGTCTCTGACCATGATTCACAAGTATACAGTAAGATTGATTCCACTGTGGCTTTGAATAATTTACCTTTTTTTTGTGTGTTTATTTTAGATTTGTACACTTTATCTATCAAGTTCTTAGAAGAGCATGCTTGTGCTCTCCTGTTGTTTATATCATTTGACGAGTTGGTGTATGTGACAAGTTATTTGAAATCATCTACTGTTTCGAGAACAACATTGCTTAATGATTTGGTGTATGTTGCTTGTTCTGAGTTCATGACCATGTATTTAGTTTTGTTGACATTCAGGAAGAGTCCCATAGCATAAGTAGAAACTTCAAGCGTATCTAAGGGATCCTCTGTCTTAGTGAATCTGCATAAGAAAATGTCATTAGCGAACTTCATATCTGCTAGGTGTTGTAACGGATATCTTGCACTTCAACGCATTTGAAGAGTAAAGCCATCAACATCCTCAACACGTAGTGCATAATCAAGGGCCATGTTAAATAAATACAATGTCGGGGGATCGCCTTGAAGTATAACTGTGACTACCTGAAAGAAGTCAGTTTATCCTTCGTTACGAGATTGTTTTCTTACATGATCCTCATTTCATTAACGAGTTGAAGAGGAATACCGTAGGCAAGTAGAACTTCAAACATACGCTCATGGTTAATGCTTTTAAAAGCTTTTCGGAATTCTATAAAGGATTTTTTATGATTACTTACTTCTTCGATTAGACGATAGAGGGCCATAATGTGTGACGATGTAGATCGAAATTCATTTTGGATTGGATGTAGGATTTTTCAATTTCCGAACGAATCTTGTTCAAGATAAGGCGATTGTAAATCAAGTATATATGTATATTAAGGAGTACGCTAAGCAGTCGAAGTATACCATATATGTATATACACATAATATATGTAACCGAGACTGCGATAATGTGTACAAAAATTTGCACGTTGAGTATGTAGACATGGACATTCATATACACATTTACACTGTCTCGGTGAATATAAATCGGACTTTGCTTTGTCATATATTTTGGTTGCTTCGTGTGCACCTAAACATATATCATATTTAACTACAAACATGTGCGATAAAAATATGCAATTAAGTACGTCTATTTCAGTATGCCACTATGAATATTAAGTTATATAAGCCCCTCGATTAAGTATTTCCTTGATGTTTAGATGATATACGTACCTTCTGATAAGAAGTGTAAATATGCTTGTAAACCAGTTCAAGATACATAAAACATACATACATACATGCATACATACATACATGATGGCTGCAAACTCTGCTAAGAGTATTGTAATCGCTTGTCAGGTTGCAGAAAATAGTTCACTTTTAGGCTAAGGCCAGCCACATGAACCTATAATATAACCTGAACAAGTAATGCCTGTGCTTTAAAGGTTTTTTAAGTGAGGAAAAGCCTTGCACTCGACCAATCCCCGAGCACTGAAAACACTACCCGAAAAGGAGAACTGGTCATCATCGGATGCTTCCGAAACCACAGGTTTTTTTGGTTTTTTTCAGAGTTTCCCTCTCTTAGAAAGGTGCTGTGAAAACAACACTCCCAGGAGAAAACAAAAAAAAACTTTTTAATACTATTTGGATGGCCGTTGACTCTACTGAGTTCCTCCGCCCTTTGCCGGGTTTTGTATTTCAACCCGCTGGGTGTACCTCTTCACCAAGCAAGGTTGGTGGTGCTGCCGGTTTAGTCGTCGACGACCCGACCACGAGACCGGATTTAATGGGTTACAAGTTACCAGTAGCACGCGAGAGCGACCTGTCATAAATACATACATACGTACATACATACATACATACATAGGAACACCAGGAAGAGACATGATTGTCAGCTACTGGTACAGAAAACTAATATTCTATCGGAGGTATCTTACTGACCTGTACCAACAAGTTCTTAAGGGAGATACACTTATACCAGAATGGTTGACATTAGCACAAACGTTACTGGTCCTCAAGAACAAAGACACCCACTTGGCAAAAAACTACCGACCCATTGCATGCCAGAACCTGATGTATAGGATGTATACAGCCTGCCTGAACCTATTCCTCCAAGATCACTGTGAAAATAATAACATCATCACAGATGAACAAGCAGCTGGAAAGAAAAGTGTTTGGGGATGTGCTGAACAACTCCTAATCAACAAAACTGCGATGTCGGAGGTGCGACAACTTAGGAGGAATATGACTACAGTCTGGCTGGACTACAGGAAAGCTTTCGATTCTGTTCCCCACTCTTGGATGATAGAGGCCCTCCAGCTTGCTAAGGTCCCAGACATTATCATCAGAGCCATAGAGAGGCTGTCTTCTTCTTGGGCTACTATCCTAAGGTTAGACCGCCTTTACTTGAAACGTAAGCATGGAGGCAGAGGCCTAACATCAGTCCATACAACATTTGAATGTCGCATCATATCTCTCCGACAACATCTACGAACCTCGAAGCGTAGGAGCCCGCTTCTCGAGCAAGTCTATCTGCATGAAACAGATAAGATCGTGAGAGTTGGGAAGGAACTCCTTGAGAGATATTCCCTGTGTGATAATCAAAAACTCACACCCAGGGATGTCGCTCAGCTGTGTCGCAGTGAATCCATGGATGAAAAACTGCATGCTTATCAGCAAAAATTCATGCATGGATATTTTGCCAGGAAGCTCCAGAGTGAGAGTAGTGTAGATAGGGAAAGTGGTCTATCTTGGACCAAGAACGGCTATGTTGGCTCCCACTTTGAGGGATACGCTTTTGCAGTCCAGGAACAGGAGATTAGCACGGGATACTTGATTCACAAAAGAGATAGGGATGCAGGCAAAACAACTAGATGTGATGACAAGTGCAGACTCTGCAGAACTAACATCGAGGATATCACCCATGTCATCAGCAGCTGCCCAAAGATGTCATCGCGGTACTATCTACCTATGAGGCATGATGTAGTGGCCAAAACACTGTATGATGCAGTTCGTAAAAAGGATGGCCCCGATAATAAACACATTAAAAGCTACAACAATGTGGAAGACATCCATGTACATAATATGAAAGAGTCTTGGTGGAATGTTCCAGTAAAAGCCCCAATAAAATGCAGGCATAACAGACCAGATATTATGATATGGGACAGGGAGTAGAAAGCATGCACAGTAGTGGAAATTAGCTGCCCAGCAGATGCCAATATAATATCAAAGATTAACGAAAAGGAGAATATTTATGCCGAACTAATGAGAAATCTGCAGATACTCCACCCTGATTACACCTTCATATTTATGCCTGTGATTATTGGGGCACTGGGGTATGTTAGTAACTGCCTCAATATAAATCTTGAGAAGCTGGGCTTCACAGGAACAGAAAGAACAACTAGTTAGGAAATTACAAGTACAATCCATTTAATGGAATAGTAAAAATATGTAAAACATTCCAAAAATGTTGCATCTAATAACTGCATATACACATGTACAGATGCAAAGCATATACACATGCACACATACAACTAAAAAAATACCCATCCACACATACAATAACATCCATATCTACACATGCATGCATACATAATCTACCTAGTTGATGTTGTGTAAATTCCAATGAGAGAGTCTTGTGTCTATGTTAGAAAGCGACTCTCTCTTTATTGGGAAAAAATTGGTGAAATTATAAAACCAGAATAACATACATACATAGATACATACATACATATATATGCACATAAATGTGTTTATAGACACACCTTTTAAAATGTTATGAGAAAATCACTTATCTTATCGGACGCGATATTTGGTAGCTGCGACATTATTTATTTATCAATATTTTCCTTTTGTTCTCACATTCTACTTTCAAATATTGAATTGGTCTTTCCAGTTTAGTTATGCCTGATCAAATATATTTTTTACATTAATACTATTGTGGAGGTTGTTGTTGTGATTGCTGTTACTATAGTTGTTATTGTTGTAGGGTCATTTTTATTTCACAAACAGGCATGTGTATAAATTATTGTTGCTATTTGTTCGTTTTTAAGGGTAATGATACTAATCTCCGTCTAGTTTACTACTGGCTGCTATTTAATTTATTGATCTAGGGAGAACTAAAAGGAAAGGCAATTTTCGGTGTTTCTTTTGTTTGTTTTTGTTTTTTTTGTTTTTTTTTTTGTTTTTTTGGTTTGTTTTTGTTTTGTTTTATGGTTTGGGAAGTGATCCGCGGGGTAGGTTGGGACCACCTTACTAAATAAGCATACAACAAGGTAATGTCAAACATAGCAGCCATATTTCTCTCAAATCAGACCATACTTTCTTACTCATGGGCTGGCACATATTCCTGGATATACAAGAGACAAAAGAAAAGGAACAGAATTGAACCAGATGAAAGGCTGTTGATCAAAGGTCTAGTCCTCCCCGCCTCCGAAGTTGTGTTGTATTTTGGCAACAACAAGAAGATTCTCGCACCAACGGAAAACCATCTAATTGGTTACTTGACCTGTTAGCATTATCAGCTAAATATTGCCCCCAAATTACAGCATATCATCATAAACAAGGAAAAACATTACATAATGTAACCCAAGATATGCTATGTCTGAAAAGCAGACGAGATGTGGAATCCTGGAAAGTACTTCATCATAGGCCAGATTGTTCTGGATTTTAACTTTATTTAGGGACTAGTAAACAGTATTTTATGGATATCTAGTTCACATGTAAAAGCTGAGATGCCTTAATCTTCTGCCCCCCCCCCCCCCCCCCATAAATCTCTGCCTTTTTCAACTTTCATGTCTCTGAGATTCAAATGTCATGTCGTTATAAGTAGTACTAGAGATGTGTGTTGTTGTTTAATCTTTATGGCAACCCTGAATGAAAGGCGTTCCAGTCATAACCATCCCATTTTTTAAAATATATTTTACGGTATTGTCCATTTTATGCAACTTTTCCATAATGGTAGTATATGATTTGATCAGGATTCAGATGCTGTATGTAGCCTTTTCGGCTTGAGTAGCATGCACGATGTGTCTCAGAAAAGAAACAGGACGGGGGCTGCAATAAAATATTTCAAATCCAAACAACAAACTAGAAGTCTTTCTCCTCCTAAATAATCCTCCTCGAGTCTAACGCACTTTTCCTTCTCCACCCCGCCTCAATGCACTCGTGGAAGAATTCTCCACAGCTCCATTGCCACGGCTTTCTTGGTGGATCTGGTGCATGGTACTTCATTGATGTCTCTCCCAAGCAAGTCTAGTTTGGTTTCAAGACGCTCGAGGATGTAACAACACACATACATGCACCACTCTTGCCGGTCATCATTCAGCAGCTTCGGCACCAACTTCAAGCAGATATTCCGGATGCCCAAATCCACGGTGACATTCTTCCAAACGCTGTCGTGGTTCATGCCCAGTTCATTTGCGATCAGTCGAACCCTCAGCCGACGATCTCTACGCACCACCTGCCTCGTGCGTTCAACGTTGGTTTCAGTCCTGTTCATTGAAGATCTTCAGCTCATGGGGTTGTTTTTTAACCCTTTGTCCATTCAAAACCCTGTGAGGGTGACATCGTCTCTTCTCCGTACACTTGCTGCAGTATTCCGAGTGGTTCTGACGGTGTTTTTTCCCAAAGCTTGCTTGATGGGGAGGGTGAGGTTTGTACGCCCGGAGAATGAAATATAAATCCCCTCAAAGGGCAGAAAAACTCGGGAGAATCAACGGACATCCAAAATGGGTAGACAAATTCCGTTAGCCTTGGCTGGAAGTATGTCTAGAAGGATCAAACTGATTTGAAAATTGAGGTGGGTGAGACACCATACTCATTTAGGTGACAACCTTTCAAGTGACCAACTGTTTCATCCTTGTGATGAAGGTGAATGTGATGCGAATGGGTAGCCATCTTCCGCGTAACAGCAGACCTAGGAATCGGAATCCACCGATGTCACTTTTCCCGATGAGAGCCATAGACGTATAAATGTCCATGGTCTCCGCCCTTCATGAGGATGGGATGAGACCAGAGACTTAGAACTTAGTTGGCTGAACTATTGAAAGAAGTGTGTCCTGGGTATTGATGTAGTATTGCAATAGCGAATTCTATATCGAATTCTATATCAATTCGTAGATTAATAATGTTGTTCAATGCTGCGATTGTCTTCGCTGCCACGGCCACCACAGCAACCACATCCAACACCAACACCATATCTAACACTACCACAACAGCAACCACCACCAACACCGCAACCAACACCACAGCAACCAACACCACCACCACAGCAACCACAACCAACACCACCACCACCACCGCTATAGCCACCAACGTCGCCACCATCACCCCCCCCCCCCACACACACAGTAGTCAGGACATACATCGCCAATATCACTGCCACAACAGACCAGGTGTTATATAAAGCCAAAACACTCATCATCGTAGCCACTACCAAAACATTACTAATCTTCAACAACTGATAATCATCATAACCAACAATGTTTCTATGAAAAGCCTCACCCTTACAACTGTACATGTAATCATTACAAGAAATCCCAAATCAACAGAAACAACAGAAACATCTAGAAACACAGTGACAAGTACAATCTTGGCCACCATAACCATCATTGCAAAGATCACTAAAACCACAGTCTTACAACATGAAATAAATATAGCAACAACACAAACATTATAAAAATAATATACTAACTCTTGCAGAACACGTAAACAACCACACACACACACACACACACACACACACACACACACACACACACACACACTCTCTCTCTCTCCCTCTCTCTCTCTCTCTCTCTCTCTCAAGCACTTAAACACAGTCACATATATGGAGGAGAATCCAAAGGATTTCAAACTACGCACCAACAACTGCATTACAACTGCTACTACTACTACTACTGCTACTATTACCACTACTACTACCACTACTACTACCACCACTACTACTACTGCTACTACTTCTACTACTACGGGCACTACTACCACCATCACCACTTCTACTACTACTACGACTACTACCACCACCACCAGGACCACCGCCACCCCACACCCCACTACCACCCCACCCCCACCACTACTACTGCTACTACTACTACTACTACTACTACTACTACTACTACTACTACTACTACTACTACTACTACTACTCATTATCACCACCGATAATCATGATAAGCGCCTGCATTTGCTTTATAGATAGGCATATACATAGAAAGGTAAG
>OZ024741.1:98690732-98703232 GCA_964016885.1 Eledone cirrhosa
ACAACAACAAGCGATGTGGCCTTTCAACAAGACGAGTCGACAAACCATTGAAACTGCGGCCCAACTGAAGTATGAAACGATATCTTTAAATATTCAAGTATTCAGAGTGGAGTGAGGACGTAATTTGGAACAATGTTATATAGTTTGGTCGGTCTTGAATGATGTATCATTTAGTGGTGGTGTTGGTGTTGGTGGTGGTGGTGGTGTTGGTGATGCTGGTGGTGGTGGTGGTGGTGGTGGTAGTGGTGATGGTGTTGTTGGTGGTGGTGTTGTTGTTGGTGGTGGTGGTGGTGTTGGTGGTGGTGCTGTTGTTGTTGTTGGTGGTGGTGGTGGTGCTGCTCCTGTTGGTAGTGGAGCTTGTGGTGGTGGTGTTGGTGGTGCTGGTGGTGGTGGTGCTGGTGTTGGTGGTGCTGGTGGTGGTGGTGCTAGTGTTGGTGTTGTTGTTGTTGGTGGTGGTGTTGTTGTTGGTGTTGGTGGTGTTGGTGGTGGTGGTGTTGTTGTTGGTGTTGGTGGTGTTGGTGGTGGTGTTGTTGTTGTTGTTGGTGGTGGTGGTGGTGTTGGTGGTGTCGGTGGTGGTGTTGTTGTTGTTGTTGTTGGTGGTGTTGGTGGTGGTGGTGTTGCTGTTGGTGGTGGTGGTGGTGGTGTTGCTGTTGGTGTTGGTGGTGTCGGTGGTGGTGTTGTTGTTGTTGTTGTTGGTGGTGTTGGTGGTGGTGGTGTTGCTGTTGGTGGTGGTGGTGGTGATGGTGGTGGTGTTGTTGTTGTTGGTGGTGCTGGTGGTGGTGGTGTTGGTGGTGGTGGTGGTAGTGGTGTTGGTGGTGGTGTTGTTGTTGTTGGTGGTGGTGGTGCTGGTGTTGGTGTTGGTGTTGTTGGTGGTGGTGTTGTTGTTGGTGGTGGTGGTGGTGGTGGTGCTGCTGGTGCTGGTGTTGGTGTTGTTGTTGTTGGTGGTGCTGGTGCTGGTGCTGGTGTTGGTGTTGGTGTTGGTGGTGGTGGTGTTGTTGTTGTTGGTGCTGGTGCTGGTGTTGGTGGTGGTGGTGTTGTTGTTGTTGGTGGTGCTGGTGCTGGTGCTGGTGTTGGTGTTGGTGTTGTTGGTGGTGTTGTTGTTGTTGTTGTTGGTGGTGGTGCTGGTGTTGGTGGTGGTGGTGTTGTTGTTGTTGGTGGTGTTGTTGTTGTTGGTGGTGGGGGTGCTGGTGCTGGTGTTGGTGTTGGTGTTGTTGGTGGTGTTGTTGTTGTTGTTGGTGGTGGTGGTGCTGGTGTTGGTGGTGGTGGTGTTGTTGTTGGTGTTGGTGGTGGTGGTGTTGTTGTTGTTGTTGGTGGTGGTGCTGGTGTTGGTGGTGGTGGTGTTGTTGTTGGTGTTGGTGGTGGTGGTGTTGTTGTTGTTGTTGGTGGTGGTGCTGGTGTTGGTGGTGGTGGTGTTGTTGGTGGTGCTGTTGTTGTTGTTGGTGGTGGTGGTGCTGGTGTTGGTGGTGGTGGTGTTGTTGTTGGTGTTGGTAGTGGTGGTGTTGTTGTTGTTGGTGGTGGTGGTGCTGGTGTTGGTGGTGGTGGTGTTGTTGTTGGTGTTGGTGGTGGTGGTGTTGTTGTTGGTGTTGGTAGTGGTGGTGTTGTTGTTGTTGGTGGTGGTGGTGCTGGTGTTGGTGGTGGTGGTGTTGTTGTTGGTGTTGGTAGTGGTGGTGTTGTTGTTGTTGGTGGTGGTGGTGCTGGTGTTGGTGGTGGTGGTGTTGTTGTTGTTGTTGGTGGTGGTGGTGTTGTTGTTGTTGGTGGTGCTGGTGCTGGTGCTGGTGTTGGTGTTGGTGTTGGTGTTGTTGGTGGTGCTGTTGTTGTTGTTGGTGGTGGTGGTGCTGGTGTTGGTGGTGGTGGTGTTGTTGTTGGTGTTGGTAGTGGTGGTGTTGTTGTTGTTGTTGGTGGTGGTGCTGGTGTTGGTGGTGGTGGTGTTGTTGTTGGTGTTGGTAGTGGTGGTGTTGTTGTTGTTGTTGGTGGTGGTGGTGCTGGTGTTGGTGGTGGTGGTGTTGTTGTTGGTGGTGCTGGTGCTGGTGCTGGTGTTGGTGTTGGTGTTGTTGGTGGTGGTGTTGTTGTTGTTGTTGGTGGTGGTGCTGGTGCTGGTGTTGGCGTTGGTGTTGTTGTTGGTGGTGTTGTTGTTGTTGGTGGTGGTGGTGCTGGTGCTGCTGGTGGTGGTGGTGCTGCTGCTAGTGGTGGTGTTGCTGGTGGTGCTGGTGCTGCGGTTGGTATTGAAGCTTGTGGTGGTGGTGGTGGTGGTGATAATGATGCTGGTTGTCTGGTGCTGCTGTTGCTGGTGGGGGGGGGCTGTTAGAGGTGGTGGTGTTGATGGTGGTGGGGCTGGTGGTGATGGTGGTTGTGGTGCTTGTGGTGGCGCTGGTGGTGGTGGTGGTGCTGCTGCTGCTGCTGGTGATGCTTGTGGTGCTTGTGGTGCTTGTGGTAGCGCTGGTGGTGGTGGTGGTGATGGTGGTGCTAGTGGTGGCGCTGGGGGTGGTGGTGGTGGTGGTGGTGGTGATGGTGGTGATGGTGGTGGTGGTGGTGGTGCTTGTGGTGCTTGTGGTAGCGCTGGTGATGGTGATGGTGGTGGTGATGGTGGTGCTAGTGGTGGTACTCGTGCTGGTGTTGGTGACGGGGCTATTCAGCTATAATTACGGACGGTAGTGTTTGGATGGCTGGCTGGCTGGGTGGTTGGAGTAAATTGACTGTGCGGGCAGAAGCGTTAGATATAGAGGTAGTAGTGGGCTGAGGATGGTGTGTGTGTTTGTGGGCGGGGAGGGTGGTGGGACAATGTCTATGGTGCTTGAGATAGTGTTGATTGTGTAAAATGGCAGTGACGGTGATGGTCGTGATTGTAGTAGTGGTGATCTAGATAGTGGTGTGACTGCCTAGTCATCATGATTATTTCGCCCTAGGTCAGCCAGGAGTGAGCAGTCACATGATCAAATGCATACCAACCATGATCATCTAGTATTTCTCTTGTGTCAAGAGACCCCAGGACCGCATTATTTAATCACGGTTGTTTATAAAATAGAAATAGTTTGATTTGAGGGAGTGTTGATTGCGATAGTGTTGGTGGTGGTGTAGATGGTGATGTTGGGGTTGCTGTATCGCTCCTGAAGGCAGCTTTAGTAACGGTGTTTGTGATGATAGTGATGAAGTAAGTAAAGGTGGGGAAAGTGGTGATGGTTCTGGTTACTGGTGGTGGTGGTGGAATGTGTGATTGTTGTTATTTTTGGTAGGGAGAGGCAGTGGGGAATGTGGCGAGGTGAGGCTGGTGGGAGTGGTGTTGATGGATTGCTGCGAAAAGATTATCTATCCCTTTGATCAATGACATTTTCAAATACATTGTGCAGATGGCACGTGATATAGTTATAGTACACCCACATCAAATCACACAGACATGCATACACAGAGACACATATGTGTTTAGTTTAAATATATGCATACGCATACAGAGACTTATAGATGTTTATATATATATGTGCGTGTTCGGTGTGTGTGCGTGTGTGTGTGTGTGTACATGTGTGTATATTTGCAAATGTATATATATATATGTGTGTGTGTGTGGAGAGAGAGAGAGAGAGATAGATAGAGAGAGAGAGAGAGAGAGATAGAGAGAGAGAGAGAGAGAGAGAGAGAGAGAGAGAGAGAGAGAGAGAGAGAGAGAAAGATAGATAGATAAGCTTATATATTTTTGTCGTTAGTATATCTCGTTTTCGTTGACAATGCGAGTTCTGCACGAAATTTCTGAAATCAATGAAATATAGACCATATATTATATATATATATATATATATATTATATATATCTATATATACACACACATAGTTTCATATTCCACAATGCCTCAAGCAAATTACAACAGGCGTATATAAATATATCATATAAAAGTGACCTCTACACTACTAGAATTGCAGTTCTGCTGAAGTAATCTCTATATCAAATATATATATGTGTGAGTGTGAGTGTGAGTGTGAGTGTAAGTGTGAGTGTAAGTGTGTGTGTGTGTGTGTGTGTGTGTGTGTGTGTGTGTGTGTGTGTGTGTGTGTGTGTGTGTGTGTGTGTGTGTGTGTGTGGTTATACCTGTTTGTGTGTGTTTGTGGTTCAAGGTTAAAAATAAGACAAGCACAGAAGACAATTACACAGTCTTGTTGGTTTCACGCATGTAGACTGAGAGTGGGGGACATACAGAGACAGACGTGTAGACTGAGAGTGGGGAACATACAGAGACAGACGAGTAGACTGAGGGTGGGGGACATACAGAGACAGACGTGTAGACTGAGAGTGGGGGACATACAGAGACAGCACCTCTCTCTCCATCCTGATTCTTCTTCCAAAATGATATTTGAAAAAACGAATCAGTTGCTCGCCGGAGAGAAAGGTGTCTGACCTCAGCCCTTTTAACCTCGTCCACCATATAACCTCTTTCACCATAGCCATAATACATAGGAAAACCGCCTCTCCCTCGTTTTTGAAGGAGGGTGGTGGTTTGATCATGACAATGGACTCGGTGGTCAACTGGATCGGTCCAACCCGCGACAATAGTCGTTCTACATAGCCCCACAGGTCGGTAACGCCCGGGCAGTGTACAAATGCGTGTGCGACGGTTTCCTCGTCGCGCACGCATCTCGGACAGATCTTTTTCGAAGGGTGCCCGTGTCTGTAGAGCTTGTCTCGAACTGGTAGAGCTCCTCGGTAGCACTGCCCGGCCAGGGACTTTTGGGAGTTGTCCATTGGTCCTGGGCGGAAGGTCCTACCGAACAGACTGGCCAGTTCGTCCTCCTCTACGCCTAGAGTTTCTCCGAACGTGTCGTCGCACTTGCTGCGGACCAACCCTCTATAGAATGTCGAAGTGGAGTCTCCACTGATCGCCGGGTCCGTTTGCCAGAGGCCTGTGAGCGCCTGAGCACATTCGATAGATAGATAGGTAGATAGATAGAGAGAGAGAGAAATAGATATATTTCTTTATTTGCCACAAGGGCGCACAAGAAAAGGGGACAATACAAAGATATATAGATAGATAGATAGATAGATAGATAGATAGATAGATAGATAGATAGATAGATAGATAGATAGATTGATAAATAGATAGATAGATAGATAACCCTATATATTTTTCGTGGTATACCTGCGAAGAATGAAAAACCGCGAATGTCGGATGTGGTCCATAAAGTGCCTATAAATGTCAAAATATAACGTAAAATAAAGGCCGGCAAATATGATATATTGTGGCCTTTCATCCTTAAGGGGTCGATAAAATAAAGTACCAGTAACGTACTGAGATAATTGTTGCTGGCCTTGTACCAAAAGTAGAAACAAATTAATAATTTTGCGTTAAAAAGCGTGAAAAATATTTATTGTCACCAAAAATCCTTTAAAAATCTCGGAAGATATCTACGTTCCCACGAATATGCGGTGGTTTCCACGATCAATAATTACTTAGGTTTTAAGGAAAATTCCGTGAATGCCAGGGGTACACTGCATTCTTATATATATATTTTTTTTTCGAATAGTTCGAGACAGATAGAGTGGGAAGAAGGCTACGACAATTATCTATTACTTAAAAAGAAGCGATCTAGCATTTTCCAGTTTAGTGTTTTAGGATTACTTGTTTCTCAGTGATCTGGCCATACACAAGATTCTGTAATCTTCAAACGATCGCCACATTTTACTTTTAAACGCATCTAATGAATATTTTTTTTTTCTGAACCTAAATGCCCTCATTTTTACAGGACGTGGTCTTTCTTGGATGTTTTGACATTCATGTTGTTTCAAAAAGCTTTAAATGTCATAAGTAATGGCAATAATATTTCCTCGATAGAGGAGAGTAAACGGGTCTTAATGCCGAATGGCCAGAACTATTACTACAGCAGTACACTACGATATTTAATGCTCTACTAACAATAACCACGCCTCGGATATACCTCACTAAGTTATTCTACGACCTCTGCAGAGATTCTATAAAATTGATTGTAAGCAACACTTTGACTTCTCCTCGGGGTGACCTTGCGGTCAAGCAAAAAAAAATAAAACAAAACTAGAACCATGATCGCTTTTGCTCCATAAATAACAAAGGCATGCAGAATACTCCCCACCCTTGTCTCAGTTCTGCCTCTCGTTAATTTAAATAGATTTACGGCTGACATTTTACGATGTCATGTCACAAAGCTATTGTTATCTGATATTGACGAATGATATTATATAACGATGTTGTGATATGATAGCGAATATTTCTCTGTAGTTGACCCCCACGCCTTACATTAACCCCTTTTCTTGCTTCAGTGACTTTTAACATCACACAAACAAAGAAACACGTCACCCTCGATGAATATCTTTCTCTGTGTGTGTCTTTTTCTAAAACAGGTCAAAACAAAAGTTATCCATTGTCTCACATTAGAAATAGCATAGTTTAATGTTTGTCTTGTTACTAATGTGAACGCAGTAATCTCATCTCTAACATATATATATATATATATATTAAATTAAAAGTAAGATGACGTATGTATGTAAAATAAACACATCAAATAGTTACAAATGATAATTTGTGAAGAGTGTAAACATACATAGTTACGGAGGTAATATATTAAAAATTAACAAAAATCTAGAATTTTTAGCTACTTCAATAAAGATTAATTTCCTTTGTATATATTCCATTGAAGAAATATATTTCACCATTATATATATATATATATATAATTGTTTCTACTTTTGGCACGAGGCCAGCAATAACTCAGTGTATTACTGGTACTTTATTTGATCGACCCCGTAAGGATGAAAGGCAAAGTTAATGGTGATATATATATGTATATATATATATAAAACAAAGGAATTGTGGTAAGAAGCAGATGGACCATAACGCACCAGAGTACTCAATACTTAGGGTAGGAGAGTGGGAAATAGGAAAAAGTATGACCCCGACAGCAGAGCTCAAGCCGTTTCGACGGCTATTTCTGGAGTCCAGAAATAGCCGTCGAAACCGCTTGAGCTCTGCTGTCGGGGTCATACATTTTCCTATATATATATATATATATAAGGTGTGTGTGTGTGAGAGAGAGAGAGAGAGAGAGAGAGAGAGAGAGAGAGAGAGAGAGAGAGAGAGAGTGTGTGTGTGCGTGTGTCTGTGTAATCTTTATTTATTTATATTAAACATACAATCTGTGTGTATAAGGCAAAAACAGAGTCAATCCGACCAGTCTCTAGTTCCATATTGTTAGTGTATACATTTTATGCACATATCACTGACTAGTTTAGCTGAGTCTTGATTTATATAAACGATAGATATAAAGGTTGGTGGGCAAAGGAGGTGTGTTCTTTCTCCAATGAAAGTTTTTCAGGAAAAGAAACCAATCAGTTGGGATCCAATGATTCTGTCTACAAAGAAATACAACCATTAGTTTAACAGCTTTGTTTAATAAAATCATATGTTTATTTTAAACGTAAGAAAAAACATCGCTTAAACTTCACATTATCCAAAAACGCAGGGTAGTATACGACGAATTAAAATATGTATATACATAGATATATAGATGTGTGTGGGGGGGGGGGGTTTGCATGCACACCTTTATGTGTGTGCGTGTGTAAGAATGCGCACGCATATGTTTGTGTGCGTAGTCTACTATTTTAGACTGCTGCAGCTCTTCACTGGAACAGGTCTGTGGCATCTGTTATACTTTAGCTACAACAGATGCTATAGACTAGCATATCGAATGAAAATCAACCAAGGATATTTTTCTCTAACATTCAGAGAACAGATGCTGGTATATCACCAGAACTTTTGAACTTACAAACACTCCACACTGTTATATATAGTTTCGAAAATACAATTTTCATTGTTTTTAGCTACTTTCAAAAGATCTAAAGTAATATTCACACGGTATACACAAACACAGAATCATATATATATAATATATATATATATATATATATAGATATATATATATATATATATATATTTGAAAATTATGGTTGTACAAATTATTGTTTGTTAAAAAATTTGTTCTCTGTTCACCCTTTATTATTGAGGCAGCATCGGTAGAGGGTCAGACGCCGCCATGCTTTGCAGCACAGTTACAGCCCTTTACGAACTGAGTTCAAATCCCGCCGAGGTTAACTTTGCCTTTCATCCTTACGGGGTCGATAAAATAAAGTACCAGTAATGTACTGTTAATTGCTGGCCTTGTGCCAAAAGTAGAAACAATTATTGTAACTATAAATTTTCTTTAGTGTACTGGCTGCTGAACTGGGGAATCCTAAAAGCTATTCAAACCCAACTTCAGAGCACGTTATCCCCCCCCCCCCTGCTGACTTGAGAGGGCGTGCGTTATCTTTGCACTAGAGTGTAGGGGGATTCCTGAAAAGATAACATGCTGGTATACCTAGCCGGCCGCCAGCCGGACAGGCCAGCTAGTATATATATATATTTGAAATGAATGAACAAAACACAGGAGGCAATTGTACTCAGTTATATTAGATCTAAGCTTGGTGGCAATAGAGGAGGTTTCAACGTATATATGTATATATATATATATATATATATATATATATATATATATATATACAGTATATATATATATATATATATATATATATATATATATATATATATATATATATTATATATATATATATATATATATATATATACAGTATATATATATATATATATATATATATATATATATATATATATATATATATATATATATTATATATATATATATTATATATATATATATATATATATATATATATATATATACAGTATATATATATATATATATATATATATTATATATATATATATATATATATAGGTGTGTATGTGTGGGTGTGTATGTGGGTGTGTGTCTGTGTATGTGTGTCTGTGTGTGAGTAAATAGAAACAAAGTGCTGAAGCGTAGAAATGCTATAAAGATAGCTTAGAAAATAGGGTGAAGACCCTTAAAATACGAAAAAAGAATTTGTCAACAATCGCTATAAGGAATTGATCCCCATATATAAATATATGTGTGTATAATAAGTTAAGCGCTGAGCGGCTGACGTATATGATAAAGTTATATCAGTGTATATACAGAATAGAAGAAACCAAGACTACGTATTTACACATTCACATTTACATTTTTAATATATATACGTGTAAATATTCCAAATAATCGGATTTCCCCATAAATATATATATATTATCATGTGTATTCATGTAATTTTAGCATAGTAGTGTGAAAATTGAAGGCTATTTGTATACAAGTTTTAAAAAGTGATTTGACTACTAAAGGTACTCCCATTGGTTCGAGGTACAGTGTTACTGTTATTTATCTCAAGTTTGGACCTATTGAGCAGGCATTTCCCGTAAGACCTTTATTTATTTTAAGACATAGTATGTATAAGGCTACATTATACAGTACTCTTCTTGCGTCGTTTAGGGCGATAGTGAATAGAATGAGAAGCATTTAGTCGCTCTTTCTACGAGATTAAGTGACAACTAATAGCATTGCATTTCAATAAGATTTTTGTTAACAATATTGGTCACGAATTTTCTTTTCTTTCTCTGTCTGTCTGTCTGTCTGTATGTCTGTCGGTGTGTGTGTGTGTGTGTGTGTGTGTGTGTGTGTGTGTGTGTGTGTGTGTGTGTGTGTGTGTGTGTGTGTGTGTGTGTGTGTGTGTGTGTGTGTGTGTGTGTGTGTGATAAGTTCGGAAAATATGTCAGTTGTGATGATGGTAATGGTTTGTGTGAAGGACTTCTGTATCTTATCGTGCTATTATATAAAGCTTGTGAAATTTGAAGCGAATTTGAATGCGTGTTTCTAATAGATCGACTCAATGCTTTAGTTTGTGTTTATTTTTGTTTATTTATTAGGGTGACATTCTAATCAGATAATTGCAATTTCTTCTTCTTCTTCTTCTTCTTTTTGAGAGGGTCGTGAGAGCAGAGTCCTCAAACACGTCCATTGGACGAGACCAAACGAGCTTATGTATTTTATCCAACCACCTTGCTCGTGGTTTCTTTCATTGTGACATTTTAACCAAATTCCGTAGTAGCTGATATGTAATCTCTATCGATGCAGAGAAGTGGCGGTTGTAGCTAGACCGATTCCCTAATCGCCGTGTTACGTACCTTTTCGAGTAACAAAATCATTTCAGATAAATTATATTACAACCGCTTTTATTTACTATCCTATTCTTTCAGTCATTACACAAGACTTCATAACCATAAAGGCATTTATTGCTAGATATCGGTGTTAAAGTGGGTGACAAATCATGTCTCCCACCTAAGTAAGCCACAATGGTATTTGAACTCAGAACGCAATGAGCTCGAACAAAGTAACTCATGTCCCGCATTAACAATTCTGCTATTTAACTACCGTGGTAGATTATCTTATTGTCCTCGAAAGAATGAAAGACAAAATCAACCTCACCAAGGTTTGAACAAAGAACGTTAAAAGCCAGAAAATATTCCTCAATGTATTTCGTCCTACGCTCTACCGATTGCTAATTCGCCGATGGATATGCTGTGGATGGCTTAGTGAGGTGTGTGAGTGTGTGTCTACGTGCGTCTATATGTATGTGTGTGTGTTTTGGTGTAGATTGTTTAGGATGTAAAAAGCGTTTAGTTGTTATGTTATTAAGCCACCACTTTTTTTTATATGAATAATTAGTTTATTTATGTCAATTTGTGATGTCTATATATTAAGTGGAGCTTTTCGCGTGTGTTTAAGATCAACCCGCTGTAGAAGTGTTTGTCTAGCCTGAATTAAGTATAATTTAGTGTATGTTGTGGTACTAAGAATGTTTTCTGAATTATTGCTATATTGCTATATATCTTAAATGATAAGACCATTCAATTTCTTAAAAGTACTTTTACTGCCGTTAGCTTTGATTGTAAAATGTGTGTCATATTTACTAACTTTATTTTTGTGGTTGAAACGTTTATTTTTAAATGTATTTTGTGCAGATTTGCTATGATGATAGATACTTCCTGTGTTGTCGTTATTATTGCTGTCAATAGTATTGTTATTTTCCTGTAAAATTGTGTAAGTCTTTGTGAGACACATATCTTTAAGGATTTTTAGAATCCACATTGTGCTGAGACGTAATCACAGTTATTCTATGACAGTGTTCGCTCATGTTGTGAAAAATAATTTCATTTCAAGTACGCATTATTCAACTAGCATTCTTATGATAATTCTGTCTTCATTCCTGCTGCATCATATTCAGTATTATCTTGTACCATATATTTGAAGGAGATGTGGGTGCAATTTCTCAATTTCTTGATGATCGAGTAAACACAAAGAGAAATGCTTCCCTGCTAGTTTGTATAAGTTAGGGTGGTGATTGTAATCACTTCGTCTTGGTGATGTATTAAAAGTGGCTTTAATGGAGTTGCCTCTAATGCTACTTTTGGTAACTATAGTTGTATTGGTGTTGTTGTTGTTGTTGTTGCTGATGTGATGGTGGTGATGTGGTGGTGGTGTTGGTGGTGGTGGTGGTGGTTATAGTATTAGTGATGGTATTGCTTTTGGTTTTGATGTTGTTGATTTTAGTTGAAGTATTGGTGGTGTTAGTATGTTGGTATTCATGCTGTTTAAGGCAGATGATGGTAATCAGTAATATAATTGTTTCTACTATTGGCACAAGGCCAGAAATTATCCAGTACATTACTGGTACTTTATTTTATCGACCCCGTAAGGATGAGAGTTAACCTCGGCGGGATTTGAACTCAGAATGGCAAGAGACGTAACTCTATGCGTCAAAGCATGGTGTCCGACCCTCTACCGATACTGCCAAAAAGCAAATGTGTATTTTTCAGGCAAACACTAGAGATGACTGAGGAAGGAAGGGGTTACGACAAACTACAGAATGCAGCGTTTAACATTCGCTACACCTGTGTATAGCAAATTGGTTACACACATTGGCTGTTATGATTAAGTGAATGTTTGTGTGTTTGTGTAAATTATATTTATATGTAATATGTGTGTGAGCGTATGTGCTTGTGTGTGTGTTTATTTAGAAAGATACACAAACAATAAAATTACAAACACACACGTAACTACAAGCATATATGTATATATATATATATATATATATATATATATATATATATATATATATATATATATATATTTATATATATATCTATCTCGTCTCAGTGTGTTTGGCCTTTAACGTTTGTTATAGCTCTGGTTCATCTGAATCATTGAGCACTTGCCGCACATCTCGGAGGTTGTTTTTCGTTATTTCGTGGGCCGAAATGCGAATCTCGATAATTTATGTTTGTTTATATATATATATATATACAGACACACTTAGAAGAAATAATTATTACATACACACGTCTATGTGATAGCAGAGGAAGGAGTGAGTGAGAAAATATAGAAGTCCAGCCTTCTAGCATTGTGTGTTTGTATCATTTGTGTGAGTGAGCGCAAAGGAACCAACCAACCAGCCAGCAAACAAACATCTTTTATTTATATTATGTATAGATATTACAATTCGCCGTTATTTTTGACGGCACG
>OZ024741.1:98705732-98708232 GCA_964016885.1 Eledone cirrhosa
TGAATACTGTAGTTTACCCTCCGTTCTAATGTACGGCACTATCGTTCAATATGTGGATAGTGTAACTGTGACATTAGGGCCCCTTTCAGAACTTCTTACTTAAACATCTCTCTGCATATTATTTACTCACTTCAATCTATGTTTTTTTACTCACCTCAATCCGGATTCTCACTTGAAACATTTTTTTAATTTCTAATTGTTAATTTTTTAATATTTTTAATTTTTTAATTTATAATTTCTGATATTTGATTTAGGATTTTCGATTTTAAATTTTAATTTTTATTTCCAACTCTCACTCATAACTTCCAATGTAAAACCATGATACCTAGAATTAAGTATATTTTCTCTTAGGGGTTGATGGTCAGTTGTACTGTCCATGCTTGTGACCTGTAAAAACTAAAACTCTCCCATCCCCTCTGGCTTTCGACTGACTGCCACATACGGGATGGGTAGCAGTAAACTATGGTACAGGCCTGAATGGGTCATTGTTTGGCTGAGAGGGGAAACTGACTAAGCGAATTTCGTTGAAATCTACGGTGGCTAATGGTCAACTTCCTTCGGACATGCGCCTGCGCAGACCGGTGGGGGTGAATTGGTATTCACAGGGGAACGGATGAAGAACCCAAAAGCACACACTTCGTCCGTTCCCATGTCGATTCAATTTGGATTGCCTCGGAAACATAACCTTATTATGTAACAAGCTGTGTGACGATGTCGCGATACTCGCACACAGAACAGTGTGGCCAGTGTCGTCATTGAAATATATATCACAGCATTATTATTAAAAGACTTGAACATCTGAAACTACTTCGCTTTTCCTTATTCTATATATATATATATATATATATATATACATACAGATGCAGATGTTTATATAGTTAATACGTGTATGTATAAATATGTGTGTGTGTGTGTGTGTGTGTGTGTGTGTGTGTGTGTGTGTGTGTGTGTGTGCACGCGCGTATGCGTAGCCTCCCGAATTGTGTCGGGGGCGGTAAAAACATTTAAAAAGGTTACTCAATATGTTAACAGATTATAGGCATCGTTATAATATATAGAAAATACATCTACAGGACTAGAACTGTTTCGTTTATATGAAATCAGCATCAATGAGTATTTTATACGAATGAAACCGTTCTAGTCTTGTAGATTTCATTTCAATATATGATAAAGATATATATTTTTGTGTGTATATATATATACACAGATGAATGTATATATGTATATGTATATATATGTGTGTGTGTGTCTGTGTCTGTGTGTACACGCGCGCATGTGCATGCCCGTGCATTTATTTGTGTGTGTGTGCAGGCAAGCCAAAACTCCCAATTCAAAATAACCCTCAAAACGATCTTTACTTGGTAGTGGTGGTGTTGTAGATGCTACTCGTGGTGATTTTACTGTTGTTGTCTTTCATTAAATATATTAGTAACAGCAACAACATAAAAAAGCAATTGTAACCTAAGCAGACATGAAAGAACAGCCGAACTCCCACTGTCATCGCCTCCATCTCTTTGGCCCTCCCCCATGTCTCCGCATGGTGAGCAAATGGGGTCCCACGCACCGGCCTCCCCACAGCCCCGGCAGACAAAATGAAGAAGGTGTTTCGCCGGAGGACGGCAAGGGAGATGCGCTGGAAGAGCCATTCCAACTCACAAGGCTCACACCTGTGGCTGGCCAGCTCAGCGCCTATGGTGGTAAGTAGGGAGGAAGCCCTAGGGCCAAGGACACCTGGGGTCTCCACTGTCAAAGGTACGACCACAAACCTGTCGGAGGGCGACCGGTATTTGGAGAGTTTTGCCTCCTCAGCCCGATGTGCAGCAGAACATGGGTTGGTCGCAGACTGCACCAGATTGCAGCTGGGGAAAGTGTCGCTGCAAGTGGCATCCCAGACGAAGGGTTTGTCACCGCGGTACAGGAAGATGGTCATGCCGTCTGGCCTTTACTTGTGTCATCAAAACTCGCAACACTAACACCACTAACTCGTCTTTCGGCACTGACAAGTTATATACCTACTACCCAACAACAATTCCACCTCTTCTACCATCATGCTGATATAGTACACCCACTTCCTTCCCCACCACCACCACCTCCACCCCCATCACCATCATCAACACTACCACTACCACTTCCGCCACAAAAGCGGCCACCAAAGTGGCCGCCAAAGCCACCGCCCCGCCATCTTAACCACAACCACCACCAAAACCACCACCACCACCACAAAGCAACGAGAAAATCGATAATATATCGGGATGTCTGAGATAAAATTCGACGGTTAGAAATAGCAACACACGCCCAGGACCCTGAGAGACATATGGAGTAAACTCGAGCCAGAAGGCTATGGTTGTGGCTAATTTCGCTTTATACATTAACACACCAAAAATAGGGGCGACTCCTATTAGTATGTGCCTCTGTATATGTGGTGTTTGTATAAGTTTCCGTGTTTATGTTTGTGTATACAGGTTACAATCTTCATGCCGCGTTCCTTTTATGTTAAAAT
>OZ024741.1:98713232-98720732 GCA_964016885.1 Eledone cirrhosa
GTTGATGTGGATATTTCAGGAGATGTTTAATAAATTTCGTTTTTGGTTTCATCAATGTCTTTGGTCCCATTTAACGTGTAATCGAATATCTAAAGTGTTAGAATGGGTACTACAACGACAAGAACACTGTAGGCCATTGATTTATTGTATCCAAGGACTTTTGTAAAATATTCTTTCGTCCAGATGTTATATTCCCGGGTTACGCGTTACTTGTTAATCTATCCTTGAGTATTTGTAGCATTATTTTTCTCGTTGCTGATAATGCTTTCTAATTTGGAATCAAGGCCAAAGATTGTGAAAATGGATAGTCGATTAAATCAACATCATTACTTGATCAGTACTTCATTTTCTCAACCATGGAAAGATGAAAGGCTAAGTTGACCTCCATGGAGCTTGAACCCCAAATCTAAAACAACGTTGCAGCTGCAAAGCTGACAGCTATTTCTACAACTCACGCTTCCATCATTATAATAGATAAAACTAAGTTAAAATAACAAATAAACATTTTCATATCATCATTTTAATCCTGGTGAATTATTCATAGTAACCGTATCGATTTTCTTACACTATTATGGAATATCAACAGCTAATACTCTATCACCTACTCTAATGTGCTCGGTGTTCAAACATACACACTCGAAATCTTCATTTTGTATTAAAAACACGAACATAACTCAGGTGTGGCTAAATGACTGACGTTAGGATGAATATACATACAAATACTCACGCATACACACACATATATATATATGTATATATGCATATATATATATATATATGTATATATGTATATATGTATATATGTGTATATATGTGTGTGCGTGTGTGAGTGTGTGTGTAAATATATATGTGTGTGTATGTGGCTGTGTTTGTATGTATCTATCTATTTACCTATATATATATATATATATATATATATATATATATATATATATATATATATAAGGGTGTGTGTGTGTGTTTGTGTGTAAGTAACGAAACTGCAATAAATATAAAAATATAAATATAAATCGCTCCCACACACAAAGAAACACACACAAAAATCAACAAGAAAACGTGACTGAAAACGAATATTTAGAAAAATATAAAAAGCTATCAAGCACAAAACGAAACAAAAGCATATAGGGATCTTCAGCCCCTCACTCCCTCACTCCCCCTCTCTCTTTCTCTTTCTCTCTCTCCCTCTCTCTTTCATTCTCTACCTATTTATTATGATTTTTGTTGGGATTTTTTTTCAGATTTTCCTCTCAGTTTAAATCGAACTAAAACATATGTGGGTGCCTTTCCTTCCAGGGTTCAAACCAATATTATATCCCACATAATTATATACACACGCACACATATATACACACACACACATACACACACATACACACACACACACATATATATACATATATATATATATATATATATCGTGAGAGAGAGAAAGAGAGAGAAAGGATGTCGAATATATATGAGTAAATTATATAAGAAACATCAATATATAAACGCATTTGCAAACACATATTCCTATATATATATATGTATACCCGTAAATAATTGTGCAAAAGCTATTTATATTATATATATATATATATGCCTATGTGTATGTGTGTGTTTGTTGGCGTGTGTGAGTGAGTGTGTGTGTGTATAAATATATATATGAGCATATGTATGTACATGCATATGTATGTGTATATATATATATATATATATATATATATATATATATATATATATATATATATATATACAGAGCGAGAGGGGGAAAGAGAGAGAGACACGAGTAACACTGATTCGTATACACATACGCATACACATACACACAAGCAGATATACACATATATATGCATATAGTAAAGTTTGACTACTTGATATAGACGATGTATTTTCCTTTTTTTTTTTTTTCTTTACTTTTTGCCATTCCATGAAGTTAAGAGGAAAGGCACACCTGTCGACATAGGTTTCTTCAGGTATTTTTCTCACATGGAAGCTAAAAACTTACTCAGAATGACAGATAGAATTACATCAACATCTTTAACACACGTTTCTATTGACGGAGTCTTCTGAAGTTGAAGCCCTTTCAGGAAGGGTTAATAAAGAAATAAACAAATAAACAAACAAACAAATAAATAAATAAACAAATAAATAAATAAATAAACAAATAAATAGATGAATATATTTGGTTATTTTTCAACTTATTTTATCAGATGAAGCCTAACCCTAAACAAGTTTTATGTTTAGTTTAGTTTTCTATAAGTCATGAAATTTTGACCCTAACCATATATTTCTCACATACAAAAAAATATAGATAACTAATCCACGTAACACACGCACGCACACACACATATATATATATGCACACGCATATATATATATATATATATATATATATATATATATATATATATATATATATATATATGTGTGTGTGTGTGTGTGTGTATATATATATATATGTACATGTGTATACATATACATGTAGATATATATATATATACACATATATATATATATATATATTTATATATATATGCGTGTGCATATATATATATGTGTGTGTGCGTGAGTAGTTTCCGCCGATTGAACCCGGAATAACTTATGTATAAATATGTATATATATATATATATATATATATATATAAGTTATTCCGGGTTCAATCGGGGGTAACCACAGTAAGTAAGGTACTCAATACATAGCAGAGTATAAATGTTTAATATAGTAAAGCTTCTACAGGCCTAGAACTGTTTCATTGGTGAGAAATCATCAGAGAGAGAGAGATTGAACCGTGTGAAAGGCACGACTGATGTTATGTCACGCAAAGTGTGTGTATTTGTTTTATGTGCGTCACTAGTTCCTTATTATTTAGATTTTTTAAAGTGTCGTTCCTTCCTGAAATGCTGATGACATTCTGAATCGATCTATCTACCTATCATTAAGCAAATTTGCATAAGTACACATACACCCATCACACACACAAACGCACACACGCACACACACACGCACGCACACACGCACACACGCACACGCACACACACAAGACACAGACACACAAGACACACACACACACACACACACACACACACACACACACACACACACACACACACACACACACATATATATATATATATATATATATATATATATATATATAATGTTCGGATCTAGCTGTCGAAACGCCCGGAGCTCAGTCGTCGGGGTCCTGAATCTTTTCATATTACCAACTCTACTACCCCAAGTCTCGAGTACTCTGGTGGGTTATGGTCCACCTGGTATCTTACTACACCCTCTCTGATATATATATATATATATATATATATATATATATATATATATATATATATATATATATATATACATATATATAAATATTTGAGTGTGTGTGTATGTATATAGTGGAAGCCATTTATAATCCTGGATAAAGTTATCAGAGTTATTGTATACCAAACTCTTTATTTCCATGTTGCCAGTTGCTTAGTATCATCAACCTGTTATTGTTATCTTATTTCAATGTACGATTACAATAGATAAATAAATATATTCGTACATACATACATACATAAGTCAACACGATCAGTTGCATATTTTGGCGTGGGAGACTATTTATTAAATTTAAGATGAATACTATCTCCGACAGTAATGTCACAACTACAGTCATGTTGAATAACTGGTTATTCTTCAAACTATATCTTTTGAAGACACCTTTTATTCGAATTCGTAGAGATATCCAACTAAATATATAATTCATTTTACAAGGATTTGCTACAAACAGCATGGCTGAACACAACATCAACAACAAAATTAAGGAAGTATCGAAGATAAACAACGAGAAAGGTAAACAAAATTTATTCAGTTGTAGCTACAGAAGAAACGGAAATTATAAATCGCATTTCTCTTGGAGTTGCGAACTTAATGATGATTTATTTAATTGTTATAAAATGGCAAAAAACAATCCCTCCATTGGCTATATGAACAGAATGAAGCTACACTGGGACGAAATGCACCCAGAGCAAAATTATTTCACAGCGAAACAATTACGCCAACAAGCGACGATTGTTGAACGTAATAATAAGGTAAATATTATTAATTGTAAGTCCCCCACAAGAAACATGGGATCAACAACACGTGCAACAGGACGCCATGCTACTAGACTTCCTAGCAGCCAGGTCGAACAGTACCTTGAAACAACTTGGCACCACGTTTACCATCTAAGTCTACCTCAAATGCTGGGGAAAACACTATCGATAATAATAATAATCGAAGAAATTTGACACCACATGTAGCACCCGAGCATACCTCGACTATTGTGGAAAATACTATCGATAATGATAATAATCAAAAGTATAAACAATAAAAAATTTCCCTCAACGAAATCTTCCAGAGAGAAATTAATTCATTCTCTCTTGTTGAACTTATTAAAACGACAATATTTAATAAAAAGCCAAATAATGAAATATTACGTGTTATTGACGAAATAGGGGATGAATATTTACGACGGATAAAATCCCCAACATTTTGTCAAGTCAACGCCTGTTTATATGCCTTAGCAACGACAGTAAAGGATTATCTTGGTGATAGCAGAGATATTAACAAGAACAAAACACCACCAAAAATACCATCATATATAACTAAAATAGAAAAAAAGATTGCTGACCTACGAAAAACCATAGGATATGTGACAATGCTCCTTACATGCAAACAAACAAAAAAACCTCATTCCTCACCAACAAAGAGTGAAAAATAAAATAGAGACGATGTTTGGTAACAGTAGAACCAGAACTCTTCAATATAAGCTAATCACCCTCAAACAAGAATTGAGAGCTGTTAGCGAAAAACGCCGATACCTGAAGAGGGTAGATGAAAGAAAAGTGCTTAATAAAAGATTCAGACGAAACCAAACATCAGTCTATAGAGATATGAAGGTCAAAATAATAAGTGTCACTGAGGCCCCATCCCAGAAAGATATAGATTCCTTTTGGAGAAAAATGTGGGATGAAAAGAAGAATTTCTACCAAGATGCAGTAGGCTAAAATAAATCTGAAAGAACTATTGCTCGTAAACTACAACAAAAACATACGAAATAAGTTAGGGTACCCTTGAGACTGTGATAGGAAAACTCCAAGATAAGAAAACATCAGGAAGAGACATGATTGTCGGCTATGGAACAAAAAACTGATATTCTATCGGAGGTATCTTACTGACCTCTACCAACAAGTTCTTAATGGAGATACACTTATAACAGAATGGGTGACATTAGCACAAACATTACTGGTCCCCAAGAACGAAGACACCCACTTGGCAAAAAACTACCGACCCATTGCATGCCAGAACCTGATGTATAAGATATATACAGCCTGCCTGAACCTATTCCTTCAAGATCACTGTGAAAATAATAACATCATCACAGATGCTCAAGCAGCTGGAAAGAAAGGGGCTTGAGGATGTGCTGAACAACTCCTAATCAACAAAACTGCGATGTCGGAGGTGCGACAAGTTAGGAGGAATATGGCTACAGTCTGGCTGGACTACAGGAAAGCTTTCGATTCTGTTCCCCACTCTTGGATGATAGAGGCCCTCTAACTTGCTAAAGTCCCAGACATTATCATCAGAGCCATAGTGAAGCTGTCTTCTAGGGCTACCATCCTAAGAGAGGGAGGACTCTATTTTCACTGATAAAATAAAATATCACAGGGGTATATTTCAGGGAGACAGTCTCTCTGTGATATTATTCATCCTGTCATTAAACCCCTTGTCTTTTCTGCTCAAGAAATGTGATGGATACATCATTGGCTCACAGGAGGACAGAAATACGAGCCTAACTCATAATTTCTTTGTGGATGATCTGAAACTCTATGCCAAGAACATGGATGGGATGAGAAAAATCTTCACCTGGTTACAACGTTCTCAAAGGATATAGGAATGGAGTTTGGCCAAGATAAATGCTCATATATGACTGTAAAGCGGGGGAAAAACAACAACCCAATCTAGCAACATTGTCATCAATGGCCTAAAAGTTTCACTGATATCTAATGAGGACTGCTACAGATACCTGGAGATAGATGAGAACATATCCTATAATGGTATCTGGAATAAGGAACGCGTAACCAGGGAATATTACACCCGATTAAGAAAGATTTGGTCATCGGAACTCTCTGCGCAAAACAAAACAGTGGCTCACAATGTGTTTGCTGTGCCTGTTTGGAATACTCAATTGGACGATAGACGAAATCCGAGCAGTTGATGTTAGAACTCGAAAAATACTAACAACACCGGAAACTTCCACATCAACAGTGACATAGACCACCTTTTCTTGAAACGTAAGCAGGGAGGCAGAGGCCTAACATCAGTCCAGACAGAATTTGAATGTCGCATCATATCCCTCCGACAACATCTACGAACCGCGAATCATAGGAGCCTGTCTCTCGAACAAGTCTATGCGCATGAAACAGATAAGATCATGAGAGTTGAGAAGGAACTCCTCGAGAGATATTCTCTGTGTGATAATCAAAAACTTACACCCAGGGAAGCCACTCAGCAGTATCGCAGTGAATCCATGGATGAAAAGCTGCATGCTTATCAGCAAAATATCATGCATAGATATGTTGCCATGTCTTGGACCAACAACTGCTATATTGCCTCCCACTTTGAAGGATACGCTTTTGCAATCCAAGAACAGGCGATTAACACGAAATACCTGATCCACAAAAGAGATAGGGATGCAGGCAAAACACCTAGATGTGATAACAAGTGCAGACTCTGCAGAATTAACATCGAGGATATCACCCATGTCATCAGCAGCTATCCAAAGATGTCATCGCGGTACTATCTACCTATGAGGCATGATGTAGTGGCCAAAACACTGTATGATGCAATCCGTAGAAAAGATAGCCCGATAATAGACACATTAAAAACTACAGCAATATGGAAGACATCCATGTACATAATATGAGTACTGGTGGAATGTTCCAGTAAAAACCCCAATAAAATGCAGGCATAACAGACCAGATATTATGGTATGGGACAGGGAGAAGAAATCATGCACAGTAGTGGAAATTAGCTGCCCAGCAGATACCAATATAATATCAAAGATTAGCGAAAAGGAGAATATTTATGCAGAACTGATGATATCTGCAGATATTCCACCCTGATTATACCTTCAGATTTATGCCTGTGATTATTGGGGCACTGTTCCATTGGTGGAACGGTAAAAATATGTAAAACATTCAAAAAGCTTTGCATCTAATAACTGCATATACACATGTACAGATGCAAAGCATATACACATGCACACACACAACTCAAAACATCCACATCCACTAACATCCATATCTACACATGCGCTGCATACATAACCTACGTACTTGCTGTTGTGTAAATTCCAATGAGAGAGTCTTGTGTCTATGTTAGAAAGCCACTCTCTCTCTCAATTGGTAAAGATTTGTGAAATTATAATACCAGGAGAACATACATACGTACATATATAATTATTTCTATTTGTGGCACAAGGCCGGCAA
>OZ024741.1:98730732-98740732 GCA_964016885.1 Eledone cirrhosa
TGCTGATCAGGGATTTTATGGTGGTGCCTGGCTTTTCTACCACCTTAATCTTTAAGTGGATCTTTCTCTGGACCTTTCTACACTGGTTAGCTAATTTCCCTCCAGGGGTAGCGTCCACAAACATGACACTCTGGTATCTCTGGTTGTCGTACCATGAGGTGGCTTTCCCTATCTTATGTCTATTCCTATCTAAGCTATTCCATGATTTGCTCCTGTATAATGGGCAAATTCCTTTCATGTCCAGTTCTATGAGGGTTTTATACTTTTCCGTGGCTCCTTCGTATACTCTGATTCTGTCTCTTTGGTTGTAGCCAGAGAACTGCATACGATTGATGAAGTGTTGGATGTGTCTATCCATTTCTGTTGGATCGCATATGCGGGACACGTTCTTCATCACTCGTACCAAGTCTGCGATCCGAATATTAAACTTAGCACTACTGAACATTGCTGAGTTTTTTAGTATCAGGTATTTGGAGGTCATGGGTTTAGTATAGTGTGAGTGGAGAATTTGGGCTCTCTCGTCTATAGTGTTAATCCAGAGTTCCGTGTCTAATAAAGGTAGTCTATTGTTAGGGTGTTTGGAAGGGTAGTCGATAGTTACAGTTATACTGTGGTGTATGGAATTAGCTATCTGCTGGATGCTTTCCATTGTGCTACGTTCTAAATCAAAATTGTTAGTGCTCTCTTGTGGGGATGTCCTTATTACTATATTGATGTCGTCTACGTAACGAGAGTACATGATGAGGTCTATGGAGCTCTCATCAAGGAGATTTTGAGTCTCCTTTCCCACCATACCATAAAAAGGTTGGCAACGTCACCAGCTATGCTGACGCCAATGGCTGCTCCCTCATTTTGGGTGTAGATATTCTCGTTGAACTTGAATATGTGGGCCTTTAGGGTAGTTTTGATACTAGCCCCTATTGCATGTGCGACCATTTTTCTTACCTGATCATTGTTTTGGGGGGTCCGTATAGCTTTGGTCCACCCAATCCACCTTCCCATGGGAGTCTTTTTTGCCATTGAGGTTATGGGGGGGGGGGTCTACCTATTATGGGTCTACTGGGGCAAAAACGTCTAAGGTCATGTCTGTCTATGTAATCAGTGTCGTAGGTAAGTCTAAGTAGGAGGCCCAGTTCGTCTGTGTCGACGTCGCAGAACTCCACCTCACTCTCAATGATCACCTCCACACATTTTTCCACAGCAAAATCAATGTTAATGGATGGATACAGTGATACCACATCCATACTGCCTATTATGCAGTTGGATAGGTTCCTGTTTTTGTTGCATTCACTGATTCTGCTGAGGAGGTCCTCTGTACTGTCACATACATCTGGGGACATCTTGATTATGGGGCGTATAACCATTGAGAGGAAGTAGGAGATCCTGTAGTTTCTAGCTACATTTGCTCCGCATACAGATCTTGTTGGTGATCCTGTTGTCGGGTCGTCGACTGTCTTGTGGTCTTTGCGGAGCCCATACAAGGGTGGTATGCCATTGTTAGACGCCTGGAAGTTGTTGGCAGTGCCTCTGCTTGGCTTTAGGATGTCGGTCCACATCATCATGTGAGCGTTGAGGATTTTCTCTCTCCCATCATATATTTGCTGTGCAATTTCGCTCGTGTTGGTGATGTGGGTTGCATATCCTTGATATAGTTCGGCATGCTGTCTATTGACATCATACCAGACTTATCCGTGGGTAGACATACTACCTCACCATCCCTTGTGCGCTGCTTGAGGCTAACCAAACCTTCTACAGGTTTCCTCCCAAGTTGTTGGACCTCTGGTCTGCTCTGTCTCTTAGTATACCGGTCTACTATTTGTCTAATATTATTTCTAGCTATGGTGAACTGTGCCTCTGTCTCGTCATATATTTGTTGTGGTATGCAAACCCTTTTATTAAAGGGTAACCTCGTAGGATAGATATTACCCATCTTATATGTTTTGTCAGCTGGGTTGAAGAATAGTTTCTCTAAGGGGTTGTCATTATATCTATCGTCATAGTTGTGTGTGTTGTTATTATTGTTATTATGGTGTTTGTTGTTGTTCCTATCATTAGCATTATTATTATTGTTATGGTTGCTAGATGTATTGTTGCTGTGATTGTTAGATGTATTGTTGTTTTCTCCACCGTTATTGTTGTTGTTACTGTTATTTCTACCATTGTGATTGTTACTTTTATTATGTTTCTTGTTGTTGTTGTTGTTGTGTCTATCATTAATGTTGCTACATATATAATTTCTATTATTACCACTGTGGTTGTTGTTGTTGTTACTCGTATTATTACCGTTATTACTACTGTGGTCGCTGCTGCTGTGTCTGTAGTCAATGTTCCTATTATTATTATTATTATTGTGGTTGTTGTTGTTGTTGTTCTGTCTATCGTTAATATTATTACCATTATTACTATTTCTCACTCTCCTGCTATTGTTATTGTTATGACTATTACTATTATAGCTGTTATTTCTATACTCAGAGTTATTGTTTATATTACTACTATCGTTATTATTGTTGTTGTTGTCCGTATAGTTGTTGTTGTTGTTTACTTTTGCATTTCAACGTATTTTTGTGAAACACTTTTCCAGCTCCATTTTGCACTCAATAGGGTTAATCTTTTTGTAGATGGCAAATCTTGGTGCAGGATTTGTTGTTCTTGTTCACTGATTAAAGTGTTCCCATAAATATTTACTGTGTGGTCATTGGTAAATTCTTCCGGTAGTTCTACATCAGTCATACGGATATTGTTGATGTTATCTGGGTATTTTTGTGAATATTCTATTTTTCTTTCTTCTAGTTTTTTCTTATTCATCCATTCTAATTTCTTATTGAAATGCCTATTGCATTCGTTTCGGGCGTATTTCATTTCACGTCGAATGACGCTCATGAAGTCATCCCTCTCGTTTGGTCTGGTGAGATTTCGGACTCCTTACCGTTAATGCGTTTCTGTCTGTAAAGTTCGTTAACTTTTGTGTATGTTGTTCTTTTCATATTAACTGTTATTGTGTATTTTAGTCGTTCAGCCTATGTTTTGTTCAATAATAAATTATTTACATGTTTTGATATGTTTGTTGTGTATATTTTGGAGGAAACACAGTGTTTTAAGAAGCGGATTTGTTCTGTTGTTATTGTAGTTTTTATATAACAGAAAACAGTGTCTTTCAATAACCTTTCAGCTTGGCACAAGCTAATGCCATAACGGCGATGAATTAGTTTTGCGAGATTTTTTATATGAAATCGTGTGTCGAAACAAATATTGTTATACTTGGGGAGGGTCATATTTGTGTAATAATATTGCCAGAATTAATAAAAGAACACACTTACTGTTTGGTTGGTTTTCGCTTCTGTGTCTTTTATATCGGTTAATTTATTCGGTCCTCATCTTACCATTGACTGACCAACGGTCAAAAATACAGATACAATATTGACACAAACACATATATATAGTCTGACAAAGTTCTTTCGTTGCACATCTGCAACAACGTCAGTGGTGCTATTATGTTTCCTCCCGTTGTATTGTATGCCTACGCCATCTTTGTTTAGTCTGTTTATTTATTTTTTTTTGTCTTCTCTGCACATGCGTTTGCGTGTGTGTATAGTGTTTGATGTGTGTTCGTGTTTGGGTGACTGTGTATTGGTTATTGTATTCTATCTTAGTTTACTAGTGTGTGTTTATATGTGTTTGTTGTTATTGTGCTTGTGTATGTATGTATTTATTTATTTATGCTTCTCTTAGGTCAGTGTTGTTTGTTTGGGTGTTGTTGTTATTCCATTCATTTTTCTATTTCGCTGGCCTCTCTGATTTGCCTATCTGCTGGGTCATTTCTATGTTTAGATATTATTCTAAATTCTATGTTGTCTATGTTACCGTCATGTTTTTGTCTGGCATGTTCGTATAGTACTGAACCGTTTTTTCGTCCTTTTAGTTCCCCCCAGTGTTGGTCTATCCTTTCACCTATGCTACGAGCTGTCTCGCCTATGTTTGTTGTTGTCACGTTTCTGCAAGTACCCTCTGTACATCTTATGCTATCAAAAACCTCGCAAAACTAATATATATATATATATATATATATATATATATATATATATACTTATATATATAACCAACAATGTATCTGTCTGTCTGTCCGACAGTGGAAACAGGTGCGTAGAGAGAGAGTGAAAGAAAGAGACAGACTACGAGAGGGGGATAGCGGGAGGGAGAGAGGGAGAAAGAGAGAGTGAATAGACGCTAAAACACGTGCTACAGAACCATTACCTTCCCCTCTCCACTGACTTTGGTCACTGAGGCCGAGGGAATCGCGCTGAGCGCGTCATAATGACGTAATGCAAACAGCCAGACATACAGACAGATATTATAAGGGCGCAACCTTATATCTATGTATCTATCTGAAAAGAAAGACTAAGAATTATATAGAGAGAACGCTAAATCGCCTAATGCGGTCCTTGGGGCATTGAAAATTTGAAATAATTTTTGCTCAAAACACTCACAGGACCATAAGTATTACATGTCTAAAGTTTGAAAACAATCGGTTGGATGGTTCTCAAGTTTTAGTGAGCTGACAGACAGACAGACATTCTCTGTTTTAGATATATAGACTAGCAGAAAACCGCCCCCGGGTGGTTTTCTGCTAGTCTATATATATAAAAATGAAAATGTCTGTCTGTGTGTGTGTGTGTTTTTTCCGCAGCAACTTTTGATCCGCAAGGCCGATTTTCAAAACTTTTTTTGTAATCAACCACAAATTTATCAGGGCAGATCGGCACGACATTGTGAATTATCGACTCCTCCTTTGTCCATGTAAAAAATTGATAAAACTGACTATAGGTACGACTTTGCACAGAAAAAGTCTCTATATCTATAAAAATGAAAAAGAAAGAGTGAGAGTGAAAGAAACAGACAGACTAAAAGAGGGGGATAGCGGGCGAGAGAGAGAGCGAGAAAGCGACAGACGCTGTGTTTGATACATGACAGTGGAAGAGTGGAAGGAAAGCTATAACTAATTAACATGTGTGCGTGTGTGTGCGTGCGCGCGTGTGTGTTCGTGCAGCGTTCCAGTAAGAGTTAAATCTATTAACATGTGTGTGTACGTGCACACGTGCGTGCGTGAGTGTGCGTGCGTTTGAGCGTTTGCGTGCGTGACTGTGTGTGTGTGTACGTGCGTGTGGCGTTTTTCAGTACGCCATTTTTTCAGTGACAGTAGTTGTTGTAGACTCTCCCATGCTCACATTCTTATTTGGTTGTCGACAAAAATCAGAGCAGACGACATCGATAAGATTATATCCGCAGAGCTTCCAAACCCGCAAACTGACAAAACCCCTATTTGACTGCCCGTGTTTGAACAACGGTATTTGCTCCAAAATATACCCCAAAGCCTTCTTTCGTGAAACTCAAACTGCTGATGACGCATACCCATCATACAGACGAAGAAGCCATGAGGACGGAAGATTAACAGCACTGGTTGGAAAACATGAAATTGACAACCGATGCATTACTACTCAAGGCGTTCAACTCCCACATAAATCTTGAATGTTGCAACTCTATTAAATCAATCAAATATGTCTGCAAGTATATAAATAAGGGCCCGGATGCCGCCATGTTCGGGCTTAAAGAAGAAAACAAATGGGATGAAGTTGCACAGTACCAATCAGCACGATATATAAGTACCAGCGAGGCCTGTTGGCGAATTTACCGTTTCTCAATGAACATAAGATACCCTGCCGTCCAACACCTTGCTTTGCACCTGGAAAACGACCAAAGAGTGTACTATACAAAACAAACAGCTTTTCTGAGGGCTCTGAAACCAAGGAACACAACTCTTACTGCATTCTTTTATCTATGTCAAGGCGACGCAATCGCTCGCACTTTGCTGTATCCCCAAGTCCCCTCTTTCTACAAATGGGAAAAGTATTCATGGAAGCCAAGAATCAAAGGTGAAAGCGTTGATGGTCATCCAGATTTTAACTTTGACAGCTGCCTGGTGCGAGTTTACACAGTGCCTCCCATCTACCAAGAATGTTACTACCTGCGTAATCTTCTCCATGACGTAAGAGGACCATCAGTTTTCAACACCTAAGAACTGTTGATGGCCAAATTTGCGACACGTACAGAGAGGCCTGCCTCAGGCGTGGACTACTGGAAGATGGTGCTCAGTGGGATGCCACTTTGGCAGAAGTAGTTGTTTCACAAATGCCACACAACCTTAGGAAGCTTTTTGCTGTCTTACTGTACATTTGTGAATTGCCCGATCTTTCCTTCTTGTGGCTCAAGTACAGAGATATCCTCTCTGAGGACTTCAGACATCAAGCACAATTACAACTTCCTGACATGGAAGTAGGCTTCACAGATGAAATCTACAACAAAGTACTTATTGAAGTTGAAAATATGATTGCTGCAATGGGTGAGAATGCACTGCAGACATATGGCCTGCCCCAAACCAACAGAACAGACTCCGACGTCATTTTCGCAGAAATACTTCGGGAACTATCCTACGACACTGACAGCTTGGCTACATATGTCACTGAACATGAATCAATGCTGCTACAGGAACAGGAACGAGCATATAACACTATTGCTGACTGTGTCCACTATCGGACGGGAGGAATATTTTTTCTTGTATGCCCCTGGAGGCACAGGGAAGACTTTTGTCATACGGCTTCTCCTTGCCAACGTTCGACAACACAGACACATAGCACTTGATGTTGCGTCTTCCGGTATTGTAGTAACCTTACTTCCTGGGGGAAGGACAGCACATTCAGCCTTCAAACTCCCCCTCAATATGACAGCAAATGACACACCCTGCTGTAATATTACCAAAGGATCATAAAAGGAAGAACTGCTTAAAAGGTGTGAACTTATAGTTTGGGACGAATGTACCATGGCTCATAAAGGAGCTTTGGAGGCACTGGACCGGACTTTAAGAGACATAAGAGACTCCCAGGATCCTATGGGAGGCGTGACTGTCCTTTTATCCGAAGATATTAGACAAACCCTCCCTGTTATTCCCAAAGGAACAAGGGCTGATGCTATTCGAGCATGCTTAAAGTCATCTCCACTTTGGCGGTATGTCACAACATTAACGCTCCCTACGAACATGAGAGCTCGGATGCTTGGTGACCAAGTGTCATCAGATTTTGCTACCAACCTATTGACACTTGGGAAGGGCAAAGTCCCACTTGATGAAGATGAAAATATCTCCCTCGAACCGGTCTGCACTTTAGTCGACAATGCTGACGACTTGACAGATGCACTAACTACCAAAATCCAAACTGGCTGTTCGAAAGGGCAATACTGGCTTCGAAAAATGAGACTGTCGACAAAATCAACGGACAACTGCTTAAGTCTCTTCCTACAGCTTCGTGTACATACAAGTCCATCGATACAGTCACAGACCCCATTAACTACCCAATTGAGTTTCTTAACTCATTGAACCCCTCCGGGTTGCCATCTCATCGTTTGGAACTTAAGCAAGGATGCCCAATTATGGTTTTGTGGAATCTACACCCACCAAAACACTGCAAAGGCACCCGCCTTACAGTAAATAAACTAACGCAAAACTTGATCGAGGCGACGATTCTCTCGGGGTGTGGAAAGGGGGAAAAAAATGTTATCCCAAGGATTTCCCTTTGTCTGTCAACATCAGAGATCCCCTTTTCATTTAGGAGACACCAGTTTCCAGTTCGTTGTAGTTTCGCTATGACGATAAATAAATCTCAAGGGCAAACATTGTCCGTCGCGGGAATAAACCTAGAAGAGCCATGCTTTTCGCACGGTCAGGTATACGTTGGATGTTCCAGAGTGGGAAGCAAAAGAAACCTTTATGCATTTGCTCCAAACGGTAAAACCATTGTGTACCAAGAAGTTCTGTAATCAACACTGCGACACAAATCGTCTTCTAACAATCAAAAACCTATCTGCTTTCAATAATTACCAAATTATAGACAGACTGCCTTTTTGAAATTCATAACACCATACTTTTTTACTGTAAACGTTGTGACCACTTTGAGCTGCACGGTATTGAAATGCACGTTCCCCTCTGGTTGGTTGAGCCAGTTTTCCATGGATTCGCCAGCGCGTGCAGCAGACGTTGATTTGCTGTCGCAGTTGACGCTGTGTTTCGATTGATACAGCTCAAACAGCAGACGTTGACTCACAGTTCTTTGCTGCCGCAGTTGACGCTGTGTTTCGGGTAATGCAGCTCGTGCTGCGAAAGTTGACTCAAATTTATTTGCTTCCGCAGTTGACGCTTTTTTCGATAGATGCAGCTGGAGCTGCGGAAGTTGCCTCAGCATTTCTATGCCGCCGTAATGAACGCTGTGGTTCGTTCTCTGCATCTCCTGCAATAGACGTTGCCTCAATATTTGCTTTCTGTCGCAGTGAGAGTTGAGAATCGTTTTCTGCACCTCAAGCAGCAGTAGTTGCCTCAGCATTTATTTGCTGTCGCATCGAACTTTGTGTTTCGTTTTCTGCATCTCGTGCAATAGAAGTTGCTTCAGCATTATTCTTTTGGCGTAATAATCGCTATTGGTTATTCTCTTTTACTTTTGCAATCGAGGTTGGTGCAGAATTTGTGTTGAGGAATTTTGAGCGTCCTTCATGTTTGGTCTATGTCTCTGCAATCAGTCTAAGGAAAGCAACGTCACAGCTTCTATTGGCAGCCACAACTATATCTTTCCGAGGCAATCCAAATTGAATCGACATGGGAACGGACGAAGTGTGTGCTTTTGGGTTTTCATCCGTTCCCCTGTGACTACCAATTCACCCCCACCTGTCTGCGCAGGCGCATGTCCGACACTCGCACACAGAACAGTGTGGCCAGTGTCGTCATTGAAATATATATTACAGCATTATTATTAAAAGACTTGAACATCTGAAACTACTTCGCTTTTCCACCGTCATTCCTATGTAGAAAAAGTACGTTGAGTGCTTGAATTGAATTGCATCAATGTTTACCCTAAGTATATATATATATATATATATATATATATATATATATATATATATATATATATATATATATATATATATATATATATGTATGTATATATAAATAAATATATATATATTTATATATATATATATATAAATAAATATATAAATATATATATATAAATATATATATATAAATATATATATATATAAATATATATATATAAATATATATATATATATAAATATATATATATAAATATACATGTAAAGTTATATTTAAAATTGTTGGGTTACAACTAGTAAATATTTATAACTGATATAAAAGCACTCAACAAATACTTGGAGTATATTTATAATATTAAATAAATGGAAAACTATATTTATAAAACCATATTTATTTCATTATATATATTTCGGGGATATCATATTAACAATATGCTATGCCTTCATCAGACAAAATACAATATAAACAGTTTTATAGATAAATATATTCGACATACCGTAATAAACATCAACTTCATTTGAAGAGGTTTACTCTAGCAGTGAAAATACAGAGAGAAAGAAAGAGAGAGAGAAAAGAGGGAAATAAGAAAGAAAGAAAGACAAAACGAAGAAAAAGGAAGAAAAAGAAGAAAAAGAAAAAGAAGAAATGCATGGGACAAAATAGAGAGATGGAAAAATAGATAAAGCGAAGAGCTTCATGTAAAGAGACAGAAAGATATATATATATATAGAGAGAGAGGAAATAGAGATAGATACATATATAAATATAGATATAGAAAAATTAGGTAGTGGGAGGTCATTTTGAGTAAGTGTATCAATGATGCATTTATTTATTTATTTATTTATTTATTTAGCTCAAGTATTAATGTAAGGGAGATATATAGAGAGATATAGAGAGATATAGAGAGAGAAAAAATTTAAAAATAGCCAGACATATTCGAGGCGTAGAAAACCCTATGTTTTAATGTATTAGTATTTATAAAACTTACACTATATTGTAAATATCAGTATTCCTGAATGAAACAAGTATTCACAATGCGTGAAAATTCATTATCTTATGTTTAGTTTTTTT
>OZ024741.1:98755732-98773232 GCA_964016885.1 Eledone cirrhosa
GAAGGTTGTCCTAACATTTACAAGTCAGTCAATTGCATATGCGGGAACATAGCATATAAAGTATGATGTTCTAGAATTATAATAGTAGTAACATTAACTTGGACAATCCCCCAAGCTAGTCCTTATCAAACAGGTCCCTATAATCATATAATCACCAGACATTTTCGTGCTATGTTTTCGATATCTTATACTACATCAGTCAACGTGTCCTTATTTTATAAAGCGTAAAGTGATATTTAAGACAGATTGTGTTGCTATTCTTAGCGTGGATGCTCTCTTGCCCTGTAACATGGACAAGAATGGTATGTTAATATATTGATTTTTTAAACATTGATACAATGCCAAAAGCCTTGTGGTGTCAGGAGGTCGTAGAGAGAATAATCAATCTTACACTTGTCTAGTACTTATCGTATCGATTCCACCGGGAGTAAATGAAAGATAAAGATATGATGCTTGTGGGATTTATACGCAGAAGGTATTGAGACAAACTTAAATATTGCAAGCTATTTTCTCCAGCGCTCCAGCGATTCTGCAATCCTTTGTTAATATTACAACATTAATTTTTTATATACTGCGAACATGATTTTTTTTGATTTTTTTTCAAATGAAGGCTATAGGACAGTGAGTCAATTTTCACGTGCACATTTCATCACTGATATTTACTATTATCAACGCCTTGAGGAATGAAAAACAAAATTCATTTTGAGATGATTTAAATGTCTCAAAACATATATATTTTTTTTTAATCTAACCCAGAAAAAAAGAGAAAATAATAAAGGAAAACATCTTTTTTTTCTTCTTAATAATCGTCTTTTTCTCCCTATTTACATATATATATATTCCAACTCGTGTGTTCCTTCTCCACATTTTATAATTATATATATATGTATATATTAATCATTTATTATTAGCACAGATTAAAAGTTTAAGCAGGAAATTTCTGCTGACTCCCTAAAGCTTAAACTTTTAATCTGTGCTAATAAAATATATTTGCACTGCGTGTTTTTATATACTTATACATATACAACCCTTTATCAAGTCCCCTCTGGATTGGCAGTATCGGTAGAGGGTCGGATGTCATGCATTGCAGTATAAAATTATGGCCCTTTATGGAATCAATTCAAATCCCGCTACGGTTAACTTTGCCTTTCATTCGTAGAAACAATTATTATATATATATAGTAGAGAGTCAGGGCACCACGGCTGAGCTCTCTCTCTATATATTGCTCAAATCAGTGTTATCCTTCATTTACTTATATATGTATACATAGGAGATAGTGGACGGTGTTTACACTTCAGTCTATTCTCAGGAAAGGTTTCTAATATTTTAGAATGTTGTTATATCTACATTAAACATCTCGTAAATTTCCTATTATATGCTGCTCTAGCTTAAAAGTAATTCATTTCTTTCATTACATTGTTAAGCAAATCCCCGTTGTTCAATTTGTACTAACCATTTCAGTTGTATACCACATCATTTTTTACATACGTTGCATTACTATAAGATTTTGCTGTTACAGACTCATATAAGGGTAACTATAAATTGATGACTAGGCAGATATCTCCCAAAGACTTGAAGATTATCTACAGTTTTTTTTTTACTTAGAGACAATATCATAGTGTGTACGAATCATTATTTTCATATCCAGGTTTCAAATTCTCAAATATATATATCGTAGTTAAGTTTATCTTATACCTTTGAATATACGTTATGTTCAAAACATACATGTGCCTGTTTGCTTTTGCGCGAATGTGCGCGTGTGTGTATTTGCGTGTGAGTGTGTTTGTGTGCGTATCTTTTTGTACATACTTCCCATGTTTTTCATACATATTTACCTCGACTGCGGTTATCTGTTTCTCTCTTTCTCTCTTACTGCTCCCCCGTTCTCTCTGTTTCTCTCACCTTCTTTCGCCCCCTCTGTCAGTTACACTTTCTCTCAACTGACCTCTTCCTCGCACTTCCACTCACTCACTCTCTGTTTCTCCCCTTCTCACTTCCACCCGTTCGTTAGTAGTGGGGTTCTTTCTTTCTCACATCTCATTCACGGCGGACGGTCTGTTTTCTGGCCGCTCATGAAATTCACCCAGCTTATGCTGACCGGATAACCATCATGTTGCTTGCTGTTTTTCTACCTTCGGTTTGCTTTTCCTTCTATGTTGTTTACTTGTCTCACTCGCTTTACGCGATTCACTTGTCCCAATAGCTTATTTTAGTTATTGCTCGCACCAACCTGAGGTATCTGATTTTTAATGCGATGAAATACCAATGATGGTTGGCAAATCACTGATGAAGGACTAATTTTATAATATGTAACCCATGTGCAGCCACGCAGTATTCCTCTTCCTTCCCATGTTTTTCATATATATATATATATATATAAGAAGAAATTAAAAGATGGTTAAAAAGTTCCATGTATTTTATATATGTACTTATCCGATATTTGCATTGCTTTATTGTGCTACAATAAAACTCACCTCCTACATCTATATATATATATATATAGTAATAATAATAAATTTGGAGACTAAATCCAAAGAGGCTCGATAAGGGTAAAAGCTGCGATTCTTTGCTTAAACTTTAATCTGTTATTTTAATAAATATGTGTGTGTGTGTGTGTGTGTGTGTGTGTGTGTGTGTGTGTGTGTGTGTGTGTGTGAATGCGTGTGTGTCTGTATAAATGTATTTACCCTTACATACATATATATAAAATGTATACACACACAAATATATATAAGAAAAGAATCAGGACCCCGACGGCTGAGCTGTCAAAACGGCCGGGGGTCAGCCGTCGGAGTCCTGACTCTTTTCTTATTACCCACTCTAACTACCCTAAGTATCGAGTACTCTGGTGCGTTATGGTCCACCTGGTTCCTTACTACACTTACTTTGTTATATATATATATATATAAATATATAGGATCCGGGTAAATATTTCATTCATTTATTTTGTTTGACCCGTTTAGCCTGCTTCATTTTTTTTTTTTGCTTAGGTGGTTGATAGCTTCTTAACCGCCGTCTCAGTTTGTATGGCCTTTATTGCATATGTTTATTACTCTGGTCTCTTTTGGTCCATGCAGCGCTTGCCAACACAAATCGGAAATTGCGTTTCGCTTATTTCTAACCGCCGAAAAATGATTCTCGCTGAATGTATATATATATATATATATATATATATATATATAGTCCGAAACGTTAAAACCCTCTTCCTGCTGTATCAAGCGTTAACCTAATATATCCCTTCCATATACTCTACCGATTGTGTTGTTATTTCTGTTTACCTTTTACATATATATATATAGAGAGAGAGAGATTCATATATATATATACACATGAGTATGTATGTGTGTATAAATCTGTGTGCGTCTATGTGTGTGTGTGCGTGTGTGTGTGAGAGAGAGAGAGAGAGTGGGTACGCCTGTGTCTGTGTGTGTTTATTGACATTTTGAAATTATCACAGAACCACATTCAAAAGATATACTTAGAACACCTTCCATATGTGTACAGTGATTATAATTCCAGTGAGCGTGTTCGGAGGAAGATAGCAACTCAAGTGAAGCATAAAATTCTCAAATGTTTCTGTCAACAAGTAGTCGTTCTTGTGGAATTTTCGCACAATACCTCTCTTCTTCCTACCCTCTCTATGCGTGTATATATATATATATATATATATATATATATGTGTGTGTGTGTGTGTGTGTGTGTGTGTGTGTGTGTGTGTGTATTGTGAGTCTGCGAAACTTCAAATTATGCACATTTGTGTCAAGCTGTTAATACAAATATTTAAACTCCACGACACGTTCATACTCCTACACACACACACATATATATACATACATACATACTTATATATATATATATATGTATGTAAGTATGTATGTATATATATATATATATATATATATATATATATATACTTATACATATACACACAACATTGACGTAGACACCATGGTGTTAATAAAAGCATGTTGCAGAATTGGTCGTAATTAATTTAAAATAAACAACGGCAACGACGGAGTATGTACGAACAACACTTTGTCGGCTAGAGATGCACCATACGTTGGAAGTGATTTATATAACCTAAATAACTTACATATTAACCTGGCACGGCTTATTATAATATAAGTTGTTCTTCATACGACATATCAACAGTTCTTGTAGTGCTGTGCCGGCTTGCGACCCAGTTTCTCTCTTAGATTGATGAAATTTAAGCCATTTCTATTTGCTTCATTTCCATTGCCGATGCGGTTGTGGCGTTGATGATGGAAAGCTGACATCTTTCATAGGTACTGACAAGATATATATTTTATATTATACCACTATAAAACAAAAACACAACATACAATCTACTTGTTCGTGCTCTTATAAAAATAATAACTTTTTAATATAATCAGATTGGTACATGGTGGTAGTAGTGTGGGGCTTAGAGAGAAAGCGAGTCGATTTGAACATTAACGCAGGGGTGCTTCCGCAAGGAAAGTTTGTCTAGTTTTCTATTTCATCCCATTCAGGACTAAACAAAAACAACAAATACTGCTACAACAACAACTACTACTACTACTACCAATGATAATAATAAGGGTTTCTGATTTAGACACAAGTCAGTAATTTTGAGGGAAGGGGAAAGTCAATTAAGTCGATCTCAGTAGGTTACTGGTGCTTATATTATCGACCCCATAAGGATGAAAGGCAAAGCTAGCTTAGGCAGGATTTGAACCCAGAACGTAAAGGGCCATAACACTATGCCACTAGGTATGTTGGCCGACGCTCTACCGATAATGCCAATACACCGCCCTCGCCAATAATAATAATAATTGTTTCTACTTTTGGCACAAGGCCAGCAAATGCCCAGTACATTATTGGTACTTTATGTTATCGACCCCGTAAGGATGAAAGGCAAAGTTAACCTCGAAGGGATTTGAATTCAGAACGTAAAGGGATATAATAATAATACTTGTTTCTACTTTTGGCACAAGGCCAGCAATTACTCCAGTGCATTACTGCTACTTTATTTTATTGACCCCGTAAGGATGAAAGGCAAAGTTAACCTCGGCGGGATTTGAACTCAGAATGGCAAAAGCCGTAAGTCTATGCGTCACAGCATGGCGGCCGACTCTCTACCAATACTGCCAATCCATCTAATAATAATGACATTAATGTTTACTTAATTTCATTTATTTATCCACCAAGAGCAATTATATATGTCATTATTCATACATACACTTGGTTGTTTTTATAAGATAGGAACGAAAAGCGTGTGGATAGAACAAGACAAAGATATACTAATACAAAGGGGGCTGAGAAAATCATAATTTGAAAAGTGTGTGAAAATAAGGTCATATAAAGTACATATAAATAAAACAACCTATAAACAAAACAGGATATTATTAAGGGTTTTTATCCTCACAGCAGCGAACCCACTGCATTGTCGGATCATAGTACCCCATGTGTTTGCTCGCTTGCCACAGATCCTGGTGGGATATGGGGCACCTAAAACTGCCCGTTAAGTTTCTTTGAATTGGACAAGACAAAAACCATACCACGTCCTTCAGCTATTCCTCCTTCAACAAGTGATATATTTGACAAGGATTTATCTTTTGTGTCTCCTACATTTTGATCCGATATTCTCTTCAATTAATTGATACTTTGAAACTCACATTATTAACCGGTTTGGCAGTATCGGTAGAGGGTCGGACGCCATGCTTTGCAGCAAAGAGTTACGGCCCTTTATGGTCTGAGTTCAAATCCCGCCTATGTTAACTTTGCCTTCCATCCTTACGGGGTCGATAAAATAAAGTACCAGTAATGTACTGGGATAATTGCTGGCCTTGTGCCAAAAGTAGAAACAATCATTAACCGGTGGATTGGCAGTATCGGTAGAGAGTCTGACGCCATGCTTTTCAGCATAGAGTTACGGCCCTTTACGGTCTGAGTTCAAATCCCGCCGAGGTTGACTTTGCCTTTCATCCTTACGGGGTCGATAAAATAAAATACCAGTAATGCACTGGGTAATTGCTGGCCTTGTGCCAAAAGTAGAAACAATTATTAACCTGGTCTAGAAGACTTTGTCACCACAGTTGCCCACTTTTCTTTGTGTTGGGCTCACCCTTCCGTCTCTGCTAGGTCCTTTTCCTACTTGTGATTCTCCATTCCTCTCCTCTTCGGCTTTAATTGTATGTATTGTCACATGACGAGGTTGTGGTGCTACTAGTTCATTGGGGAAAACCTCAATGCATCGGCTTCGGGGACCTAGGACGAGACGGTATTGCCTCCAGTTGATGGTGGCGTCGAGTAATTACTTCTTCCAGTATTCCTCGATGTCACTGGTGACCTCATCGTCATTCTCTCGTGAACTGCAAAGTTGCACGGCATAAAGATATTAAACAGTTTTGATGAAAACACAGACACGGACACACACATTAACACGTATATGCAAGAAATATATTAATCATATAATTTTTTGCAGTGGATTCGCAGAGAATAATTCAATCGGCGCCAGTTTTAGTGGTATCAATGTTTTCGTATTTTCCGAAAGAAAGGCAATATGAACCCTGGCCACGTGTACACCCAGAACTCGAAATCCAGAGCATAGAAACTATGTACTCTAATACCCTTTGTCTAAACCTTACCTTTTCTATACCACCACACTCTCTAATCTAAACAAATGCTTACGTCTCGGCCTCAATTTGAGAAAAAGGCAACAAAAAATCAAAACAAGGTCACCAAGGGAGACTAAGAATCCTCGGAGAGTTGTACTCAGTCTACTTAACTGTAGTCCTTTCGTAAAACATATGTTTCACAACGCCTGCCTTGTAGGATGCAGATAGGGGATGGTAATTTGGGGTTGAAGAAAATAAAAATTGGAACTTCTCCAAAGAAAACCCCTTCTGGCGGCGCAAGATACATAGAATCACCAACGAAAGAGAAGCGTCTCAATTGATAAAGTATGATTCCTGTCTAGGTAAATCAAAGATTGTAATTACTGAGACGACTATTCTATTGGAGCAGGATTTATATTGCTTTAAACATAATGCTTTAAGCATAAGCTAAATAAACTCTCATTTATCATAAATTGTCCATCCTACCCTTTAAGCAAAGTGATGGATATAGTTAGTGCTAATTTTTGTTAAGATTAGATGGCTAATTAGATACGATGTAGGATTATTTACTCCTAGGTCAAGTATTCTGAGACAGAATATTTGATTCTACTTTGCCATAAATATCAAGAATAGGGATCAAATCATCTGCGTATCTTACTTTGCATTTTATCAAGGGGGGTGACAATTTTTATTTATAGGTGTAGGCTAACCTACTTAATGTAGTAAACCCAATTGAAGCTAAATCAATAACGAAGAGAAATGTTATTAGTGTCAATGACAATATTTGTCAAGTAATAACTAAATCTAAATTGCTTATATATTAAATGGTACAATGGCAAATGAGTTGGATCTTTGGAATGTACGGAGATATCTCCAGGCTAAAATGCTTAGAGTAGGATGCTGAAAATAAAGTTTAACCAATCGAAATTTAACCAGCAATGAAAGCTTGCCTAATTAGTGAATAATCTTCATAAGAAACGAATATCACCTTCGTAGTTCTACGATCTGGACAGTACGATCTAGCATGGCTGGGTTAATCGTTATTCAAAATAGATACATGCTTAGGGCATTAAGGGATATGTCATTCCACCAAACTCTTTTTACAGATGTAATATTTGGACGGGAGTGCGGTGACTTCACAATCGTTATAAGTGCTTAGGCAATGCGAGCTAGGCTATACTTACCGATGAGGTAAAATGTTCAAAATCGTCATTTGCGGAAGATCAGATCCATTCACCCACGCATTTTCATATCTCTATCTAATTTTCAGTCAATACAAATGTTGGATGTTCTCAACTTCTGAGAGTTATTTTTAATCATGCTAATGATTTCCCTTCTAATTACGGGTTTAATTTCTACTGGTTAAAAACTAATTATACGCTACCTAAACTTAATTTGGTCTCTGCTACATACTTTTCGTATAGAAAGAGTACCACCTGGAAATTTTATTTTATATATTTATACATACATTTATACACACATATATTTATACATACACATATACACAGAAACGCACGCCCCCACACACACAAATGTAAGCCTAAGTCTATATTTCTCTCTCTTTCTCACTAACCCCCCTATCTCTCGCTCTATCTATATCTCTCTTTCCTCGTTCTTTTTCTCTCTATATATATATTACATATATATATATATATATATATATATATATATATATATATATATATATACACGTGTGCATGAATGAGATATTCAGGTCTTGATAAGTAATAATAGGTTCGTTATAGCGTGTATATATATGGAGGCTTTTATACATTTATATGTGTGTACGCGTATATGAATGTGTGTATGTATGTATGTATTTATGCATGTGTATGTATGTATCAGCGTGTATATGGAGGCGGGTGGGAGACTTTATATGTTCGTACATACATTTTGCACTTATTTCTCTGTTATTGTAGACGTTTTAAACATGAGGTGTCTATGTTACGGTGTTACAGTCTAGTGAAAATATATACTCGTATGGATGGGTGCTTTCGTCGAATAATTAATATGTACGCTACATAGGAGCTGTTCTAGGTCTCTTCTACACGCCCGGCTTTATTTAAGCAAACCTATTTTATATTAGACAGTTAACTTTATGATGGAACTGTGGAGCGCTGGAATAAATGCTTTGTAGTACTTTGATGTTTAACTTTGCTTTACAGGTACATTAATCTAGAGTTATCCACGTCTCTTGGGGATTATGTTTGTTTCCTCCGACATTCTCACTTTAACCTTTTATTAATGGCATAAGCCAATAAGTGAACCATGATGCGGCCGCCTAACATACTAGAAGTAGCAGCCAAATTTCAATCAAATCGCTCACTACCTTCTACATAATGTTGTCTTACATATTCAAAACGACAGATAATCACGCCTGAAATTCTCTTTATCTTAAGTTTAGTAGGTCAATGTTTACCTCGACGAGATTCAATTACATTAATCACTAACTGCTGATCACGCCATTTCAGATATGTCGAATCCTGTTTATTTCTTGATGACAATATTTTCCAATGAAATATATATATATATATGATTGGGAAAAAATATATATATATAAACGAACGTCGTGTGTGAAGCTGGAATTTTGGAACTTGCCAAGCACCAAGGAAATAAATTCACAAGATGTAGGAAGCTCAGACACACCGTTTCTAGGCGTCTTTATCCGATTTTTATAAGGTATTTCATAGCAACTGACTGTAATTGCAATTATATATATATATATACATATATATATATATATCATACTCTGCTCTGTGAGAGCATAGAGTGCTCAACCGTCATACCGCCTATGGAAGCACATTAGCTACCATCCAACACACACACACACACACACATATATATATATATATATATATATATATATATATATATATATATATATATATATATATATATATATATATATATATATATATATATATATATATATATATATATATAGTAAAGCATGTCCATAGAATCATTTGATAATATATATACATCATTTCTTCTCCCAATTAGCATAATTAACCACATAAAAAATCAATTAGGCCAGGCTATAAGATTAAAAGGCACCTATGAAGAAACAGTAAATAAATAAACCATAGCAGCGTCTTCGCGGCCAACCGCTATAGAATATTTACCCAACATTTCAACAGCACGTGGAAATTAATTCAATATACAGTAAACCATACACAATCTATATATATAAAACTGAGGTTGTCTGTCTGTCTACTAAAACCTTCGGCACACATCTCCTCTTAAACCGTACGTTCAAATTTTGGTGAAATTGCTACACTTATAGATGAAGGTCCGGCGGAACCATCGGTCAAATAAATTTTCAAATAAGTTCTTGTTTTTGATTATGTCATCTTCTATATACATAAAACTGTGGTTGTCTGTCTGTCTATCGATTTTTGGCACACATCTCCTGTTAGAATCTCTCACGGAATTGCACCGAAATTGCTATACTTGTACATTGAGCCCTAGCGAAGACATCGGAAAAAAAATATTTCAAATTGACCCACCCTATGTGACGAAATCGAATATAATGTATCGATTTTTGAGCGTAAGTTATCAGTTATTTCCCTTTGTTCTGTTTACATTGAGCGTCTTACGTAAAAAATTACGCTGGCTTTCTCAGCGTTTAAAATGACATTAACACAATACACGAACGAACAGTTGTCGAGCCAGCAAAATATTGACCTGCAAAATTCATCAGTTCGAACACTAAGCTTCCGTTTTGCTTCATTTCCATTTAAAAGCATTTTAAAACAATATTTTTACTTGAAAACAAGTCTATTTAAAGACTACGTAAAACAAGCAAATATTTCGTCGTTAGGCGTGCAGACAGACAGTCGTGCAGACAGACAGTCGTGCAGAGAGGTGATATACGCGTGCAGACAGATAGTCGTGCAGAGAGGTGATATAGGCGTGCAGACAGACAGTCGTGCAGAGAGGTGATATAGGCGTGCAGACAGACAGTCGTTCAGAGAGGTGATATAGGCGTGCAGACAGACAGTCGTGCAGAGAGGTGATATAGGCGTGCAGACAGACATAACTGATAATTTGGTTACGCTAATGTTTTTCTCTGCGTTGCAGTGTTTACATTTTCGATCTTTGTTAATAAATAACCAGTGCAGTTTTTATCCCCAGCATCCTCTTTTGTTATAACATTCGGGTTATCGTTATGTTTTCTTAACTTCATAAGGCATATTGTTGGTTGAGGGAATATTAATCAAAAACACCACATGCAAGTCTGCACAGTAGACACTACAGTTTTTAAGCCAAAAAAGAAACTTAACATTGTAACTTTAACACAGCTACTGAGCGACCCCGAGCAACGCCGGGCTTTACTGCTAGTCTATATATATAAAACTGAGGTTGTCTGTCTGTCTACTAAAACCTTCGGCACACATCTCCTCTTAAACCGTACGTTCAAATTTCGGTGAAATTGCTACACTTATAGATGAAGGTCCGGCGGAACCATCGGTCAAATAAATTTTCAAATAAGTTCTTGTTTTTGATTATGTCATCTATATATATAAAGCTGTGGTTGTCTGTCTGTCTATCGATTTTTGGCACACATCTCCTCTTAGAATCTCTGACGGAATTGCACCGAAATTGCTATACTTGTACATTGAGCCCTAGCGAAGACATCGGAAAAAAAATATTTCAAATTGACCCACCCTATGTGACGAAATCGAATCTAATATATCGATTTTTGAGCGTAAGTGACGAGTTATTTCCCTTTGTTCTGTTTACATTGAGCGTCTTACGTTCTGTTTACATGTTCTGCGTGCAAAAATTAAAAAAATTACGCTGGCTTTCTCAGCGTTTAAAATGACATTAACACAATACACGAACGAACAGTTGTCGAGCCAGCAAAATTTTGACCTGCAAAATTCATCAGTTCGAACACTAAGCTCCCGTTTTGCTTCATTTCCATTTAAAAGCCTTTTAAAACAATATTTTTACTTGAAAACAAGTCTATTTAAAGACTACGTAAAACAAGCAAATATTTCCTCTTTTGTTATAACATTCGGGTTATCGTTATGTTTTCTTAACTTCATAAGGCATATTGTTGGTTGAGGGAATATTAATCAAAAACACCACATGCAAGTCTGCACAGTAGACACTACAGTTTTTAAGCCAAAAAAGAAACTTAACATTGTAACTTTAACACAGCTACTGAGCGACCCCGAGCAACGCCGGGCTTTACTGCTAGTTAGGTATAAAATTAAAGTTTAAAATGCTTATATACATACCAGGATTAAATCACTAAATCCCGACCCATGGGTTTCGTTCTCATTTTGAGATATCCTATTAAGGATAAATCTCGAGTTTCGAACTCTTCAGGGGACAAACTCGCTAGGACAGATTATTTTCAGAAGTGGAAAAAAAAAATATATATATATATAAGTTTATCCCGGGTTCAATCGGGGGTAACCACAGTAAGTAGGGTACTCAATACAAAGTAGAGTATAAATATTTAATATAGAAAAGGCTTCTACAGGACTAGAGCTGTTTCATCCGAGAGAAATCATCAGGAAGCGCTTCCTGATGATTTCTCCCGAATGAAACAGCTCTAGTCCTGTAGAAGCTTATTCTATATATATATATATTAAAATAACAGATTAAAGTTTAAGCAAAGAATCGGTGCTTTCACCCTTAACGGGATCTTTTGTTTAAACTTTAATCTGTTATTTTAATATATTTGCTCTAGGGTTCTTATATTTGATATATATTTATCCTTATTGAGCCCTCATTAGATTTTAGTCTTCACATTTATTATTATTATATATATAGGCATTTTTTCTTCTTCATCTAACTTTTTATAGTATATATATATATATATATATATATAAGTTTTCTTCTTTGCAGTCATATGCAAAAATAGGAAGCTGATATCACTATCGCTGCATTGGTAATGGACTACCAGAATATGCCGAAAGTTTGCGTTCAAATCGGAGCGAGATCTATTTGGCTTTCATATTTCCGAGGGTTGATGAAATAATTGTTTTTCCTTAAGGCCAACAATTTTTTTAAGGGGAGGGGAAAGTCGATTAAATCGACTCCAGTACATTACTGGTGCCTTATTTTATCAACCCCGTAGGATGAAAGGCAAAGCTAAGCTCAGCAGGATTTGAACTTAGACCGTAAATGGGCGTAACTATGCTGCAACTCATGGTGTCCGACCCTCTACCGATACTGCCAATCCACCGCCCTGAAGGGCTGATGAAATAATACAAATAAAATAAAACAGCCGATTTCATCATGTGATGTTGGTATATATTAATCTTATTGGCCGAAGAGGATATAAGTCCCCAATATTCGCAGTATTGCTGTAAGGACGTGTGTATTATTAACTAATACATGTTAACAACTATCTGTATCTAATATGTATTGTTGCATCATTATAATAATAATTATGCAACAATCCTAAACAATTTCTATGAGATATGGCACTAAGATATGACTCAACGTAAGGAGATATCATTGCTGAAGCCTTAGATTTTGAACTCGGTGGCGCGATAACTCCTACAAAGTTTAAAATACCAGCCGACAATATGACACACTGAAATCCTTGCTTGTGAGTTCAAATCATCTTCTGGCTTTTCTTTATGCTTCTGTGTAGACACATATTTTACATTGTCAACAAAGGAACGAAGGAGTGGACATTTACGTAGTCGCCTAAACTGCTAGATATAGCCATCATATTTCCTAAATTCGCACTCTAATAACTTTTGCTAATTAGAATTTGGTTTTTCGATCCGACATAGCGGATACGCAAATGCATTCATGAATTTTACATCGAATAATAGTAATATTCGATTCGTTTGCAAGCAAACAGCCTCATCACGCTATGTTTTTTAGATGACCATCACCATCCTTTTGTTCTAGCGGTGACCGACAAAATTGTTTCTAGGTTATTGCTCTTTGCCAAGAAAGTGTAATTCTTTTCTTTTCTATCATTCACTAGAACTCTTGAGAATATATAGTATTGTCTGAAGTATACATCGGCTGATTAGTACTGCTGGTCCAAGCGGGATCACAGCACCTGACACAAATCAAAGTACGATGCTTTGGAGTAAAAAGCGAGACAAAACAGCAACTTATATCAATTATGCTATGACAAGTGAACATATAATTTCACGTGACGACTAGGGAAAGGTATTGTGCCTTTTATAGCACGAAATTCTCGTGAGTGAAAAAAAGAAAAAGAAGGAAAATGGGAAGAAGAAAACAAGATATCATGTTAAAAATGTGATCCATTGAAATTAATGGGGGGAGAAGAGAAAACACGTTCGTCACAAGTTAGTAATGATAAACTTAGGAAAATCAACAAACAGAGGACAAGACTATGAACGAAAACAAGGGAGAACGAAAAACAATTCTCTTTTAGGGAAAACCATAAATTATATATATATATATATATATATATATATATATATATATATACGCGTTTGTAGGTCATTATAAATATAGAGGTACACATAGGTATCTCTCCTCTACCACAGGGATTGATATAACTAGGGAACGGTTATTTAAGCATGTCCGATTAAACTCACGAGTTGGCACACATACGTAATTAATTATATATATATATGTGTGTGTGTGTGGGTGTGTATGCGTGTGTGTGTGTGTGTGTGTACATTTGTAGTTATATATATATGAACGGGATTAACTATTTATAATTTTCTCTATGTGGGTGTAAGAGTAAAGAAAATATGATAATATTTATACAAGAATGCATGTTTAAATAAGTAAAATTTATAATGCAATGATACTATAAACATAAGGTTCGGAAACCTGGCCCACACAGATTGTCGGGCAGAGATATATAAATACATATATATATACATGCATATATGTATATATACATATATATATATATATATATATATATATATGTACATACATACATGAGTAAAATTATGTGAAAAGAACACTAAACCCATAAAAGTTAATAATATATTAAAGTGTAGCTTATCAAGCATTACCAGTTGTTTCAAAGGCGCAAACAGGTCTATACAGCTACAAACATTCAACATAGAGAATGTGTGCGCATATATACACACTCTATGCACACAAACACACACACACACATATATACATATATATATATATATAAATATATATATATATATTATTGCTGTCTACTATTAGCTTTGCGGTGTAGATTACGTCCCTTTCTGTTCTGAGCTCAAATGCCACCGAAGTTACATTTGCCTATCATCCTTACGGGGCCGATAAAATATAGTACTAATAACGCACTGGGCTCGATTAAATGACCCCCCCCCCCCCCCCTTAAAAAAAAAAAAAAAAATTTGGCATTGTGTCTAAATCAGGAACCATCAAGAGCTTTATAGCATTCCCTACATTTCAGTATGTTCTGATAAGCCTTAATCTCGTTACGACAACGGAGTGGAGCATATTTCGCTAGTTACAACTCATAAAACCGAAACATATCCGTTGCTTTCACCATTTGGCCTTAAAAACCTGATACATTCCAAGCGGGATAATTTTTATTTCAAATAATTTAGATCAACTTTAATTGTTGGAGTTGTTCAGCTTACTTTTTTTTTTATTAGATTTTAAACATACCCAGAAAAATGTTTATATAGAAATTGCTTGCATGATATTAGTTGATGGAAGTTATAAACTGACTGTATTACACATTTAAAACCTTCCCGTATCTAACATGAACATATAATGATCTAATAAAACAAGCCGAGGAATTCCAATTAAGTTAGTTCTAATTAATTTTGATGCAGTCAAATGTTCATATATCAGACAAAATGTTTAAAACCTAGTAGTATACGTTTGGCAGTTCTTCAGTTAGTATTCAAGGAACGTTGCACAACATACTATAGAGAAATGTGATTTAATTTACTTTTTCAAGTAAATATGGTTTTAGGTTTATTCTAAAATTATTTCAATGCTTTAATGAGAAATAAGGATTTCTACTTGAGGCACAAGGCCAGTAATTTGAAGAGGAGACTAAAGTCGATTAAATCGACCCCAATGCATTACTGGTGATTTATTTTATCGACCCCGTAAGGATGAAAGGCAAAGTTAACCTCGGCGGGATTTGAACTCAGATCGTAAAGGACCGTAACTCTATGCAGCAAAGCATGGTGTCCGACGCTCTACCGATACTGCCAATCCAACTTTTAATGAGAAATAATGGTTCCGAATATATCTGTTGCGTTTTACTTAAGTTTTGTACGGTTCTATATTTATAGGGAGAATTAGAATAATTAAGAAACGAGAGCATACATACACACCTTGATGACTTGCATGTTTCAGGTAGCACTCAGAAACGACCGCTTATGCACACACGCACACGCACACACACACACACGTGTTTTCCTCCTGAAAAGTTCTTTCAGGAAAACATTTATTGAGGAGGAAAACATTTTTTGGTGTTTTCTTTCTTTTCTCACTCGTTTTTCTCTCTCTCTCTCTCTCTCTCTCTCTCTCTCAAATCATCCGATTAAGGACTAACACCAGAAACGGTAAGAGAACATTTTCCATGCGTTAAACTAAGATATATCATGTTACTGAATTGTTCATCTCTTTTGTTTTTCCTTCTTGAATTTTCTCATATATTTATTTTATCGACCCCGTAAGGATGAAAAGCAAAGCTAACCTCGGCGGGATTTGAACTCAGAACGTAAACGGCCATAACTCTATGCCACTAAACATGTCTGACGCACTACCGATTCTGCCAATCCACCGCCCCTCCAACACCGCTCCTCCAACGTTGTCGGTTGTTTACCTTTTCTTTTGCTGGTGAATATCGGTACGTATGTTAAAGTAAAAACACCGTAGTAACCCTCCAAAATATCTAAGAAAACTGTATACATCACTGACCGTGCTAGAGTTGTTCTCACTGATGATTTTATTAGTACAATCCATTAATGGGACAGTAAAAATATGTAAAACATTCCAAAAATTGTGCATCTAATATCTGCATATACACATGTACAGATACAAAGCGTATGCACATGCACACATACAACTCAAAACATACACATCAACACATACAATAACATCCATACCTGCACACACATGCATGCTTGCAGACACGCATACATATCTGCCTAGTTGATGTTGTGTAAATTCCAATGAGAGAGTATTGTAACTACGAGTCTTGCACTCGACCAATCCCACTCTATGAGTATCAAAAACACTACCCGAAAAGAAGAACTGGTCAACATCATCGGATGCTTCCGAAGCCGCATTTTTTTTTTTTTTCAGAGTTGCCTTCTCTTAGAAAGGTGTTGTGACTACAACTGGGGGCCTTTCACTCCCAGGCGAAAAGAAAAAGGTACTATTTGAATGGCTGTTAACTCTGCTGAGTTCCTCCGCCCTTTGCCAGGTCTTGTATTTCATCCCGCATAGTGTCCAAATATCACCCTCCTCACCAAGTTAACTTGGTGGGGTGCCGGTTCAGTCGTCGACGACCCGGCCATGAGACAGGTTTTACTGGGTTACATGTTACCAGTAGTACTCGAGAGCGACCTGACATACATACATACATACATTATACATGCTTCACGCAATTAGTCGTACATATGGTGTGGAAGACCATTCATTAAATTAAAGATGAATATTATCTTCAACATTACTAATGCATCAACTACCAGCCTTCTTAATTACCTTGATATTACCTGACCACGTTCAGCGAAGACACTTTGTATTCAAAACCGTAGATATAGCCATCACAAAATTAGCATTATGATTTTAGGATTTACTGCAAACCGACTCGCTGGATAACAACTTCGAGAAAGGTAAACGGAATCCTTTAGTTGTAAACACAGACTAAACCGAAATATAATTACAAAAAACGTTCATTAAAATTAGAGGGGCCTCTCGTACTTTTCAGTTACATAGACGCAGACTGCAAGAG
>OZ024741.1:98780732-98788232 GCA_964016885.1 Eledone cirrhosa
TGTTTGATGTGTGTTCGTGATTGGATTACTGTGTATTGGTTAATGTATTCTATGTTTACTAGTGTGTGTTTATATGTGTTTGTTGTTATTGTGCTTGTGTATGTATTTATTTATTTATTTATCTATTTATTTATACTTCTCTTAGGTCAGTGTTATTTGTTTGGGTGTTGTTGTTATTCCATTCATTCTTTCTGTTTAGCCTTGGCCTTCTAAGTTCTATTTCACTGGCCTCTCTGATTTGCTTATCTGCTGGGTCATTTCTATGTTTAGATATTATTCTAATTTCTATGTTATCTATGTTACCGTCGTGTTGTTGTCTGGCATGTTCGTATAGTACTGACCCGTTTTTTCGTCCTTTTAGTTCCCCCAGTGTTGGTCTATCCTTTCACCTATGCTACGAGCTGTCTCGCCTATGTATGTTGTTGTCATGTTTCTGCAAGTACCCTCTGTACATCTTATGCTATAGACTACGTTTCTAGTTTTACAGTTTATCCGGGGGTTTACCTTACATATGATACATTTCCTATTAGTACAGTGGGTTTTCTTAAAAGGGTAGGTTTTATATATATATATAGTAATAATAATATATATATATAGTAATAATAATATATATATATAGTAATAATAATATATATATATAGTAATAATAATATATATATATATATATAGTATTAATATTAAAATTGAAGACTAAAATCCAAAGAGGGCTCGATAAGGATAAATATATATCAAATATATAAGAACCCTAGAGCAAATATTTTTTAAAATAACAGATTAACGTTTAGGCAAAAAATCGTAGCTTTCACCCTTAACGGGATCTTCTGAAACTAACAAAGTCAATCTGTGAACACAGAAGTGAATATTTCAAAAAACGTTGCAACCGAAGGAAAACAGGAAGACGATACTGTGGCTCGTGGATACGTTCCCTGGCAATGAACGGAAAAAAGCGAAGATAATACGACATTATTTGGAGCGTTGAGAACAATTACACGCAAAGACAAAACCACGTTTATAGTATAAAAGAAGTCGTAGACTAATATTCTATTTAGGTGATTCGTGGATACGTTCCCTGGCAATGAACGGAAAAAAGCGAAGATAATCCGACATTATTTGGAGCGGTGAGAACAATTACACGCAAAGACAAAACCACGTTTATGGTATAAAAGAAGTCGTAGGCTAATATTCTATTTAGGTGGTTCGCGGAGACATTCCCTGGCAATGAACAGGAAAAAAGCGAAGATAGCACGTCATTGTGTGGAACGGTGAGAACAATTACACGCAAAGACAAAACCACGATCATGATATAAATGAAGTCGCAGACTAATATTCTATTTAGGAAACCGAATGATTCTCGGCTTCAGAGTTAAGAATAATGTAAATAAATTACAGAGGTTATTGAAATCAACAATAATTAAATATATACATACACGCATCCATATACATACACATGCATACGCGAAAACCACATGCATACGCGAAAACACTCGCCATGGTATGCATATACAAGCACGTACACAAAAACACGCGCATACATACAACAACCTGTACCCGCAACACCTGTACCCGCAGGTATACGAACGTATACACTAAATACGCATAAAAAATATATAAAATATATATATATATATGTGTGTGTGTGTGTGTGTGTGTGTGTGTGTGTGTGTGTGTGTGTGTGTGTGTGTGTGTGTGTATGTGTGTGTGTGTGTGTGTGTGTGTATACATATAATTATATAAACGTATAAAAATATACACGCATAAATACGTATATAACGCACGCACACACACACACCTACAGGTAAATACACATATGTTCGCTAAACGTACGTCAACCAAAGCACAAAGTACACATATACACACCCTACATACGTGCAAACCCGCATACACACACAAACGCAAAATACACGTATATACATAACCATATACACATGTACCAGTATATATAATATAATATATACACTTATAACAAATACAAGCAAATATACGTACGAGAAAGTATGCGTACCTTCACAAAACCATTACAAATAAGTAATGGCATAAACATAAAATATACTTAGCATCAAGACGTAAATTATCCGCGTATTGTTCGTACTATCTGTTAGGGTATAATGTGTAATACAGGAAAGTTTTATGCAATTTATGTTTACAAGCCGAAATTGCCTCAGATTTTTTTTATTAAGATGTCGTCATTGGCGTAGAATATTTCCAGGGCTTCAGCGACGCAGAGGTCACATGGTATTTTATTTCCGTTATATGATCTAGCCCCAGCTAGGATCTCCCATGTAACGTATATTGGGTGTGGTTGTCTTTTAGATTCCAGATATAAGCTGAAAGTGACATCATATTCCTTTTTAAAGGGTTAAGAAAAGAATGGGTATGCATGTAAAAACGCTGCTTGAATCTATTGGCGGTTAACCCTATGTAGGCCCTACGTGTCGTGGGTGTTTCAACCTTACATTTGTAGACAATGTTACTGGAGAGGCATTTCCCGGATAGGGGCAGTCAACCCAATTCCTACAATTAAAGTTAGTACTAGCTACAGGGTTGCACGTGTTCCTACAGCTAGGTAATTTAGCTAAATTTGAAGCAGTGATATTATGTGCAAGGTTAGGAGTCGTAGAGTAAGAAATTTTAATGGTATTTCTATTAAACATTTTATTATATTTATCTGCTGGGGTGAAATGCTTCTTAATAAGGGAGAGAAAGATCTTAGCTAATGGTGTGGCCACCTCCATATTATATGGTGGGTTATACCATATAACGCGTCGGGATCTATTTTTCCTAGGTCTATGCTCATACTCAGTATGTGCTACTTTATCGACAAATCCACTCCGAGCAAGAGCTTCATTGTAATATGTGGAAAGGTCGGTGAAAATATGTTCGTTTGTAGATAGACGGGAAAGCCTCAAAGAAACATTTCTTGCCAGGGAACGTATGCACGAACCAAAGTATCGTCTTCCTGTTTTCCTTTGGTTGCAACGTTTTTCGAAATATTTACTTCTGCGTTCACAGATTGATTTTTTTAGTTTCAGTAGATCCCGTTAAAGGTGAAACAGCGATTCTTTGCTTAAACTTTAATCTGTTATTTTAATAAATTAATATATATATATATGTATGTATATATATATATATATATATATATATATATATATATATATATATATATATATATATAGATAGAGAGAGAGAGAGAGAGATGAGACGTGAGAGAGAGAGAGAGAGAGGGAGAATAAATATATTTATATATATAACATACATACATAAATACATACATAATTATTTGGTAGAGAGTAATGAAAAATATATCAATAACGTGTTTCCGTGCAAAGTCTACCAGAGGGCTCAAACGAGTTGAATAAATCTAGACCAAGATTATACACGTGGATACACACGCACACATATTATATATACGTACTTATAGCTAATATTATGCAATATTGAGATATAAAAAAGCAAACGCGTACAAAGCGACAATTACTTTTTTTAATATCAAACAATCATTTTACATAATACGGTACGTTGAATTGAAATACCTTTATAAACAAAAATCGGTATTTGTAACAATCTAGAGAGTTAAACTTAAATAAATGCGCCAACAATGCCTTAAGGAGCAATCCTTCAAACACATATTGTGTCACCGATGTCTGTACTTCCCATATATATCCAACCGCAGCGCAAGCTGAAACCACTTAGCCCCGCGGTCAAGATTTCTCTCTCTCCCCTCTCTCTCTCTCTCTCTCTCTCTCTCTATATATATATATATATATATATATATATATATATATATAAAGAATCTGAGTTTTTCGAATATTAATAATAATATTCGATTCGTTTGCAATTATGCAAACAGCTTCTTTTATAAGCCAAGTAAGTAGAATGAGCCCCTCATACTTGCTCTTGTGTTGGCATGCAAACAGAACTGCAGACACTAATGTTTCTGAGTGATTACTCTTCATCGGCGTAATTTACTCTTTAGCTGCCAACTGTCAGAGTTAGTGAAAATATATATTTTCTGAAATATGCAATGACTCACCGGCCTGATTTGCATATTAGCAGACTGGCTGATCAGTCAGATCTGTATATTAGCAGACCCACTGATCAGCCAGATTTGTATATCAGCAGATAGGCCAGTCAGTTTCATGTATACGAGCGATTAATGGCCGGCTTTGTTATCGCTCTACATGGCTGAATACAATAAATGTAATATGAGTTTTTCGAATATTAATAATGATATTCGATTCATTTACAATTATGCAAACAGCTTCTTTTATAAGCCATGCCAGTAGAATGAGCCCCTCATTCTCGCCCTTGTGTTGGTATGCAAACAGAGCTACAGACACTAATGTTCTGTTTGCAAATATAATAATACATTCGTCCTTACATGTGGATTGGTAGTATCGGTAGAGGGTCGGGCGCCATGCTTTGCAGCATACAGTTACGGTGTTGATAAAATAAAGTACCAGTAATGCACTGGGATAATTGCTGGCCTTGTGCCAAAAGTAGAAACAACTATATATATATATATTATATATATATATATATATATATATATATATATAATAACTAGAAATTGATTAACATATAAATAAACATGAATAATCACAGGAGATAATTTTTACATGTGTGTAAGCACACATAGCTAGGTAGGTAACTAAATAAAGTTGACCAGAACTTCAAAAATAGATACCTTATAATATGATTAATCTTCCCTGTATATATTCCATTAAAGAAATATATTTCACCAATTAATCGAATGGTAAACCACGGATGCCGATACTTGGATTTTCAACAAGGAAGAAGTTTCAGCGATCTATGTTTACACTTCAAGTTCAAATCAGCGGCTGGCCAGCAACATGTGCTGTATCTACTAGAAATACACACATCATACCAGCTTCGTCCCAGTGGCGTGAATAGGGTTATCGACAACTAGAAACAGCAGTCAAGTCTTTCAACAATCATATTATAAGGTATCTATTTTTGAAGTTCTGGTCAACTTTATTTAGTTACCTACCTAGCTATGTGTGCTTACACACTTGTAAAAATTATCTCCTGTGATTATTCATGTTTATTTATATGTTAATCAATTTCTAGTTATTATAAAATGCTCGGACCTATTTGTTAGAATCTTAGAGCTTATTTTGCGGGTGATATGGTGCACGTCTTTCTGGCATGACACCCATAATTTTGATTTAGAATAAATTCATTTTGATTTATCTTAATTTTGGATATATATATATATATATATATATATATATATACATATATTATTGTTTCTACTTTTGGCACATATATATACATATGTGTGTGTGTGTGTGTGTGCGTGCGTGTGTGTGTACTATTCAGTGAAATACTGGTGGTGACATATCAAAATGAGCACTTGATGCACACGCAGGGTGTATATATTAAGACAAACGATGAAGTTTAGTTTACATATGTTTAGTTGTTTATAGTGTAAGACCGGTATATATATATACAGGTGGTATCCGGCCTGGTTGGAACTGTATTTATCGACTTCGAAATGATAGAAGACGACGCTGATCAGTGCAGAAAGCCCTGAAAAACACTAAAAGGCATGTTGCCCTATGTTCTACCCACTTCAGCAATTTGCCACCTACTTCCTGATAAATGAGTAGAAACCAAAGTGTCTGTATGTAAACCACCCATAGAAACAACCCATACTTCGAAATATTGGGAACATTTCCGAAATATTCACAGAAATAATTTTGTTTTATTCTTTCAATCAATTATGAGACTCTGTTACATGAAAAAATAACCAGAAATCATACAATAAAGTCGAATATATACGTTCATCTTGAGATGGTGGGTCCAGAAATATAAAAAAAGTATTTTCAATTTTTTAAGACACCGAATGAAAGATTTGGAAGACGTCCAGCTTTAATAATTGTTTCTACATTTGGCACAAGGCCAGCAATTAACCAGTATATTACTGGTACTTTATTTTATCGATTTCTGTATGTCTTTTCTTAAGTCACCATCGCATATGTAAAGAGGAGTTGAACGTATATTACAATATATCCTTTAACATAACAATAGCCTCATACAAGTGGAAATGTTATTACTAACTCCACCTGTAAAGGAAGACATAGCAACTGTTATTAAAACGAACTCTGAACCTTTTCTTCAAATTTTACTCCCGAATAACAATTGAGGAGTATGAGAGTGCAGGTGTTGAAAAGGCGATAGCTTTATATGAATAGATAATAGCGTGATTTGAACTCAGAAAACAAAAAGAAGAATAACTTTTTTCAGTATAAATTAAAACAAAGATTGAAAAAGAGGACAAAAGACAGGTGGATGGCAGTAAGAGGTTGTAACAGACACACAAAAAAACGAAAAGATGAGAATGTGACAATAAATATGAATAGCATTAAGAGAAGAAAGGATGATATGAGGGAAGTTATCTCATATGCGCCATTCTTGCAATTACAATTTATCATTTTAGGAGATATGATATGCAGGTCTAAATGATTTGCAGGTAGCCCCTACTTTATATTAATCCATACTGTCCATAATAGATTTAAGTAGTCGTTGCCTTGAACATTAAAAACTTTTAACAACACGTATATGAAAATCTGTCATTTGAATGAAGCAAATCATTTCTCTCCAAGGAGATCTGATGTTGTTGAAAGAAACTGATTGAATTGGTCACAGCAGGGCATGTTGCTGATTCAATACTTCCGACACTGAATTGTAAAGGAATGTAAACATTTTAAAGTTTTGTAAACGGTTACGAGTTTTAAATAAAGAAAGTGTTGCACTCTACATTACGGTAAATATACGTTCATACAATACTGCCACAATAGTCTTCAGTAACCAGAATCAGCTCGGTCGGTGCTGATTAAATTATGTAAAGCAAAAAGTTCAAATTCCATCAAGGACAACATTGCCTTTCATTCCTGCAGTAACGATAAAATAAGTGCTGGGGTCCATTTAATCAACGTTCCCCTGTCCCAGATTGCTGACTTTTTGCCGAAATTAGAAATAAGCTTAGCATCACACATTTTGGGAGATAACTGTAACTAGTGTATTAGATCGATTGGTATAATTGATTGGTAATGTATTTTGTCTATTTCGATTAGATTTGGATGCAGATCATAAAGACCGCGATTCTAAATACGTTCCCGAATTTAGAGTGTCAGACACAATTCAAAATTAGAATGAATACCAATTATATATCGCAGTTGGGACAGAGTGAGAGAGTGTGAACAACAGGGAAAGATAGAGTCGTTGATGAATGATTGAATCAAAAAGAGAAAGGGAGATAGATGATCAGAAAAAGCCCTACACAAAAGCAAAAAGATGTCGGGCATATGGGACAATATATAGAGAAATAGAGGGATGTGGGAAGTCGGCAGAGAGTAAGAGAGAAACAAAGAGACAGAAAAAGAATAGCAGACAAACAGACAGAAAAGTGCAATACGAAAAATAAATACATAAGAAAACTATGCACTGAGCGATTTAGACAGAGAAAGGTGGAGATAG
>OZ024741.1:98793232-98800732 GCA_964016885.1 Eledone cirrhosa
ATTTTAAGATGAAATTAGAAAAATAAGGTTTAGGTTTGAAGTTGTGAGATTTGGTAAGAATTTACAGAAGTAGGCTTTTATGAAAAAGTTTAAGTGTATTATAGATAGTCACGATAAAGTTTCAGACTAGAATATAGAGTAAAGATTAAGCCCATGCTTAGCGGTCAATAACCAGCGACGTGGCGGACCCCCGGCCAGCCAGGGGCCCAATGGCGTGTCATCCGTTCCGAGTATTATCGTCTAGCGAAAGAAATAGAAATTTATTTTCCCGAGCACTCCAGGAATGTTAACTGTCTTAAGCGTCGGGTGTGTTGGCGGGAAGTCCACCATCGTCCGCCGGCCATCGTATATACCAAACGATTACTAGTTATTCACACTGGTGGGGGATTTAGTTAAGTGCTAGTAGAAGGAGGCAAGATAAAGTTAGATGTTATGATTAAGCCTAGTATTTAAAGGTACTGTTTGGTGGTCAATAACCGGTGTCGAGGCGGGTTCCAAGTCAGACAGGGCCCCAGGGCGAAGCAGCCGTTCCGAGTATTTTCGTTTACCGAAAGAAGGGGAAATCTATTTTTCCAAGCACTCAAGGAAGGCTCATCGACTCGAGCGCCTGGCGTGCAGTCGGGAAAGCCGCCACATCCGTCGGATCATCGCGTGTACCAAACGATTATTAGTTATTCACATACGTGATGTGAAGTTTAACAGTGGCAAAATCTGATGAAATGTGCAAATAAACTATATTTAGTCCCCAGTTAGTCCGGGTAATATGTAGTGTGATTCTTGAGTGGGTAGGGGGAGTGAATAAAGATAAATAGATATAAAGGGTACAGAGAGTAATATTCTAGGGCCGTGTGCTAGTGAGTACAAGGATAAGTATATAATGCGAGTAACGCGAGTAAATAAATGCATAAATAAAACCGTAAGTAAAATACATAAATACATAAATAAAATGCAGTCATACCTAGGGTGGTGATGTTGGGAGTAAAGAGGAAGTATATAAGAACATATCGAAGAAATCACAATACAGAAGAAATAAAATACAGATCAAGATGCAGTAAATGGGCAATATATAGCACGGGTGGAGAATACAAGGTTATACATATAGATATAGAGGATGGAAGAGTTGGAATGGTATCAGGTGATACCTATTAAAGGTTCGAGTCTTAATTTTCAATGTGAATCCCAAACGCCCTGAAATATAGGATAGGGAATTCAGTCAATACAATACAGAGTATAGTAGAATATGTTGATTCTTTTAAAGAATCTATGAGGTCTGACGGAGTCTGAATATTCCCGACAGGGAAGCAGCAATGGATGGTCCAGGTGGGCGGTAGACAAAGCTCAAAGCAGCCATAATCCGGAAGGTGCGTAGTTAGTCCTATGCTGGCGATAGCTGTACACTGGAGTCAGTGCAGCTGTTCATTATTACATCTGAAAGCGCTCGACATTTTCTGGAACATTATCTATTTAGGTTTGTTGGTTCACCACTGGATAGAACTGGTCATTCCGTATGGTCAACCTCGATGTAATATTATGGAGAGCACTCAACGTAATGCAACTCACCCGTCATCGTTTGTGTAGTTGGTGGTGCGAGTACGAAGTTAATTATTATAAAATAACATGGATTTTGTCTATTATATTCCTTTGTTATATTTCCAATACCTGATGATGTCATCGGATTCATACTGAACCCGGTCATTGAAATGATCATAGTATAATAAACCTTTTAAGGAATTACACCAGTCCAGCCTCCTGTTACTTTATAATATATATATATATATATATATATATATATATATATATATATATATATATATATATATACATATAGTAATAATAATGAATTTGAAGACTAAAATCCAAAGAGGGCTCGATAAGGATAAATATATATCAAATATATAAGAACCGTAGAGCAAATATTTATTAAAATAACAGATTAAAGTTTAAGCAAAGAATCGCTGCTTTCACCCTTAACGAGATCTTCTGAAACTGTAATGCAACTCATCTTCAGAAGATCCCGTTAAGGGTGAAAGCAGCGATTCTTTGCTTAAACTTTAATCTGTTATTTTAATAAATATATATATATATATTTATTAATAAGAGGAATTCCAACTTTGTCTGATTTACTCGTTTTATTTACAATCCTTTAAAATATATATAATATGGTATTATAATGAAATAGTATGATAGAATATTAAATTCAACAGTTGAAAATTGCAAACTCGACTGTCACCACATATCATTAACCTGAAGATTGCGAAAGCATGAAAGTACTTGTTCAATTAACACTTAGAATTTAATATTCTATCATACTATTTCATTATAATACCATATTATATATATTTTAAAGGATTGTAAATAAAACGAGTAAATCAGACAAAGTTGGAATTCCTCTTATTAATATAATCTTCTATACACAATCATACACACCCGTGTATATTTACCTATATATATATATATATATATATATATATATATATATATATATATATAGAATATACTATTATTCTATCATACTCTGCTCTGCAAGAGCATAGAGTGCTCAACCGGAATACTGCCCATGGAAGCATCTTAGCTACCATCAGACACACACACACACACACACACACACACACACACACACACACACACACACACACACACATACACACACACACACACACACACACACACACACGCACACGCACACGCACACACACACACGCGCGCGCGCGCTTGGCAAGCTATTTAGAACACTGGTTTAACCAATTTACTTCCCTCCGAAGAGGAGATACTATCTCGAAAATTAAGGACATTTAAATTAATTTAAGGTAAAAGACTAATTGTCAACAATATCTTTTGCATTTGCATTTTTATTCTATGTCCATGCCTGCATTGTTTTGGCTTTACAAATACAAACGTTTATACCTCATTACACAATGCATCAAGTGAACTATAACTTCCTCCATATATATATATATATATATATATATAAAGCACATACGCATAATATCACATACATATATAATGTCATTACTAATATAAATGTAAAATATTACTTATATATGTAAAGATATCTGTGCTCTGTTCTCACATAATATACACTGATGATGGAGCAGATAGTGTAATTCCTTGCGATTTGAAATCAAGACATAAAAAGACAAATCCAATTAAGTGTGCTTCCATTTAGGCCATTCCATTGTTCTCATAATGTCGTATGAATCTACCCTAAAATTGTATTGGTATTTTATCCGGAACAATATCACACTAATTTGACCTCTGGGCTATTTGAAATCAGAATATATCTCTATGTATGTATGTATGTATGTATGTATGTATGTATGTATGTATGTATGTTCTTCTTTTTGGTAAATATCATCTTGGTTAAGAGAGTGGGACTGGCTTTGTGCAGTGCCTTTGCTCACTATAAAAGCTTCACGGCACAGGCATTGCTTTGTATCTGGAGATCTCTCTGCACTTGTCGTTACATGCTACCATGGGCCCAGCACTATGTGTCAATAATTGTCACAAGTGTAGTGTTTGTACCAGAGTTTTCAAGTCACTGGCTGGACTAAAATGTCAGACTCGTTCAACGCATTGGTGGGGGTTCTCCTACATGGATGTAAAGTAGTGGCCGTACTCGAAAACGAGTTGGCAGTCACCATGTATGCATGTATGTATGTATGTATGTATGAATGAATGTATGCATATATGTGTGTATATATGTATTTTTATGTATGTATGTATGTATGTGTGTGTGTGTATGGATGTATGTATGAATGAATGTTTGCATATATGTGTGTATGTATATATGTGTGTTTATATGTATATATGTATGTATGTATATATGTATATATATATGTATGTGTGTCAGTGAGTGTGTGTGTCTGTGCCTGTGTGTTTGTGTCTGTGTCTGTACATTAATTACATTTCTCTGTTCCTCTTCAGTCATACTATAACGGTGTCTGTCCTCCTGAACAAGCAACATACACCGAATTCTTCAGCTATAATCCATACTTTAACTTTTACCTGAAATCCCGCACTGAATATTTTACTTTTTCTTGTTGTTTCTTCAAAGATGACAATTCAAATCCCTGAGGAAGACCAAGAATCAAAGGAGTTTCAAGTGTAACTATTGTGGCTTTTCTTTCCAATATATAGTGTATCAAAGGACAATATTACCCTATGAGGCTTTCCATTTTTTACGAGTGATTTGAAGGTGGATAGTATTTCTTGCAGATTGATCCACCGTGAAGAGATATTTTGCTAGTTCTTCCTTTATTTTCTTTTCTGAAGCTCATGTCATTGTTGTTTAGATCTAATGGCTATGATCAAAGATAGTCAAACCCTAATGATCACTTCTTGTTTATTCAGTCATAGTACCATCTTTTCAACGAATAAGACTTTTCAATGAAATCAGTAGAGTCTGGTCTGTGGAAGATTTGGTAGTTAATACATATCTAAAATAAAATAGACATTACAATACACCGGAAGGAAACATAATAGTAAGTGTGTTTTATAATTGATTGGCAGTATCTGTAGAGAGTCGGATACCATGCATTGCAGCATAGAGTTACGCCCCTTTTAGTTCTGAGTTCAAATCCCGCCGAGGTTAACTTTGCCTTTCATCCTTACAGGGTCGATAAAATAAAGTACCAGTAATGCACTGGAATAATTGCTGGCCTTGTGCCAAAAGTAGAAACAATTATTATTTCTGGCAATATAACCCTCCCCAAATATGACCCTCCCAAAATATAACAATATATATCTATATAGAAGAAGAAGGAGAAGAAGAAGAAGAAGAAGAAGAAGAAGAAGAAGACTTGCAATTCTATATATAATTCTAGACATAGACAAAAGAAGGAGAGTAGCGAACTAAAAGGTAAGGCATCCCCTATTTGTCTGCTACTTTTCTGTTTTAATGTTAATTTTTCTTTACCCGCTGCATATTTCGTTTGTATGTAGATCCACCATGTGGCGATGTTATCGTATCTTCTCCAACTTAAACCCCAGCCTGCCGCCATTTATTAACTTACTGCTGTGTCACCATATTGCTGTATTTGTGTTTTTATAAACACGTTTTGTACTGTCTTTAATGTAAAACACCTTCTGCAAATTTAAAGTAAAACAAGGATGAATGAACGTTGCAAAAGATGGGGAGAGTGAATGTCTCTACTATCAGCTTGGGCACCTAGGTTGATAAAGAGAGTTGAGATACTGGCTCAGCGTGGTCCCGGATATGAGAAATTTCTTCAATTGGTCCTAATTTCAATGTGTGTGTAGGCACCAACCCTATATCTATCGATCTATGATTCCCTTTGAATGATACAGTTCTAGTCCTGTAGAAGGCCATTTATATAATATATATATATATATATATATATATATACATATCATAAAACATGTCTATAGAATCACAAGATAACATATATACCATTTTAGTATATACATATACATACTTTATATATATATATATATATATATATATATATATATATATATATATATATATATATATATATACTGTATATATCACATAAGAAACGGAGAATCAGTGTTGCGACGAATAATATTTATTAGACATATTAAAATCGTTTCTCTCGCGACCAGCTTGAAGCAGGATCGATGTAATGATCGAACCTGACTCGCTTACGGACGCTTTAAGCATTCCACACCAATTATATATATATAAGGAAAAAAGATGAAATCGAAAATGCAACTGGAGTCTTTTTAAGAATATTTATTTGGTTCTTTTACCGGTTTCGCAGTTCTTGTGCTTTTCAAAAGTAGAATTGAGATGGAGGGTTTGTGGTTTTTCTCGTATCTGAGAAAAACCACAAACATTCCATCTTAATTCGACTTTAAAAAGCACAAGAACTGCGAAACCGGTAAAGGAACCAAATAAATATTCTTAAGAAGACTCCAGTTGCATTTTCGATTTCATCTTTTTTCCTCATACTTTCACTCGTGTAGGACATTTCGTTTTTTGCAAAAAAAACTCATTTTATATATATATATATATATATATATATATATATATATATATATATATATATATATAATATTAAGGATACTATTTATGGTTATGTATATACTAAAACTTTTTATAGTTATATATATTTTAAACCCTAAACAGTGAAGGTCAGTAATTTATTACTACCTTATTACCAGTAATATAAATAGCTTAATGTAATAACATCAGTTGTTCTACAGAGCAGTTATATAGAATTCACAAGAATCAAAGCTGTGTTCAAAGCATTTATTAACTTACAATTGTTTCATCCAAACCTAGGCTTGGTTTCTTCGGAGCATTTTTCAATGTTTGTACACATGATTGACCTCCTTTCCAACGCAAGAGACATACAGATACATATGTATATATTGATGTACAGTGGAGTGACATATATTATATTATATTTCTGTATAGCAATTCAAATTCAAAATCAAAATCACATTAAAACAAAATCAAAGCAAAATTAAAATACAGTCGGCAGTTAACATAGATAATGCAAGAGGATAGTTTGTTAGTCAGATGTAGTAGTTATTTTAGTTATTTTATGCCTTAGTTACACGTGGGGCATGCACGTGTGTCTCATTTATATATGATTATTGTGCGGCAGGGTGTTACATGAAATAGAAGCACTTAAAGCGGATAAGTAAGAGTATTATGGAGGTTGTAGTGGTAAGGTATTTTTTTGTATATGATACAGAAGTATGCGTGCAGAAAAATAGTATAGAGGAGAAGCAAAAGAAAGTTATGGTTTTTGTATCCACAACCATTTTCACATTCAAGAAACGTAATATATAGTTTATACATCCTTCACATAATTAACGATGATTTCGTTTCTTGAATGTGAAAATGGTTGTGGATACAAAAACCATAACTTTCTTTTGCTTCTCCATTATACTATTTTTCTGCACGCATACTTCTGTATCATATACAAAAAATACCTTACCACGACAACCTCCATAATACTCTTACTTACCCGCTTTAAGTGCTTCTATTACATGTAACACCCTGCCGCACAATAATCATATATAAATGAGACGCACGTGTAACTAAAGCATAGAATAACTAAAATAACTACTACATCTGACTAACAAACTATCCTCTTGCATTATCTATGTTAACTGCCGATTGCATTTTAATTTTGCTCTGATTTTGTTTAAATGTGATTTTGATTTTGAATTTGAATTGCTATACAGAAATATAATATAATATATGTCACTCCACTGTACATCAATATATACACATGTATCTGTATGTCTCTTGCGTTGGAAAGGAGGTCAATCATGTGTACAAACATTGAAAAATGCTCCGAAGAAACCAAGCCTAGGTTTGGATGCAACAATTGTAAGTGAATAAATGTGCTTTGAACACAGCTTTGATTCTTGTGAATTCTATATATATATATATATATATATATATATATACAATAGTCCTAATATGGAAATAAAAAATGTAATTATACAAACCAATTCAGGTAAAACCTAGGAAGTGCTAGTTACCTGCTGAGGTAATTA
>OZ024741.1:98805732-98813232 GCA_964016885.1 Eledone cirrhosa
GAAACGAAATATATATATATATATATATATATATATATATATTCTCTACCAGATATTTTGTTTTAGTCTCATTCATTCTCAGCCCCACACTCATCGACACAGTCTCAACCTCCCGCATCAAATCCTCTGCCTCCTTCACTGTATTTGTCACCAAAACTATGTCGTCGGCAAATTCAGCATCCGATACCTTTTTTGCCTTAACTCTCCTGCTCTGAGCCGGTGTTACAGTAAAGCCAGAGTCCTGGTGTTTCTCCAGTGCAAGGCGCATACACAGAGGAGACTGAGGTTAGCTGGACATGCTCACCGACATCCAGAGTTGACATTGCACTCAGTGCTCCTGTGGGTGCCCCTACATGGACACACTAGAAGAGGAAGACCAAGGTTAACGTATGTTGATGCCCTAAGGACAGACACTGGTCTGTTGGAGACGCAGGACATGGCAGCGATAATGAGGGACAGAGACCGTTGGAGAGAACTCGTCCATGGATCTCGAGAATTTTACCCGCCTTAGAAAATTTTAGTAAATAAGTTGATTTTTAATTTTTTAAATTTTCTTATTTTACGTCGTTCATATAATTGTTCTGCATCCCCCTGCATAGAACCACAAAGGTACTAAGACATAACATATATATTTGCTAGCATAGGTGAACATCTGTACACATATGTTGGTAAATGTACTAATTTTCTATATTTATCTCCAAATTATTTGTTGAGCAAAACTTGCCAAAATTTACTGCTGATTCATGGCAGTAGTAGGCTCTTGTCATAATACCACCTAACTGATTAACCTCAGTGTCACGTGATTGATTCTTTAGAATCTGCCACTGACCAGAGGCAGTGAATTTTTTCAGTGCTCCGGAATTTAGTCCTCGCTAGCTTTATTCCATCCACTGAATTATTATTATTTTTATATGAATTCCTAGTGTCCGCGCATCGCCTGGGAACTTAGCTGAGAATAGACTGCCTGATGACGTATGGAATTCTCTATAGTTATATTATGTAACTATATTTATCTCCATACAGAAACTAATTAGTTGGAGTGAAAATTTTAGTAAGTTGATTTTTAATTTTTAAAATTTTCTTATTTTACGTCTTTCATATAATTGTTCTGCATCCCCCTGTATAGAACCACAAAGGTACTAAGACATAACATATATATTTGCTAGCATAGGTGAACATCTGTACACATATGTTGGTAAATGTACTAATTCTATATATATATATATATATATATATATATATATAATATATATATATATATATATAATATATATATATATATAATATTTATTAAATAACAGATTAAAGTTTAAGCAAAGAATCGCTGCTTTCACCCTTAACGGGATCTTCTGAAACTAACAAAGTCAATCTGTAAACGCAGAACTGGATATACGGGTAATATATACTTACCTATGCAAATAAGTAAAGGAATAAACAAAACATATACTTAGCTCCCACATCAAGACGTAAAATATCCACGTATAGATCGTACTATCCGTTAGGGTAATACGTTGGGCTGTAATACAGGAAAGTTTTGTGCAATTTATGTTTACAAGCCGAAATTGCCTCAGATTTTTTGTTTAAGATGTGGTCTGTGGCGTAGAGTATTTCCAGGGCCTCAGCCTGGTCACATGGTCTTTTATTTCCGTTATACGATCTAGCCCTAGCTAGGATCTCCCAGTGTAACTTATATTGGGTGTGGTTGTCTTTTAGACTCCAGATATAAGCTGAAAGTGACGTCATATTCCTTCTTAGAGGGTAACGAAAAGAATGGGTATGCATGTAAAGACGCTGCTTGAAACTATTGGCGGTTACCCCTATGTAGGCCCTACGGGACGTGGGTCGAATTGGATAAAACGGCAATGTTCCTTGTTACGTATGCCGTTGAACCAATCAATCACCGCGAAAGAATTGTTCCACAGTGCGAGAGGGGCCAAACTTCTAATTTCAGGTATAATTCTATCAAGAATCGTTTTACTAAGTCTACCTAAATCGGACTTCGTAGGGTTAATAAGCCGAATAGAGGGGTTGTTCGGAAAATGGGATTTGTGATCCTTCAGGGTAAAGTGGGGAGAAATAGGGTCCAGAGGTTCGGTCCGGTCCAGGATGTTGAGATCAGATGTGATTTTAAACCCAGCGTCGTTGATTTCATTGATGACGCACCGATTAGTTTTACGGTAATCCTTAGTTACAGCAGTATGTAGTAGTTGATGGTAAGTACTGCGCTCCACTTGATATAGGTTGCCAGTTTTGTCGGAATGGACGTGCACGGCGTTAGAATCCTTAATAGAACGAATTCAATTCTTCACGTCTTGCTGGAAGGAATTGCTCCTATTCCGAAATTTGATACTCCGAATGAGTTCCAAGACATCATTTTCGAAGGGTAGCAATGCTGGGTTTCACGGGGGGTTATTATAGGTTTTAAATCCAAATTTATCCTGTTTGTTGGCTGCTTTTCGCGGATTATCGAAATAAAAGGCACGCCAACACAACCTTTTAATGAACGCGTCTGTTTTCTGTATCTGGAGTTTTAGGTATGATTTCCTGCTTGGTACGGGTATGTTCTTTGTAGAAATATTCAGATGTTGTTTCTGCATGATGAATATAAGTCAGTAGAGTGCTCAACCGAGGGAGCCAAATAGTAATAATAATAAAATTGAAGACTAAAATCCAAAGAGGGCTCGATAACGATAAATATATATCAAATATATAAGAACCGTAGAGCAAACATTTATTAAATAACAGATTAAAGTTTAAGCAAAGAATCGCTGCTTTCACCCTTAACGGGATCTTCTGAAACTAACAAAGTCAATCTGTAAACGCAGAACTGGATATTTCAAAAACGTTGCAACCGGAGGAAGACAGGAAGACGATACTTTGGTTCGTGGAAACGTTCGCTGGCAAAGAACGGGAAAAAACGAATAATACGTCATTAATAGGAGCGGTGAAAAACAATTACGCGCAAAGACAGAACCACGTTTATGGTATAAAAGAGGTCGTAGACTAATGTTCTCTTAGGTGGTGCATAGAGACGTTCTCTGGCAATGAACGAAAAAACGAAGATAATAAGTCATATGTGGAGCGCGCTGAGGCCCTGGAAATACTCTACGCCACAGACCACATCTTAAACAAAAAATCTGAGGCAATTTCGGCTTGTAAACATAAATTGCACAAAACTTTCCTGTATTACAGCCCAACGTTATACCCTAACGGATAGTACGATCTATACGTGGATATTTTACGTCTTGATGTGGGAGCTAAGTATATGTTTTGTTTATTCCTTTACTTATTTGCATAGGTAAGTATATATTACCCGTATGTTTTGTGAAGGTATGTATATTTGATTGTTAGGGAGTATAATTTTTATATATTCTGGTATTTAGGGTTTGGCTATGTGTATACGGGAGTTTTGCGTCTGCGTGAGTATGCAGGTTCGTACGTATGGTGGGTGTGTGTATATGTGTACTTCTTGTTTTAGTTGACTTACGTCTCCGAACATTCGTGTATTTATATGTAGGTATGTGTGTGCGCTTGTTATATACTTATTTACTTATATACGTTTATATAATTATTTATTTATTTGTACACAAGCATACACACACACACACACACATATTTATATGTGCGTGGTTTTGTATACCTATGGTAAGGTTTTGCGTATGCTTGTGTATGTACGTATTTGTTTGCGTGTACGTATTTATTTATTTCTATTACTTCTGTATTGTATTTATTTACTTTGTTGTTAACTCTGTAGCGGAGATTCATTTGGTCTCCTAGTTAGAATTTAAGTCTACGACTTCTGCTATACCATTTACGTGGTTTTGGTTTTGGTTTTGCGTGCTATTGTTCTCCACGCTCCACATATGACTTATTATCTTCGTTTTTTCGTTCATTGCCAGAGAAAGTCTCTATGCACCACTTAAGAGAACATTAGTCTACGACCTCTTTTATACCATAAACGTGGTTCTGTCTTTGCGCGTAATTGTTTTTCACCGCTCCTATTAATGACGTATTATTCGTTTTTTCTCGTTCTTTGCCAGCGAACGTTTCCACGAACCAAAGTATCGTCTTCCTGTCTTCCTCCGGTTGCAACGTTTTTTGAAATATCCAGTTCTGCGTTTACAGATTGACTTTGTTAGTTTCAGAAGATCCCGTTAAGGGTGAAAGCAGCGATTCTTTGCTTAAACTTTAATCTGTTATTTAATAAATATTTGCTCTACGGTTCTTATATATTTGATATATATTTATCCTTATCGAGCCCTCTTTGGATTTTAGTCTTCAATTTTATTATTATTACTATATATATAATATATATATATATATATATATATATATATATATATATATAAATATATAATATATATATATATATAATATATATATATATATATATAGAGAGAAGAGAATTTAGTATATCTACTAACATATGCGTACAGATGTACGCTAATGCCAGCAAATACACAGGTTATGTCATAGTAACTAGGTGGTTCAATGCAGGAGGATGCAGAACAATAATATAAAAGACGTAAAGTAAGAAAATTTTAAAAACTTAAAAAATTAACTTACTTACTAAAATTTTCACTCCAACTAATTAGTTTCTGCAATGGGATAAAGACAGTTACGTAATAAACTGTCGAGAATTCATTGCGTCATCGGGAGTCTATTCTCAGCTAAGTTTCCAGGCAATGCGCGGATACTGGGGACTCGTATAAAAATAATAATAATTCGGTAGATGGAACAGCTAGCGGGGACTGGATTCCATGCACTGAAAAGCTCGCTGTCTCCGGTCAAATGGCAGATTCTAAAGAATCAATCCCGTGACACTGAGGCTAGTCGGTAGGAGTGGGATGGTAAGATGACAGAAGCCTACTAGCACACCAATAAATTAGGCTTCTGTCATCTTACCATCCCACTCCTACCGACTAGCCTCAGTGTCACGTGATTGATTCTTTAGAATCTGCCATTTGACCGGAGACAGCGAGCTTTTCAGTGCATGGAATCCAGTCCCCGCTAGATGTTCCATCTACCGAATTATTATTATTTTTATATGAGTCCCCAGTGTCCGCGCATTGCCTAGAAACTTAGCTGAGAATAGACTCCCTGATGACGCAATGAATTCTCGACAGTTTATTACGTAACTGTCTTTATCCCACTGCAGAAACTAATTAGTTTGAGTGAAAATTTTAGTAAGTTAATTTTTTAAGTTTTTTAAAATTTTCTTATTTTACGTCTTTTATATATATATAATATATATATATATAATATATATATATATATATATATATATATATATATAATATATATATATATATATACATACATGTACAAATATCATTAATCTCACGTAGCCGTTTATCTTACTGTTGATGTATTTCTAAAGTACAAATCTTATGATATCATTGAGGGAGTAAGTGACGTCCGGTGCTGTACGGATTCTCTTCGACTAGCTTTGTAAACCAACACATATATATTTATATATTTACTACTACCACAAAATATTATAATATATATATATAAATATTTATATATATATATATATATACATATTTCTGTATTTTGTGGTAGTAGTAAAAATAAAAAGGCTCAATGAGCATATATATGTATATATATATATATATCAATGAGCATATATATATATATATATAGTAATAATAATAAATTTGAAGACTAAAATCCAAATTATATATATATATTTAAATTATATATATATATATAATTTGAATTATATATATATATATGTTAGTTGAATTATATATATATATATACATGTTTGTGTGTATATTGACACGCATACGCACACAACACATACACATATATATATAGTATGTCTATGATATTTATTCATGGCAGACATTGCCAGATATGATTGCATCTAGACAGATCTAGACAGTGTCATAACTGTCATGTTGGACACAAGCAATAATTGGAAGTTTCGCTTCAGTTGTTAGAACGGATTTTCTCAGATATTTTCTTACCTTTCTCATTATCAATTCCACTGTCTTCCAAGAGTAGCTTAACTCTAATGATGTGTCAGATCGATCTCAATATGGCTGATTTGTGAAAAAGAAAAATATTAATAATAATATTTTCTCATATTCGTGTGATTGCTTTTCTGTCATTTTTTGTTATTTTTTATTATTCTTTTATTTTTACTTTTCATTCTTCTTCTTCTTCTTCTTCTTCTTCTTCTTCTTCTTCTTCTTGGCAGAACCGGTAGCGCGTCAGACACCAAGGTTTGTAGCATAGAGTTATGGCCTTTTACGGTCTGGGTTCAAATCCCGCCAAGGTTAACTTTGCATTTCATCCTTACGGAGTCGATAAAATAAAGCAGTAGTAATGCACTGGGGTTGATCTAATTGAATCTTCCCCCCCCCCAATTTGCTGGCCTTGTGCCTATATAAGAAACCATTATTATTATTATTATTAGGGCGGTGGATTGGTAGTATCTTTAGAGTGTAGAACAACATGCTTTATGGCATATAGTTACGTCCCTTTGCTGAGGATAACTTTGCCTTTAATCCCTATAGCAGCAATAAAAAAAATACCCGTAACGTATTGGAGTCGATTTAATTGACTATCCCCTCCCAAAAAATGATTGGCTTTGTGCCATTACTATTTTCTTCTCTTTATTCAACATTTCGTTGTTGTTCTGTTGGCTTTTGCATTATTAAATATCAAACTAGGGCGGTAGATTGGCAGTATCGGTAGAGCGTCGGACACCCTGCTTCGCAGTACAGAGTTACGGCCTTTTATGATCTGAGTTCAAATCTCGCCGAAGTTAACTTTGCCTTTCAACCTTACGGGGTCGATAAAATAAAGTACCAGTTACGCACTGGGATCGATTTAATCGACTTCCCCCTCCCCAAAAATTGTTGGCCTTGTGCCTATAAAAGAAATAATTATTAAATATCAAACTGAGTTATGCATCCATAGCACAGTTCGTATGCTTCTGTAGTGTCAGAAATGTTACGTCTATAGCCAGTATCTTCAATCAAACATTCAAGCTTATAGCCACTGTCCCGTTATATTTGGGATAAAAACTTCCCTAGATATTATATTCTAGGTATTGGTGATTTTCTATATTCTCGCGTTCTTTGTCTCCCACTCCTGTATGAAATAGACAAGCAGCATTGAATAACCAACCCATTATTTCCGCTTAACTGAATCTAACAATATCTAGACGTGAATCTTGCGTTTGCTTATCCATTTGAATCTTCGAGTCCTATAATACATTTACATGGTTATTTTCAAAGATACGTTCTTCTTCGTATGTTCAAATTCAAACTTTTCACACAATGATTAATGTAAGATTGTGGCACCATTGTCATGTCTCCAGTTCTTATAATACTATTGGGCAATCATCATGGATTTAGAGACCTCATGCACAAAGCACCACAATCTCTTCTCTTTAACCACACATCCCACATCTCCCAAGATAGGTGCCAAGCCCATCGCCAGTTCTAGCAGCGTTAGATTGAAACTACAATATATTTTTCGAAC
>OZ024741.1:98815732-98818232 GCA_964016885.1 Eledone cirrhosa
ACCGTTGGAAGATAATGTATAAATTAAAGGAATTTGAAAATTAACGAAGGGAATTTATGTATGAAGATAGAGAGAAGAAATAATAATTGTGGATGAATATTCTAACGTCAAAAAAAGGGTATGTTGTGGCAATTTCAAAATTAACGAAGAGAAAAATTATTAAGGTTTGTGTGTAGAAGGATTTGAGAAAAATAATGTGAAGTTAAAGTTTGTATATTGGAGGAATTGATAATATATGCGAATAGAGTTAATATGTATTAAGAATGAGTTCGTTGATGGGGAGAAAAAAAATAAATTAAGGATGAAATTGAGATTAAAAAGATTTATGAGAGAGAGAAAAAAATAATGATTGCGGATAAATATTCTAACGTCAAAAAAAAAACAAAAAAACAGATGTATATGTTATGAATGATTTTACAAGGTGACGATAGAGTGAGGGTAATGAGTAAACAAGTATTATAGAGTATTATTAAAGTATGGTAGGAAGATGGGTATATTTTAAAGAGGTGTATGTATATGTGCCTTTGAGAAAAGATTCTAAATTGATAAAGAATTGAATATTAACTGTATACTTTGTGAAAAGTTCTATGGAATTTATGCAGGCAGATGGAAAACAAATCTGTGCGTCTATTTATTATAGAATCTAGGTTAGAGATAATGGTAAATTTTTCATTTAGGCAGAGATTACAGATTTTAGATAGAGAGCTGTTCAAGTATGAGGATGCAGAAGAAATCTTCTTCCAAAAGATGGTATATTTAATGTTTTTGTCTTTTAAGGACCATATGAGTTCTGAGAGAGCAGTGTTAGTTCTTTTAAGTTTGTATTTGAAAGATGAATGATGATTATAGAGACGAGCTTTAAAAGAGGTGGAAGTGGAGCCAAAATAGGTGAAGGAATTGGTGCTAGTTATAATTTTACATTCATAAATTAAGTTTTTTATCGAGACAATGGTTGTTGAGAGGACATTTATTTTTAATGCGGCAGTTGCAATTAGAGAGATTATTAATGAGTGATCTAGTGTTATCTATAGAAGGAATTGGATTGGAGAAGTTGTTTGCGATAGGAATAATAGGAATAATAGTTTCTTGATTTAGAGTTGGATTATGAACATTTAGCGAAGTTGTGTTTGACGTTGTATTTGGGTTTACAGAAGTTAGCCTAGGGTTTACAATGACGTCGGGAGTACTATACACACAAACCTTAATAATTTTTCTCTTCGTTAATTTTGAAATTGCCACAACATACCCTTTTTTTGACGTTAGAATATTCATCCACAATTATTATTTCTTCTCTCTATCTTCATACATAAATTCCCTTCGTTAATTTTCAAATTCCTTTAATTTATACATTATCTTCCAACGGTTTCTCAACCTCTCTGTGTAAGGCAATGTATCTTTCTCTCAGTTATAAAAACTATCTCTTTCTCTCTATCGCCCATCTCTCCCTCTCCACCTTCACTCTCATCTCCTACCCCTTTTTTTTATCCTTTCCAGCCCCCCTCCTTAAATAAAATACTTTTTCCTCGCACATATCCTCCTATCGTTGATTTTCAAAAATTTGTTGGGGTTTATACATTATCTTCCAACGGTTTTCAACCTCTCTGTGTGGGACAGTATATCTCCTCTCAGTTATAAAAGCTATCTCTTTCTCTCTATCACCCATCTCTCCCTCTCATCTCCTCCCCCTTTTTCATCCATTCCCCTCCCCCCTCTCTAAATAAAATATTTTTCCCAATATCACACATCAATCTAAAACCACTTTTCATATGTAGATTTAAAACTGCACTATCCACAAGTGTTTTTTAGCCTTCATATCATGTTCTCCTGTTTTATCTGATGAAAACACAAATATTATTGCATGATGATGTTTGTTTTTGAAATGCGCATAATAAAATACATGGAACTCCTTTAACCATCTTTTGATCTTATATTATGCATACTCCAGTCCTACAAACTGTAGAGTGCTTCTTATCCGATATCTGCATTGCTTTATTGTACTACAATAAAACTCACCTCCTACATTATATATATATATATATATATATATATATATATATATATATATATATATATATATATATATATATATATATATAATATATATATATATATATATATTATATATATATATATATATATATAATATATATATATATATATATATAATATATATATATATATATAAATATATATATATATACATACATATATATATATATACAAGTGGTTACACAACAGTTAGTTCACCATGCCGAGATATGGTGAACTAACTGTTGTGTAAACAATTCTACCTAACTGGTCCCATGGACTGAGTGCTCTACCACTACGGATATTACATTCCAGTGTTCTACCACTATATATATATATATATATATATATATATATATATATATATATATATATATATATATATATATATATAATTGAATAAACAAGAGAGATGAACACTAATATAAACATACATGTGTTCGAATCGTAAGGACTAAGTTTGCTAGGGTGA
>OZ024741.1:98825732-98833232 GCA_964016885.1 Eledone cirrhosa
AATACCGTCTATCCAACAGCCAGCCAGCCAATGAAATGATATTAACACATCAGGGTAAAAGGGGTCATGTTGAAATAAACGAAAGGGGACATATATAGAATGGTGAGCTAGGAAAGACTATTGTATTTCTTCATCACTGGCGCCTCATCAACTGTAAATGCTGATGTCTCCGCCATCGTTTCCCCCAAACTGAAATCTTTATTAAAGAAATCTTACCTCCACAGCAGCCACTACCACCACCAGAACTATTGCCATTAACCACTTCACACCGATGACCACCAGCCACAGGACAAACACCATTTTCAGGAGACATCCCACTCCATTACCGACATTACAGATGCCTCACATTCACCACCATATTCCTAATACAGTGCACAAAATAATCAACACATACTGCACGCTATGAATTATATTAACAACAACACCGCCTAAACACAGCATCGATAACACCATCATCATCATCCACAAACACCACTACCAATAAAATTACTACTACCACTACAGCCATTGACACCAATATCTCCACCATCGTCATCATCCCAGCCTCAGCGCAATCGCTTGATCTGCTAGGAACAGAAGCCAAAATCTCCACCAAATTTCTTCCTGCCGTCATAAAATGGAAAGACACTTTTAGTAACATAGGCCACTGCCTGATAAAAAAAAACAGGCTGGTCACGGCTGGAATGTCTTTGATCATTTACCATTGATCTACACCATCAGGGTTGATATGGGTCTAAACAATAACAACACCCAACATAGCGCTAACACTACTACTAATATCACAAAACTACAACTATCACCATCAATGCCATCGCCGATACCACTACCACTACCACCAACACCTACCACTGCCACCATCACTACCATGACCACCACCACCACCACTAAAATAATCATCAAGGGAAACGAATGGAGCCTCTACGCATTCACTAGAAATAGATGCAAAATCAGCCTTAAATCGCTGTTATATAAGAAATGGACATATTCAATAGTTTCTACATACCCCAAAATACGGGATAATCATGACAGGAATGCGTTTGATAATAGGTTTGCTCAGTGAAGGTTCACCACGGGTTAAACAACATTAACGACCTCAACGACACTTGCCACGACTATTACTACTATGATTAACATTAAACCGTCGCTTCCACCATTAACAATAACACCAATAACAAAATATTAAACAACAAAAACAGCCACTAATATCGCCATGAATAACACCTCAACCAACAACACCAGGATTAAACTCACTACAACACTAATAGGATTACCACCACCACTGCCACCACCAGCAACGAAAACAACAACAGCAACAACAACAAAGTCAACATCAACAAGAACGAATATCCCTATTACCTCCGCAAACATACGTGACAATGAAAGCCAGTCTAGAATGTCCGGTGTAATTGTGGAGAGATTTTATGACCGGTAGCAATCATTGTCCAGGATGCACTAGCTTGTTATGGATGTAGTTGCAGCGAAAAATGAACAATTATTGAGCTGCAACTGATGTGCACATATATAAACATTGTAAAGTCATTATCATTTCTCGATTTCTTCTTAACTGTAAATATATTCTTGTGTTGCACTGTCTAGAAAGATGAAGCGTTTAAAAGAAATTACAACAAACACACTGCATGTATGCATGTCTGATCGGCGCCTAGGTCTAACGGCCATTGATGAAATACAGAGAGACAGACAGACAAATAAAAAGATAGACAGACACAAACATACACACACACACACACACACACACACATACACGCACATACACATATACACACACAGTATAGCCGAATATCAGGATGCATCACTTTTATTTGTTAACTAAAGTCCTATTTAGAATCCTAAATAGATTTGATCAGTAGATATTTAATATATCAGTTCTCTGGTCATATTTTCACCTTTATTTATTGTGTTATTTAGAAATATTTTACATGTGGAACATTTATTGCTGACCTAAGAAATGAGATATAAAGACAAATGCATGCACAGGTGCACATACACATATTTTAAGTTCGTAGAGTAGCAACACACACAAATTCACAGCCATATGCAAACCAGAAACACGCGTCAGAATAACAAAATGGAGTAAAGTAAAACAATAAGGAGTCCCAGAGTAGCAAAAATAATCATTCAGTAGGTCACAGAATGTGTGACGAATGAATGACGAAAGAGCCTTGACAATTAACATGAGAATTAAGAATTAAACAACCATCCGGTTGCGAACTAAAGTGTTTTTATTAGCAGTATATATACTAGCCGAATTACCCACGCCTTTTTTTTTTGTAAGAAAATGATGCTTGATTTTAAATCAGTGATATAATTAATGGAGAAAACTCTGCATTTTAATATTACTCAATGTAAAACGTAATGTATGAAAAATTGGAAAAGATTATTTTTTGTAATATATCAAATCAAAATTTCATTATTAAATCTTACTCTTATTTTGTTTCTTGTAAATAATTTTTTTCAAAATATCAATTCAAAACTTTTCTGAATAGGCATCATATCTTGTCATTTACCTATTATTTAAATTTCATATAAATCGAAGGGGAAAATTTTCAACAGGGGTTTGTGCCTCCGGAGAACCTTAATAGGGGGTTTAACCCCCATTAGGGTGTCTTAGTATTATTCAAATTTGCTGAAATGCTGTGAATAGGCATCATATCTTGTCATTTACTTATGGTTTAAATTTCATATAAATCGAAGGGAAAAGATTTTCAGCAGGGGTTTTGTGGCTCCAGGGAACCCTTTGATTAAAATAAAATATACTTATCCAGGTATCCTGGGCAATGTAGTTTCAGGATATATATGGTTATGGGGGTCTATCTCCAAAACCATAGGAGTAGTTCGTGAACAAACAAACAGACAGGAATACAACTTTTTATATATATATATATTCGGTGCACACGGATCAGCGAGACTGCAGTCGGGACTTTGAAGAAAAAATAGGTATATTTTTGTATATTATTTCCTCATATTTTGTAATTTTATATATATATATATATATCAAAATTACAAAATATGAGGAAATAATAGGAAAAAAAATACCTATATTTTCTTCTATATATATATATATATCAAATTACAAAATATGAGGAAAATATACCTATTTTTTCTTCAAAGTCCCGACCGCAGTTTACCGATCCGTGTGCACCGACTTTTGCACTTTAAAAGTGCATCATCGCATTGTGAGGTTGATACGGCTTATCAAGAGACCCTCTTTCTTAGAGCTATTTTATTGTAAGAGACTATTTTGAGTATCTAAATCAATAAATACCTTTGATGTATTCGGCTCCGTTAATTTGTTGAGCTATTTCAAATGTCGAATAAACCTGGCTGCTATTTTTAGTGGTGTAAGTTTGCGAGACACGCTAAGATACCATGTGCGTTATTATATATAGTACACTATTCAGTGTCTTAATATACTTAGAAGTGTCTAGGATACTAATTCTTCACCCACTGATGAGCAAGAATTGGCATTCCTATTCACAATTAATATTGCTAAACAGCACCAAGAGTTGTCTGGGTGATTGGTAGTTACCACAATTCTGGTTTGTATTTATTTTCTTGATTTTTTCTTAAATTGAGACAGGCAAACCATATTGTCTATATTTAGTATTCTTTTGACCTTAGCGAATCTGGTCCCTTGCGATTTGAACACATATATGTATATATCAGTGTTTATCTTTCTTTTATATTCAATTATAATATACGGCTCGGAAAAATCTCTTTCTTAGAGGTATTTTATTGTAAGAGACTATTTTGAGTTTCTAACTCAATATATACCTTTTATATATATATATATATATATATATATATATATATATATATATATATATATATATATATATACATACACACATATACATATATACATACACACATATATATATATATATATATATACACACACACACATATATATATATATATATATATATATATATATATATATATATATATATATATATATATATATATATATGTTAAATATTTCCGAAGAAATAACAAAGGGAAAAAGAGTGTTCTATGTATAATATGGAAAGAAAGTGAAATTACACTTTCTTTCTATATTTTCATATATTTATAACTTTTTCATCTGATGAACGAACCAGACGGATGTTAATAATGTCTAGGGTCCTGAAACCTTTGGTAATGGAGTAGTTATATATTGTGCTGTTCACTTTCTAATTAAATATATATACATATATATATATTTCACTATTTTATATTGGATAAGTAATGAGTTTCATTACTCTGAAGTTCCACCAATGTACTCACAACATCATCAGACAACACTCATATATTTACACATACACTCATACATACATAAACACGAACAAAAACATTCAAATATATATGTATGTGTATTTGTGTAAGATTATGGGTTGTGTGTATTTTTGCAGGAATGAAAAAGTGTGACTACAATGTCCACATACGGTTTAAGAAAGAGAACTGATTCGGGAATTGGAAAGATGTATATATCATGGAGTGAATATTTAGTTAGCTTCAAGCAATAAAAAAGGAGTTCATCTCAGTTGTGCTGAGATAAAAACTCCATCGAAGTGATTTAATATCAAAAACAGCAACCGAAAAGAGGAATCTCCTATAGTATCAGCTTATCCATATTTTCTTGGTGTAGGGAGATATAGCAGAGCAAGTGGACCCCGTCTTTAAACCCAGAGATATGTTTCGGTCTATTTAGATATCATCAGTTATGCATATTCTTGTGTGTTTCACTTGACTTACACTGGGCGAAATATATAGGAAAAGAGAGCGGATCTACATTCATTATGTGATTTCACTTTGGATTGTGTAAAATGCTCCAAAAGGAGAGATCTGCATTGTGTATTCCCGTAGTGGTTATTGGTGGCGAAGAGATGAACATATGTGACGAGATGAGTACATCGGCAATGAATCTAAGATCGAAAATGGGCTTTGCTTTCACCAGTTTACTATAAAGACAAGATCCATTCACACTGCACTCTATTATTCTAAAAAGGTTGATGTGCTAATATTGTCCGAATGTTCTCCCTTGTTACCTCTTTGGGATGTAAACGCCTCTCGTGGAAGATTTTGTTTTCAAACTGCAATTATAATGAGATTTTAGGAGATATTACACTCAATATATTTAGCATGGAAGACTCTAATGTATATTTAAACATCATGTAGAAAGCTCTGCTGGTTTTTATTTCGCTATAGCCTACGTTAACATACACAATCAGAATACATGCCGTTTCTCTTTTTCTTATATATTTCAAACCCTCTACGTCAAACAATAAATGAAAATGCATCGCTGATCAGACCTAACACGATGGAAAGTAATTGATTTCGCCAGTTATTTATAGATGCAAGATCCAATTCGCTTCATTGTATTATCTTTTCCAAAACATTAAAGGAAATTAGCTTGTTCTCTCATTCTTTGCTGCCTTTGGATGTGGACATCACTCAAGGGAGCTTTTCTCTTTAAATCACGAATGTGTTTATAAATGTGTATGTACATGAGAGCGTATATGTATGCGTGAGTAAGCTGAGCAATAATAAAGTGTCATATTTTATGTAAATGTTTCTGTAACCTACCCTATGTGCACGCAGATTAATACAACATAATTATGCAACAAATAATCGTGGAATAGACGAAATGAGAAATTATTTGATATCATATTACAAATTCGAGTATAAATTCATTTTCACAAATTGGTTTGACTCCATAGGGTAAATATCAGATACAATAATAAATGGCAGTAGATGTAAGGTAATGCCGATCCCAACAAAATAACTATTCAGAATTAAACAGTGACCAATGAATTACCCAAAGAAGAATTATTGCAATTTAGAGATGCCGGAAAAATCACATGTAAATGAATTGTTTTTATAACGTTGTCTATGAAATAGTAATCCACTCACAAAAGAACGAACTTGAATATATAGAACCACTTAAATATACATAGAACCATCTTAAATACTGCATCAACTGACAACCAGAAAAATTGTGGAGGTGAGAAACTCACTTAAAGTAAACAATGGTCTTTACAACATGTTTTGGATGATCTTTTCCAAATTAGTTTAAAAACAGTAAATATTCCAACTATGCAAATACGAGGGTCAGCTGAAAAGTTCATAGGCTGACCAAGATACTCTCATGGAATGTGACCAAATGATCTTTATTATTCAACATAGTCCCCCTTGTGGTTCACACATTTCTTCCATGTGTGCTGCAGGGCTTGGATGCCATTGGTGAAAAAGGTTTTATCTAGTTGGTCAAAAAGGTCATCAACAGCAGATATGACACCATCATAACTTCGATACTGGTTTCCAACCATATTTCTTTTTATGTTGGGGAGCAGATGATAGTCAGATGGGGGCCAAATCAGAAGAATAGGGAAGGTGATCAACCAGTTCACTCACAGCAGCCATTGAAACCAGGGATTTGTGTCCTGAAGAAACAAGAAATTTCTTCAGTTTTCCTGAACGTTTGGTTTTGATAGCCTTTCGTAACTGCCTCAGCAAGTTGGCATAGTACTCCCCATTGATGGTGTGACCTTTTTAAAGATGGTCAATAAACACAATGCCTTTTGCATCCCGAAAAACTGAGGCCATCAACTTTCCTGCAGATGAAATGACCTTCACGTTCTTTGCAGCGGTTGAGGAGGATAATTTCCACTGGATGGATTGTCACTTTGTCCCTGTCTCAAATTGAGGAATCCAACACTCATCCTCGGTTAGCAAACATTCAAGAAAACCAGCTGGATCTGCCTCAAATAATGTTAGATTTTCATGTGATCTGATCAGCTTGGTGCGCCTTTGATCAGATGTCAGAGGTTGTGGCACCCTCGAGCAGAAACTTTCATCATGCCAAATTCATTGTTGTGAAGAATGCTCTCAACTCTCGCAGGATATGTGGTAGTTCAAGGACATCCAGACCTTGGGTCATCTTCAAGACTCTCCCTTCCCTTCCTAAATCAGCTGCCAACTTTTACACTGTTGATAAATCTGAAGCCGCATCCCTTAATGTAGCAACCATGTCAGCATGAATGTCTTTTGGGGCTAAACTGTTTTTCTGCTGGTACTTGATAACACCACGAAGACAAAGTTGGTCCATTTTCAAGAGGAGTCGCCACTAGTTAAGTTTGAAGTTTTCTTTGAACAGTCAAATGTCAATTTACCTGGAAAGAAATATTGCAGTTATTAAAAAAAGAGTGTTGGAATTGTTTGATAGAAGATTTAACAGCCCTGGCATCATCCTTGATAGTCAGCCTATGAACTTTTAAACCCACCTTCGTATGTATGTTTCTCTCTTTGATTTAGTTATATATGTGTGTGTGTGTGTGTGTGTGTGTGTGTGTGTGTGTGTGTGTGTGTGTGTGTGTGTGTGTGTGTGTGTGTGTGTGTGTGTGTGTGTGTGTGTGTGTGTGTGTGTGTGTGTGTGTGTGTGTGTGTGTGTGCGCGTGTGTGTGTATGTGTGTGTGTGTGCGTGTGTGTGTGTATATGCAT
>OZ024741.1:98843232-98860732 GCA_964016885.1 Eledone cirrhosa
TTCTCACATCAACGAATGGCCTTTATATATTTCTATCACATTGTACTGGGTTTATGAAGTTCTCATCAATTATTACATATCTCACAATGGTTCATATTAACTACACAGCATTATATATATATATATATATATATACATATAAAATTAAATCAAATTATTTAGAACTAGAAGTGAAGTCATTATTATTATTTGTACCAGTAATGCACTGGGTAATTGCTGGTCTTGTGCCAAAAGTAGAAACAATTATTATTATTTGGAAGTGTGCATTGCATCTTTTCGCCTTGCTTTTAAACAAAACGTTCGTCAATCCATACATACATACATAGACAAATCACTGCTTAAATCCTACATTTCTGTCTTAAACTGTAAAGATATATTGGATGATCTAGTTCGGATATAGTATGACTGAAGAAAAAAGAAATGAATCGCAGAGTCATGATTATTATTATTAACAAGTAAACTATTATTAATATTAATAAGGAAATGATAGTCGTTGTTGTGATGTCTTTAATCAGAGTACAGCTGTGATTAATCAAGAACATCGACTAATATTTATATTAGTTCATATATATTTATATGTATATATATATATATTGGAAAATGTGTGAAATCCTTGATACAGTTAGTTATATTTGAAAAAAGGAAAAGAATGACTTCACTTGTAGTTCTAAACAATTTGATTTAATTTTATAATTGTTTCTACTTTTGGCACAAGGCCAGCAATTACCCAATACATTACTGGTTCTTTATTTTATCGACCCCGTAAGGATGAAAGGCAAAGTTAACCTCGGCGGGATTTGAACTCAGAATGGCAAGGGCCGTAACTCTATGCGTCAAAGCATGGCGTCCGACCTTCTACCGATACTGCCAATCCATAATATTATAAAATTATAAAATTAAATCAAATTGTTTAGAACTACAAGTGAAGTCATTATTTTCCTTTTTTTCAAATATATAGATAGATAGATAGATAAACTTATAAGACAAATACTCTTCCTCTTCACAGTTATCCCTCCAGGTGAACACATTTTTTCTGTCTGCCTCCCATTAACCCTTTATCCTTCCACAGGCGTTGTGTGCGAGCTCTTTAACTGCTACATCAATGAAAATTTATTTTTCGTTTGGTGACATCTTCTTCATTAGGAATTAACAATCGGTTAGTCTTTCATATTCTTTCCCTTTTCGTTTTCTAACACATATATAGATATTACAGACTCCCATACATTCACGCCTATGTGCTCTTTTACTCATCAGCTACCATATGTATGTTTTCATACTCTCACCCGCTTGTTAACATGTATTTGTTGTTCTACATCTACTTAGCTTTCCATCTATCTTTTCGCGCATGCTCGACATATAGCTCTCCTCTACTAAAGATAATATATCCACTGCTCAACTGAAAAGTGAATTGCCTTTATGACTATTTGAAGTAACTCCCATAACACATAATCCTCCTCTTTTGATTCTTCTTTAATCTCATTGGATGAAGGATCTATGACCAAAACGTTCATGATATTCTTTTTTCACATGGAGATTTAATATTTTCAGGGAGTGGGGTTTAATATAATTTGTCACATATGAGAAATTGCATCAGAGCAAATATGTGTACTCTGGGTAAATTCAGCTGCACAACGTGATGTCTTGCAGCTGTAACTTCTTGTGTTTATGTCATTCAACATACATGAGAATAAATTCATTTGTTGCAGCTGCATTTATAAGAAGTTACTTGGTGAGAGCTGCATAGGTGCGTATCGTAGAGCTACATATGTAGAGCTTCATTATAACAACTACGACCATATATATATATTATATACTTATGCATATACATATATATTCATATACGTATATATATTCATATACATAAATATATTCATACACACACATACATATATATATATATATATATATATATATATATATATATATATATATATATATATATATATATATATATATGCATATATATAAATATGAATATTTATGTGTATTTATATGTATATATATATATATATATATATATATATATATATACATATATATATATATATATATATATATATATATATATATATATATATATATATATATATATATATATGCATATATATAAATATGAATATTTATGTGTATTTATATGTATATACATATATATATAATATATATATATAATATATATATATGTGTGTGTGTGTGTGTGTGTGTGCGTGTGTGTGTATAAAGTTATATCTGTATAAATACGTATACATTATGAATCATATGTAGTTCTGACAGCATAGCTACTGAAGATGAGCCAAGTAGGTCGAAATCTTAATCCTTCGGTTGACTTGACAGAAACATATGTTCTCTCTGAGAAATAAGTTTGTAGCAAGACTAAATATATATTCTCACAGAGATTCGTTTAATTCGTATGTTATATGCTATGTTACATCATTTTTCTCATGCACTAGTTGCTAAATTGACACTAAAAAATATTATATTCAGAATCTCAACCGATATATAAACAGCTTCTCATCGAGGACCTGGTTGCTTAAGAATAGGAAAAGAAGTGAATGAGACCCATGAGGTAGAAATCAGCATTCTCCAGTATCAGCCCTTTCTATTCTTTCTTGTAGTTTCAAATTCCAAACCGATTAAAATTATGGCTGAATGTACATTCTCAGTATTATATATATATATATATATATATATATATATATATATATATATATATATATATATATATATATATATATATATATATATTTATTATTACCCACATTATATATATATATATTTATATATAGCTACAATTATATATATATACATATATGATAGTTGCCCCCTCGTTATCGAGTATGGCCATTGCATGATATACCATTATTAATAATTACCAATTAATATTATTGTACAATGCCTGTGCGGTGAAGATTTATTTTAAAGTGAGGAGAGACTGTGTACTGAGCCAATCCCACTCTCTGAGAGACAGTGGCTATAACTGGAAAAGAAGAAAAGATCAACATCATCGGTAAATACTGAGCCGCGGGTTTTATGTTGGAGTTATCCCAGTTTCCTGAGTTGCCTTCTCCTATACATACATACATACATACATACATACATACATACATACATACATACATACATACATACATACATACATACATACATACATACATGGTGGCTGCAAACTCGTTTTCGAGTACGGCCACTACTTTATATCCATGTAGGAGAACCCCCACCGATGCGCTGAACAAGTGTGAATTTTAGTCCAGCCAGCGACTCGAAAACTCTGATACAAACACTACACCTGTGACAATTATTGACACATAGTGCTGGGCCCATGGTACCATGTGACGACAAGTGCAGAGAGATCTCCAGATATAAAGCAATGCCTGTGCCGTGAAGCTTTTATAGTAAGCAAAGGCACTGCACAAATCCAGTCCCACTCTCTTAACCAAGATGATATTTACCAAAAAGAAGAACAAGTCATCATTGGATACCATCAGAGTTTTCCTTCTCCTAGAATTCTGCCTTGACAAAGAATAAGGGGTCATCTCTCCCGGTGATTTTGGATGGCCATTGACTCTTAAGAGCTCCTTTGCCCTTTGACAGGTTTTGTTTTTAGTCCTGCAGGATGTCCAAAGTCACCCTCCTCACCAAGAAACCTTGGTGGGGTTGCCAGTTTAGTCGCCAACGACCCGACCATGGGACAGGTTGTACTGGGATACATGTTACCAGTAGCACCAACTGGTGACCTGACATACATACATACATACATACATACATACATACATACATACATACATACATACATACATACATACATACATACAATGTTCAAACAAGATAAAAAAATTGACCAATTTACAGAAAAAGTTGTGCATGGATACTTGAGGCGTAAAACACAGACCATAGAGGGGATAAACCACTCAAAAGCCTGGCACGGAGTTCCGATAGGTTTATGACATCACACCTTGAGGGATATCTCTATGCAATACAGGAACAAGAACTCCCTACCAAATATCTGCTGCACAAAAGAGGAGGGCCAGCAGCTGACAATAAATGTAGGCTATGTAAAACAAAGATCGAGGATGTGAGCCACATTGTTGCCAGCTGCGAAAGAATGTCATCTCGCTACTACCTCCCCATGAGACACGATGGGATAGCTAGAACCATCTGGAACGCACTTCGGAAAATAAAATTAACAACAAACGAGGAAGAATATATTGAGACAGATGGCACTAAGGAATACTGGTGGAACCTGAAAATAAAAATTGTCACCAAATTAAAGCACAACCGGCCTGATATTGTTGTTTGGGACCACTCATTGAAAACGTGTTCTGTTGTGGAGATCAGCTGCCCACTTGATGTAAACGTTGTCAGAAAAATACAGGAGAAGGAGGACATCTACGGACCATTGATGAGGAGTTTACAAATCCAGTATCCAAGATACACCTTTAGCTTCATACCCATCATTATTGGAGCTACGGGTTATATACCAACCCGCTTGGACCAAAGTATGACTGAACTTGGATTTGCGGACAAAAAGTGCAGCTCCCTAATTCATAGTCTACAAATGGCTGCGATAGCTGGCACCTTCAAAATTTGCAAAACATTCTTGCGATTCAAGGGATGACAATTTCTTTTCTTTTACAACCTTGCCACCAGGAAGGTGGCCGGTCAAAAAATATATACTCGAAATTAAGAGAAAGAGATAACATACATGCTTACATACATACATACATACATACATACATACATACATACATACATACATACATACATACATACATACATACATTCATACATATATACATGCATACATACATGGTGGCTGCCAACTCGTTTTCGAGTACGGCCACTACTTTATATCAATGTAGGAGAACCTCTACCGATGCGCTGAACGAGTGTGACTTGTTAGTCCAGCCAGCGACTTGAAAACTCTGGTACAAACACTACACTTGTGACAATTAGTGATACATAGTGGTGGGCCCATTGTACCCTGTGATGACAAGTGCAGAGAGATCTCCAGATATAAAGCAATTCCTGTGCCGTGAAGCTTTTATAGTGATCAAAGGCACTGCACAAAGCCAGTCCCACTCTCTTAACCAAGATGATATTTACCAAAAAGAAGAACATATCAACATCATTGGATACCATCAGAGTTGCAGGTGTTATATCAGAGTTTTCCTTCTCCTAGAATTCTGCCTTGACAAAGGCTAAGGGGTCATCTCTCCCCGTGATTTTGGATGGTCATTGACTCTTAAGAGCTCCTTTTCCCTTTGACAGGTTTTGTTTTTAGTCCTGCAGGATGTCCAAAGTCACCCTCTTCACCAAGAAACCTTGGTGGGGTTGCCAGTTTAGTCGCCAACGACCCGACCATGAGACAGGTTGTACTGGGATACATGTTATCAGTAGCACCAACTGGTGACCATACATACATACATACATACATACATACATACATACATACATACATACATACATACATACATACATTCATACATACATACATACATACATACATACATTCATACATACATACATACAAGCTTACATACATACATACATACATACATACATACATACATGCATGCATACATACATACATACATACATACATACATACATACATACATACATACATACATACATACATACATACATACATACATACATACATACATACATAGACAAATCACTGCTACATTTCTGTCTTAAACTGTAAAGATATATTGGATGATCTAGTTCGGATATAGTATGACTGAACAAAAAAGAAATGAATCGCATAGTCAGGATTATTATTATTAACAAGTAAACTATTATTAGTATTAATAAGGAAATGATAGTCATTGTTGTGATGTCTTTCATCAGAGTACAGCTGTGATTAATCAGGAACATCGACTAATATTTATATTAGTTCACATTTGATGACAAGGTAACAGATCTGACGGAAACAGAAAAACATTTTAAATAATTGAAAAAAAGTATTACTATCGGGTGAACTTTTAATCCATCAGTTATTCGGTATCATAAGATGTAAATAATATTCTTAGCATTACAGAATGAAATCCAGTTACATCACTCGGATATATCACATTGTAATATCCATTGCTTTCTCGCCTATTATGAAAACCTATACTATAATCTAATTATTTTTTAAACAAAGTACACATACCCACAAATACAGATAGACACACACACACACAAACAAACACACACACACACACACACACACACATATATATATATATACACACACATACACACATATATATATATATATATATATATATATATATATATATATATATAGAGAGAGAGAGAGAGAGAGAGAGAGAGAGAGGAAATTATTCAATTTCCTATTACCCACTCTACTACCCAAATGTATTGAGTACTCTGGTGCGTTATTGTTCACCTGGTTCCTTACCACACTTCCTTCGTTATATATATATATATATATATATATATATATATATATATATATATATATATATATATGTGTGTGTGTGTGTGTGTGTGTGTGTGTGTGTGTGTGTGTGTGTGTGTTATATATATCATATCACACTTGCATACACATATATTCTTCTTCTTCTTGCTCTTGCTCGATGAGATTGGAGTCATCCTAGGTCAGTGATCTTAGATGCATCATCGTGTGTAGAGCATATATACGCGGATACATATTGTTTAATATAAGTATGAAGCTACATTAGTAACTCAAGGAACCAGACTTTGTACGCAAGACACATCAAAGTTTATGCAATATACTTTGCGCACGAAATTCTAGACTGTTAAGTGAAATATGTAGATTCGCAGATATGAGAAAATATATAGCAATCTAATCCTGTTTAAAGAAGCTTTTTACTGTCTGTCTGGTATGCAGATTTCCTCTCAAAACCACCACCCAAAGTGTTTTTACCATCTATCATCTTTTAGATCATGCAGCATTCTATCGTATCACCCTATCACTACGTGTGCTCTCGCTATCACACCCTCTAACTACTCTGGGGTAGTCCAGGGTTCGGTTTTTGTCTCCCAAACTCTCCTTACTCTACATGAATGATGTACTAGTCACCATATCTAGCTACAGCCATTCTTATACAGATGATACCACCTCTAATTCATCCATAACCTTCCACAATCAAGCGTCATCCACAAGAAATCTTGGCACCTCACGTCAAGCCTAACCCGATTCTATGCAATGAGGCTTCGAAAGCATCCTCAAGTGGAATTATGCCAGTCTTGACTTAAACATCAAAAGGAAAACACTAGCAATGCTCATTTCCAAGAAAACCTCTAGCCTCCCCCGACTTCTGAACAGCATATGACTAGAGCTCATGACATTGCTCCAATCAGTCAGTGTCTCTTATGTTAACATAGCTAACGCCATGTTAACGCCTGGTACTTCTCTTCAGGACCAGAAATTACTCCAACAGATAAGATCCATAATGTGGTACTGATACCACGCTTGGGGTGGTGCTGCTGTTGCTCATACTGACATTCTAATCTACATCCAGAGAAACGTCACTCATCTAATAGGTATAAAGTCACTGACTGACACGTTACGATCTCTGGCCCTCAAACATGATTAGCCTCTCCAGTCTTAGACTCTCGTACCGTTACTACAATAGTCTCTGCTCCTCGGATCTTGTTACTATCAAGCTACAATCACAAGTACTTCCGACTGGTCTCACCAATTTTCATCACCTATATTGTGGTTATTTTTTGTTGTTTTTTTTATTTCCACCGGAGTCTATTGCAGGTGTAATGCATCCAATATACTGTGTATTGGATTAGAACTGGTAACCGCATATTTCTGAAGCAAATGTTTTAACTACATCTCAAAACATTCGACAAATATCATCTATAAGCAGACTGGTGAAAGTAAATACGTCTGATCTGAAATGCAATATGTAAGTAAGTTTTAATGGTGGAGGTTGGTTTCTTAGTTGGTAATCATTTACGTTTTATTTGAAGATTTCAAAGATATAAAAAATAAACAAAGACACTATATACACAGAGGAATAACATCTGAGAATCTACCTATACAAAGAATGTAATAAATGAAACAGGTATTCAAATCAATAGATATTGGTTAATAGGTGTCAATATTGGAATGTGAAATGATACGGAAATCAGCACAGAATTGTTAAATAATATGTAAGGTGTGTAACAGAGAATATATATATATATATATATATATATATATATATATATATATATATATATATATATATATATATATATATATACATACATACATATATATACATACATACATATATATATATATATATATATATATATAATACATATGTATATATATATATATGCATATATACATATATACATATATATATAAACATATATGTAAAACACACACACATATATATATTCATATATATATATATATATATATATATATGTCATATATACATATATACATATATCTATATACATACTTACATACATACATACATACATATATATAAATGTATGTATATATATATATTTATGTATATATATATATATATATATATATATATATATATATGTGTGTATGTGTGTGTGTATGTGTGTATGTATGTATGTATGTAAGTATGTATATAGATATATATATATATGTATATATGACATATATATATATATATACATATATATATATATATATAAATATATATATATGTGTGTGTGTGTGTTTTACATATATGTTTATATATATATGTATATATATATGCATATATATATATGTATATGTTATAAGTATGTGTTTATATATATATATATATATATATATATATATATATATATATATATATATATATAGTGAAAAATGGAACGGGAACAAAACAGAGAGGCAGTACGAACAAAGGTTTATTAGTTTCACATACATACATACAAATACATACATACATACAGTGTATGTATAAAACCGTATCTGACACCCAATAGTCGATATAGAACGATACATAAATATATAGTTATAACCTTTAATCTATTCCATATATAACATACCTTGTGAAATGAGTTTGTCTGATGTTATTTCTATTATCGTGTGTAAAATAAACTTCAGAGGAATCGAGTGATACGCGACGAAGATATTTTTCACTTTATTCATATTTTTATCGTATTATTATTTTTAATCTTATTGTGTTCTTTTCTGGTTTTCACTTGATAAAATTTAAATAATTTTGAGTGAACAAGAGAGCGTATGAGTGGCTGCTTGACTGGCTGGGAATAGCAGCTTAATCTATCTTAAATCAAGCCATATCGTTTTGAGAAAGGATAGATACATTAGAGAACCTGGGTAGCAATGGGAAAAAGAAAAACCGGCTGAGCATAGTTGGGATGACTCTGAGTATATATCTTCTTGATCAGAGATTCCCATCAGTTAAATGAAAACAATAACAATTGAAGTTATTGTATCAAGATATATGTATGGGATATATGAAATTTAGTATTAGAACGGTTAGCGGGATGAAACAACACACTCCCTGAATACAACTCCAGTCAATCTAATTAAAACCTATATTCTTCCCACATTATCTGAACCGACGATCATATAAAACGTTTCCCCAGAATATGACACCTAATATTATCAGGACTTTTTAACGGCTTAATCAGAGGAGGAAGATCATCGACGATGAGACTGTTAACAAGAGGCAGAAAGTTATACTCAGACCGGATACCTAATACAAATGCTAGCACACCTAATAAACAGATAATTTCCTTTCCCTATATGTATTTGGTCATTTTAGTTTCGGCAACTTGCTAAGTGATTATTCTTCACTAGACAAAGAAGGGACTGCTCTGGGATAAATACAAATATATTTATTGTCTTAAACATTTCAACGTAACATATATTGGTAGAACGTTCTCATTAAAACTTCCATTAAACATGAACATAACAGTCCTAATATTGTTACCTAAATTATTAATATAAAGAGTTATTTCTTACTTAGGAACTCCTTTCTAGGAAGAATGCAAAGAAGATATATACATAGATTCTTAGATAGATATATACATCCAGTATGACACTGACAACATGACAAACGACAAGATGTAAGTCTCTGTAATAGAAGGAATATATGTATGTGAGAGAAAGAGAAAGAAAGAAAGAGTGAAAGAAAAGGAGGGAGAAAATGGAGGTGCATTTAGACATCTGGCAGAGCCAGCTACCGGCGAAGGGGGAAGTCTTAACATGAATGTTTGATCTGTTAAAGTCGAAATCTAAATCTCCTTCAAATAAAACGTTAAAATCTTTTAAAGGTGGGGAGAATGATATAGTGAATAATGTGGTCCTATCTATAAAAGTCTATGTTTGAAAACTGTAAAAAAGACATAAGACTACTGGATCAGTGCAGATATGGAGAGAAAAAAAACCCATCCACCCAGCCAGCCTTCCAGCTAGCTAACCAACCAGTCTGCAAAAACAAGCAAACCATCTACCCGTCTTGCCAGCCTCCCTTTAGAATCAGTCAGCATAACAGGACTGAAGCAAGTGGAGAGGTAGTTATAATTACTTCAGTTACATTATTGTCCATAGCACCCGCCATCTGTGCTTTGAATCAGGTAAGATAAACATTTCTGGGAATGATAGTTGAGAAACTACTAGAACGTCTGGCCTTGGATATATATGTGTAATCCTAAATATATCACCTTCAAATGTTGATTTAATCAAACCAGACTGTTTCTGTGCAGTCTTCACCCTTCTGTGCATATATAGTGACAAAGGGAGCGCGTGTCTGCATAAATGTTTGCACTTATATATATATATATATATATATATATATATATATATATATATATATATATATACATACATGTGTGTGTGTGTGTATACACGCACGTATATATATATATATATATATATATATATATATACATATATTCCAGAAATAGGTGTCGAAACGGCTTGAGCTCTGCCGTCGGAGTCATACTTTTTCCTATATATATATATATATTTATATATATATATATATATATATATATATATATATATATTATATTATATTAGGTATTAAATTAACAATGAAAATAAAAACAACAAAGTCATGTTACTTTACCTATTCATATCATTGTTTTACGATCGTTTCGGAGGGTCGATCATATTGACATATTGTCTGATCTATAGCAGTTATATAACTGTATACTATCAGACCTCATATACAGGTTCGATCAGACCGTCTTCTTCGGTACGGAACCTTCCACTAGAGGTAGACCACACTGAAAAAAAAAAAATATATATATATTTATATATACGTATATATGTTATTCTTAAGAAGAGAACTCAATTTATGAACGTAGACTATATTCATTATTCTATTAAATATAACAATAACGGTCCCAAAGTTTCAACTCGCAGACATTCCCCCTGGATAGATATTAGCTAAAGTAGGATGAACCCTACATCGGTGTGGACGATGAGCACTCAGTTTTTCGATCAACAGAACGTCCAGATCAATAATTAATAGACGCGAGAAACTTTAACATAATTCCCAAGTCTAATCAGTATTAAAAAATGTGTAAGGCTGGACCTTACAATTGCTTGAACAACCCATCAGACGGGCTTCTACACAGTTTCCGTCTACACACAAGTCTTTGGTCGACCTGAAACTATGATATAAACACTTACCCACAATGCAAGGCAATGGGATCGATCACAGGACCTTATGATTGCAACACCACATTATATAATTTTAATTATCAGTTTAAAAACATAGAATTTATCCTGAATATAAAAAGAACGGTCGTTCTTAGATATTGGAAGTTCTGCACATATCTTTTTTTTTTTAAATACCAAGAAAGTAATAATTGTTTCTACTTTTGGCACAAGGCCAGCAATTATACAGTGCATTACTGGTACTTTATTTTATCGACCCCGTAAGGATGAAAGGCAAAGTTAACCTCGGCGGGATTTGAACACAGAATGGCAAGGGCCGTAACTCTATGCGTCAAAGCATGGCGTCCGACCTTCTACCGACACTGCCAATCCCCCGCCGTTAGTAATAATTGTTTCTACTTTTGGCACAAGGCCAGCAATTATCCCAGTGTATTACTGGTACTTTATTTTATCGACCCCGTAAGGATGAAAGGCAAAGTTAACCTCGGCGGGATTTGAACTCAGATCATAATGGGCGGCAACTCTATGCTGCAAAGCATGGCGTTCGACCCTCTACCGAAACTGCCAATCCACCGCCGTTAGTAATAATGATTTCTAATTTAAGCCCAAGGCAACTCAGAACATAAAGAGCCGTAACTAAATGCCATAAAAGCATTTTTTCAAATGCTCTAACGATTCTTCCAGTCTACCGCGTATATAGTAAAATAAATAACGGTTTCTGATTTAGGCACAAAGCCCACAAATTTGGGGGAGGGGAAACTCGTTTAAATCGACCTCAGTGAGTGACTAGTACTTTATTTTATCGACCCCGTAGGCAAAGCTAACCTCAGCGGAATTTAGTAAGAAAATAATAACGGGAGGTAATACCCACTCGTATGCAAAAAATTAAAGATGAATTTTAATGTTAATTTTACTGTAGTTTCATTTAGCTCCTGATGGCATTAACATTTTATTTAAACGCTCAATATCTACGCAATATGTATTAATACTTTACGTAATACATCATGTAAATACAGTTTAATAGAAAAAAATAAAAATATGAGAAAGAATGGAATGTAAAATAGATGAATGGAAAGAAAAAAGAAAAAAAAACAAACAAAAAAACACGGAAAACGGGAGGGAAAGGCAAGGACTCTAGAATCACAGAATAGGGAGGGGAGAGGGGGATTAGGTTCTGGACATAGAGCGGGGAGGTAAAGGGGCTGCACCCCGCGGACAAGACAGCGAAAGCATTCCCGCGTACAATGGGTTCTTTGAAAAGATTTGTTTAACACTAAATAATTAACATTCTTTATTTCCAAAATAATTTCTGTCTTAGTCAAGTTAAACTACTTCATGATTCTTCTACAGTCGCACTTTGGCAACTTTTAATTTGTCACATTGTCACTGTTGTTCTTGTTGATGGTGAGAATTGTGTTGTTATTGCTCTTGTTGTTATTGTTCTTGTTGTTATTGCTCTTATTGTTATTGTTCTTGTTGTTATTGTTCTTGTTGTTATTGCTCTTGTTGTTATTGTTCTTGTTGTTATTGCTCTTGTTGTTATTGTTCTTGTTGTTATTGTTCTTGTTGTTATTGCTCTTGTTGTTATTGTTCTTGTTGTTATTGCTCTTGTTGTTATTGTTCTTGTTGTTATTGCTCTTATTGTTATTGTTCTTGTTGTTATTGTTCTTGTTGTTATTGCTCTTGTTGTTATTGTTCTTGTTGTTATTGCTCTTGTTGTTATTGTTCTTGTTGTTATTGTTCTTGTTGTTATTGCTCTTGTTGTTATTGGTGTTGTTGTTATTGTTCTTGTTGTTATTGCTCTTGTTGTTATTGTTCTTGTTGTTATTGCTCTTGTTGTTATTGTTCTTGTTGTTATTGTTCTTGTTGTTATTGTTCTTGTTGTTATTGCTCTTGTTGTTATTGGTGTTGTTGTTATTGTTCTTGTTGTTATTGTTCTTGTTGTTATTGTTCTTGTTGTTATTGCTCTTGTTGTTATTGTTCTTGTTGTTATTGTTCTTGTTGTTATTGTTCTTGTTGTTATTGCTCTTGTTGTTATTGTTCTTGTTGTTATTGTTCTTGTTGTTATTGCTCTTGTTGTTATTGTTCTTGTTGTTATTGTTCTTGTTGTTATTGCTCCTGTTGTTATTGTTCTTGTTGTTATTGTTCTTGTTGTTATTGTTCTTGTTGTTATTGCTCCTGTTGTTATTGTTCTTGTTGTTATTGCTCCTGTTGTTATTGTTCTTGTTGTTATTGTTCTTGTTGTTATTGTTCTTGTTGTTATTGTTCTTGTTGTTATTGCTCTTGTTGTTATTGTTCTTGTTGTTATTGCTCCTGTTGTTATTGTTCTTGTTGTTATTGTTCTTGTTGTTATTGTTCTTGTTATTGTTCTTGTTGTTATTGTTCTTGTTGTTATTGCTCCTGTTGTTATTGTTCTTGTTGTTATTGTTCTTGTTGTTATTGTTATTGTTGTTATTGTTCTTGTTGTTATTGTTCTTGTTGTTATTGTTCTTGTTGTTATTGTTCTTTTTGTTATTGTTCTTGTTGTTATTGCTCTTGTTGTTATTGTTCTTGTTGTTATTGTTCTTGTTGTTATTGCTCTTGTTGTTATTGTTCTTGTTATTATTGTTCTTGTTGTTATTGTTCTTGTTGTTATTGTTCTTGTTGTTATTGCTCCTGTTGTTATTGTTCTTGTTGTTATTGCTCCTGTTGTTATTGTTCTTGTTGTTATTGTTCTTGTTGTTATTGTTCTTGTTGTTATTGTTCGTGTTGTTATTGCTCCTGTTGTTATTGTTCTTGTTGTTATTGTTCTTGTTGTTATTGTTCTTGTTGTTATTGTTCTTGTTGTTATTGTTCTTGTTGTTATTGCTCTTGTTGTTATTGTTCTTGTTGTTATTGTTCTTGTTGTTATTGTTCTTGTTGTTATTGCTCTTGTTGTTATTGGTGTTGTTGTTATTGTTCTTGTTGTTATTGTTCTTGTTGTTATTGTTCTTGTTGTTATTGTTCTTGTTGTTATTGCTCCTGTTGTTATTGTTCTTGTTGTTATTGCTCCTGTTGTTATTGTTCTTGTTGTTATTGTTCTTGTTGTTATTGTTCTTGTTATTGTTCTTGTTGTTATTGTTCTTGTTGTTATTGCTCCTGTTGTTATTGTTCTTGTTGTTATTGCTCCTGTTGTTATTGTTCTTGTTGTTATTGTTCTTGTTGTTATTGTTCTTGTTGTTATTGTTCGTGTTGTTATTGCTCCTGTTGTTATTGTTCTTGTTGTTATTGTTCTTGTTGTTATTGTTCTTGTTGTTATTGTTCTTGTTGTTATTGTTCTTGTTGTTATTGTTCTTGTTATTGTTCTTGTTGTTATTGTTCTTGTTGTTATTGCTCCTGTTGTTATTGCTCCTGTTGTAATTGGTGTTGTTGTTATTGTTGTTAATGTGATTGTTGTTGTTGTTGATGTGATTGTTGTTGTTGTTGTTGATGTTTCTCATACAAATATTGCTATTCTTGTTATTGTTTTTATTCTGGAGGTGATGGCTGACGTTTCTGTTGCAAATATTTGCTGTTGTTGTTGTTGTTGTTGTTGTTGTTGTTGTTGTTGTTGTTGTTTCTGCTGCAAACACCGTTATTGTTGTTGTTGTTGTTGTTGTTGTTGTTGTTGTTGTTTCTGCTGCAAACACCGTTATTGTTGTTGTTGTTGTTGTTGCTTTATGTTTCTGATGCAAACACCGTTGTTGTTGTTGTTGTTGTTGTTGTCGTTGTTGTTTTATGTTTCTGCGGCAAACACCGTTATTGTTGTTGTTGTTGTTGTTGTTGTTGTTGTTGTTGTTGTTTCTACTGCAAATATTGCTATTCCTGTCCTTCATGATATTAATTGTTGTTGTTAATATTCTTATTGTTGTTGCTAGTGATAATGTTGTTGTTATTACTGTTGAAGCTATTGTTATTCCATTATAAAGATGGTGTCGTTGTTTAGTTTGCAGTTATTGTTCTCGAGGCTATTAAGTAACATTCAGTAATATACAATAGTTATTGATTGCAGCATGTTATGTTGTTTGTATTGTATTTTACTTAACATCTTGTAATGATGTGAATGAAATGGAAGCTGAAGAAGGCCGGCAAACTGTTGCAACAGGAATAGAAAAGAATAGTTAAATAGAAATCTTCGAAAAACAAAAATAATAAATGATGCTAAACAGCGTGATTTTCTGAAATACAGGCTTGTCACAGCCAACAGCACTGGGCTGCTAACAAAATGTATGAATTACAGGAGGAAAACCCACTCAATATGTGGATGGAGTCGGAAATAAAGGATTGCTTGCGATAGCTTGATGAGAGATTCTTAATTCTAAAATCAAAAGAAATATACAAAGAGATAATATAATATACTTCTGTCCAGGTGTAAGTGCCTTTGTTGATAAAGCTACAGAGCAAATGTTTAGGAGAATTTCAGTGATTACCGAAAAGTATATAATGAAATTCATGTGAGTCTCTACGGCAACAGCAGCTATATATTCGTCTTCCTGGGGTGTGTTCAGTATTGTCTTGAGGATAGGTAAAATTATGTTTGTATACTACATTATATTCGCATTGTTTGGGGAATTGTTTTATTTATTTATTTATTTTTGTGTGTACTTTTAGTGTTTCCTCTATTTTGATGAAGTGTGTCTGCAATGTGAACAGTGTGTTTTCTATTTTTGTTTTGTTTTGGTTAGGTTTTTGTGTGTGTGGGGTGGGAGACGTATAGGCTGCGTGATTGATGTCTTTTAATGTCTGACTGAGATTGTATAGTGTGTGTGTGTGCTGCATGAACTGGATGACACTGGTGAAGAACGTAATCATTACATCATAGCAGAAGTTTTGTTTGAAATTGTTTATTTGCAACGTGTCATCCTTATCACATCTAGACGTAATTTTATTAAGGGAAATCATAGAGTGTCTACAACTTTAGGTGGTTAGATACGTCAACAAATTAGATAATACACATGTAGTTAGACATGGATTCATTTACTGGAAACAAAACAAATCGTGTCAGCACAGAAAACTTACAGAGGCAGGATTAACGATTTAATTAACAGGAAATTGAGATGAGTATCAATAACCCATGATAGATTTCTCTAAGGAGACACACTATGAGTTATTAGTGAAGAATCGATATGGGTATTAATATGGTATTGGTGTGGTTTAGAAAAGATGTAGTGTTAAAAAACAATTAAACAGTGCTGACCTAGTTAACAGGATACAATAGGCTATTAGGAAAAACGTTGCAACCGAGGCGCAAGTGACGAAAGTGGCATTTGATCATTTCTTTATTTTGTTTTTACGAAAGTTGAGCTGTCTGGTCGCTCTGGTCACGGTAAATGTCTTTTTGAACTGTTAGGAACAGGTAGCATTCCGATAATGTGAATAGGAGAATGATGACTCTACTGAGAAAGAATACGAACAAAGGAGACGCCATTGATATTTTCAGGCTAATCCCTCTGAGTTAAAGATATCGACCAAGTTTCTAGCAACAAAATTTGGCCCTTGTCGTCGACTTGCGCACATCCATGCATTATAACATATCTGTCTAGAACGACTTCCATCTAATACGATGCATCGTAGAGAAAGGGGATAGTAAATTTGTCTTCGATGATGTTCTTCTGAGCTTACACTCTTTACTCGAGTTTGGATTGCTTACATGTACAATAGCGTCTGTTCACTGGTCAGATTAAATGGTCATCTATCAGGAATGTACTATATTGTTAGCAACATTAGGTAAAATACGATATTATAATTATTTCTTTTTTTATTATTATTTTTTTTTTTAGTTTTTTTTTAGTAGAAAGGACAGTCATATCTTATCTTTTCAATACCAACAGCTTGAAATGTCGGGACACAGGGGTTGAAGATACGAAAGCATGCAGTGTGTCTACGACATTTATAGGGATGTTA
>OZ024741.1:98868232-98895732 GCA_964016885.1 Eledone cirrhosa
GAGAGAGAGAGAGAGAGAGAGAGAGTGTGTTTTAGAATTTTTCCCATCAAAATGGAACTTAATATATAAAGAGAATACATAAAACGTTGAAAAGCACTGGTTGGTTAGCAAGATATATTTGCTGACGTTATAACCATTGTTTGAAAGCTGATAAAATGGAAAACACCTTTTGGCGCTGGCGTAGTAAATATAATCATATGTAAATAGTTTCTAAAAACTAATACGATAAATATATGAAACATCCAATGTTATGAAAACAATACATATGCATTTGTAGAAATGATAGATAATAAAAGAGTGCAAAGGGGCTTATTCCAAATGGTTAAAGAGCGATGATCTCTGAAAATTACAGACGAAATAAAATGCGATCTTGATAATATGGTTATGTCATTTTAACCATTTCCATTTAAACTAGAACCTAAGTTCATTGCCAAATTCTATAAACATTCACGCAACACCGAACAAATCTAGCCATTTTTATGGAACAGACAGAAACACATATTATAGACTATTGCCAACAACATTACTAATATTTACAAAAGAATTCATATTAATGCATATAATTCCATAAAACTCGATGCCAAATTCATAGCCACTAGCCATTAAATATAAGTCAACATTTAATATTTATCATTACATACATAATACATCACATTTAAAGATCATAAAGACAATTTTATTATTAGTAACCAGAAAGCTATAGAGCAGGTTAATTAACTCTATTAGAACAATCTAGTTATAGTTCGAAAGCACATACTAGAAAATATCATACAATATATCATACATAGAACAATACATGAAATCTCCTTTTGACTGTGAAATAACAGTGATTAACAATATAGGGGATTATTGACATCAACGGCAAACAACATTGCAAATTGATGCAAATTGATACACTATAGTATTATCCTTTTATAACTAAACATCTTTTTCCTAAAAACATAACTTTCGTTAGCAATTTTAAGCTAGTTAGGGAATTTGACATCAGGATCATTTTCCATTACAAGCGATAAACAATGTGCTTGATATTGATATTGATTGATATGCGCAATGCGATTGATATTGCTTCGTTAATTTCTAGCAACCAGCCAGTGTTTTATATAATTTCCAGTATGTTCGATGTACTGTATATATATATATATATATATATATATATATATATTAATGTCTATGTTCCCAATCAAAAGCATCGACAGAAAGTTGGCAAAAAGAAAATTACAGTAACATTTGTTTTATACATAAGCTTACAGTAAATTATATGACAATATATTTAATACTATGTTCTCTCTATTCTTCCTCGCGTTTACACAGACGTGTAAACACACAAGGTTAACTTTGCCTTTCATCCTTATGGGGTCGATAAAATAAAGTACCAGTAATACACTGGATAATTGCTGGCTTGGTGCCAAAAGTAGAAACCATTATATATATATGTATGTATGTATGTGTGTATATTATGTATTTACATATATTTATGTCAGGTCACCAGTTGGTGCTACTGGTAACATGTATCCCAGTACAACCTGTCCCATGGTCGGGTCGTTGGCGACTAAACTGGCAACCCCACCAAGGTTTCTTGGTGAGGAGGGTGACTTTGGACATCCTGCAGGACTAAAAACAAAACCTGTCAAAGGGCAAAGGAGCTCTTAAGAGTCAATGGCCATCCAAAATCACCGGGAGAGATGACCCCTTAGCCTTTGTCAAGGCAGAATTCTAGAAGGAAAACTCTGATATAACATCTGCAACCCTGATAGTATCCAATGATGTTGACTTGTTCTTCTTTTTGGTAAATATCATCTTGGTTAAGAGAGTGGGACTGGCTTTGTGCAGTGCCTTTGCTCACTATAAAAGCTTCACGGCACAGGCATTGCTTTATATCTGGAGATCTCTCTGCACTTGTCGTTACATGGTACAATGGGCCCAGCACTATGTGTCAATAATTGTCACAAGTGTAGTGTTTGTACCAAAGTTTTCAAGTCGCTGGCTGGACTAAAAGGTCACACTCGTTCAGCGCATCGGTAGGGGTTCTCCTACATGGATATAAAGTAGTGGCCGTACTCGAAAACGAGTTGGCAGCCACCATATTATGTACATCACTTTTCATAAGCTAGCTGCTGAGAATGACTATGATTTCTGTTCTTAAACGTTTGCATCATTGCCCCCAGCGCACAAGGGATTGCAACAGGACAAAACAAGACTAGAAAATGCGTAAAATGGGGCAGAGTGCGTCTTGTTGATTAAATATACATAAAATAAAGGCAAAATATATACACACAACACATGTATTTCGAAGTGAAAACCGAAAGCGATGAAAGGAAGTACAGAATATATATATATATATATATATATATATATATATATATAACGAAGGAAATGTGGTAAGGAACCGTCGAAACGGCTTGAGCTCAGCCGTCGGGGTCTTACTGGTTCCTATATATATATATATATATTTGTGTGTTTGTATATATATATTTATATGTGTGTGTTCGGAAGAGTTTGTTTTGGTAAAAACAGCAGCAAGCAGGAGAAAGCACTCAACATTCGTATTTTGTAGTTACGATGGTGATTCAGTATAATAATTATTTCTACTTTTGGCACAAGGCCAGCAATCAACCAGTACATTACTGGTACTTTATTTTATCGACCCCGTAAGGATGAAAGGCAAAATGAACCTCGGCGGGATTCAGTATAATAATAACATTAATAAAGATGCTGATGTTACATAAATCGTTTATTCATTATAATTATTTCAATGGCTCTCCCATGCAATCAAGATGTAATTCATTCATTTGTTGTTGTTATAAGAACGGTATCCTCAGATGAAATCCGATTTTGTGATATGCTGCCGGCAGGAAAAATCAGGTCCCTCTGCTCGTGCGTCCAGCAGACATATGTCTGGGCGAAGACTACAGTAAAAAAAATACAGGACAGACCCCTCCCATCAATCGACCGCTGTAGATATATTGTTTCGGTGCTTTAAGATCGATACAATTGGCTCCAGTACATATAGGAGAGTAACAAGTGGATACAAGCAAGATGACTGGTCTTTCCAATATTTACAAATAAAATAAAATTTGCCACAGGCCATTGTGTTGCATCTGAAAGGAAGAGATAAAGACAAGCCCAACATATTGGCCCAGGAGAGAAAGTATGCACAGAAGGCGAAGTAAAACGTCATAGAATATGCAAACATCAACAAAATTTTGTTCGTTTGGATAAACGGGCAGAGAAAGAAAAAATTAGAGGAGAGAAGAGAAAACGCAGGCGTAGTAAAATATATGCATATCAATTTGATATACACACACGTACATGCATACAAGCATGCAGACATACATGTGTGGGGAGGGGTGCCCGTGTGTCTATGTGTTTGAGTTGATTTTGCATGGCCGTAAGTTTCATAGACGTAAATATACACCGTTAGGTGTTTCCATTCGTTGGTTCAGATCACATGTTGGATCATATAGATCTGCGACAAAAGATTTTTAATATTTGCTCCACGTGAGAGAAAGCAAATAACAACAGTACCAGCTGCTCTACTACAAGTAAAATATGAGATTGTATATCTTCTACTACAGTTTCAAGAGGGAGGGCGGTAGTCAGGTGGTGTTAATTTACTGGCGCATATGGACCAGATAGATCTTAAATTGCCTTGGGCGGATTATTTGGTGCCAGTGGTGCCAGGGTTTTTATTTGATGGCAATTTTAATTGATGGATATTGCAAGCTGCATTGTTATGTGCAGATTCTCACGGAAGCAGAGCTGGTATATACGAACTCTATGTGCATAAAATGATGCGATATGTAATGTTGGGGAAGTCCCTTCCTTGGTAACGGAGTCGCCAAATAATTGTTTCTACTTTTGGCACAAGGCCAGCAATTACCCAGTGCATTACTGGTACTTTATTTTATCTACCCCGTAAGGATGAAAGGCAAAGTTAACCTTGGCGGGATTTGAACTCAGACCGTAAAGGGACGTAACTATGCTGGAAAGCATGGCGTCCGACCCTCTACTGATACTGCCAATCCCCCACAAATAATTGTTTCTACTTTTGGCACAAGGCCATCAATTACCCAGTACATTACTGGTACTTTATTTTATCGACCCCGTAAGGATGAAAGGCAAAGTTAACCTCACAAATAATATGGGACAGTTAGATATGTTTTTTCACTATTTCTGCATATGCTGTATAAATCTTCCCTTACAGTCATTGACCTAAACGAGCCAATGGAAGCATCTAAGGATTCCCACTTGACAGTCATATGCTTCCACTCCATCATATTTGCAAGTGCAACTGACTTGTTATGCGTATATGTTCACGGTTAAACTGTTAAAACATATATTTAACTCCCATAATATGAGTTTATTGCTTCTTTCATTCGTTTGTACACAGATCTGTTTATGTGTGTGCATGTATGTTCGCGCTTGTATAGATGTGTATGTGTGTATGTATATATGCATAGAAATATACATCCCTCTATCTCTCTCTCTCTCTCTCTATATATATATATATATACATATATATATTTATCTATGTAAATATATATATATATATATATATATATATATATATATATATATAATATAAATATATATATTATATGTTATATATATATATATATGATTAAATATATATATATTTATTTAGTTGACGGTCAATAAATCCGTTATCTCAGTATATCATATATTACTGTCATATCTCAAACGAAACTTCTTTTATGTTACTGTACTAGTACTAAGAGATACCAAAGAGCTTCCGTCTGCTGACTTCATAATCAGAGTGTGTATCCCTGTTCATATGTATGTGAGTGTTTGTGTGTGTGTGTGTGTATATGTGTGTGTATGTGAGTGTGTATATGTGTCCGTCCAGAAATATATCATATGATTCAGAGCCATAGTAAAGAACTGTATTGATTTTGTTTCCATCTTGTATCTCTTGCTGTTGATGTGTTGTTCGCGTTATCGTATAATGTTTGCAGTATTTGTTCATATTGATAATGTTATTACGATTGTTGTTGTAGTTGTTGCTGGAGTTGTTATTGTTGTTGATGATGATGTTGTTGTTGTTGTTGTTGTTGGTGGTGGTGTTGTTGTTATTGTTGTTATTGTAGTTATTGTTGTTAATAATGTTGTTGTTGATGTTGTTGTAGTTAGTGTTGTTGATGATGATGATGTTGTTGTTGTTGTTGTTGTTGTTGTTATTGTTGTTATTGTAGTTATTGTTGTTAATAATGTTGTTGTTGATGTTGTTGTAGTTAGTGTTGTTGATGATGATGTTGTTGTTGTTGTTGTTGTTGTTGTTGTTATTGTTGTTATTGTAGTTATTGTTGCTGATGATGTTGTTGTTGTTGTTCGTATTCTTGTTTCCTTCTCAATCGGTATCAATAGCGTTTGTGACGCCATCCATTTATCACCGGTAATCGATATTTTCATTGTTGAAACTGTTACTGCCATCATCATTATCATCATCATCATCACCGCAGCCGTCAACACCATATCATCATTTTCATCATCATCATCATCATCATCATTTTCGTCGTCATTGGCATCATCCTCATCGCCATCATCATCATCATCATCATCATCATCATCATCATCGTCATCACCATCATCATCATCGCCATCATCATCATCATCATCACCATCATCATCATCATCAACATCATCACCATCATCATCATCATTATCGCCATCATCATCACCCTCATCATCATCATCATCAACATCATCATCATCATCTCACTCATCATCATCACATCATCATCATAGTCATCATGATGGTTATTGTCGTCGTCAACATCATCATCATATTCTTCATCATCATTCTCATCATTTTCACCGACATATTCCTGATTATTGTCATCATCAAACGCAGAAAGTAGATGGTCGTGAACGTCCTTCTTATCTTCATCAGGAGCATAAACATCGTCATCACCATCATCATCAGCAGCAGCAGCAGAAGCAGTATCGTCGTCGTCTTTATCATCGTTATCATCATCGTTTCCAATATCGACTTTATCTTTAATAATATCATCTCCGTCATTAATTTGATTGTTATCATCACCATCATTACGGCCATCATCATCTTTATCACGCTATCACCATTATAATTATAATTATCAACAGTATAATCGCTACCATCATTATCATCGCCATCATCATCATTGTCATCAATATGCTTGGTTGATCTTGTTTTAGAGAGGACTATCTTCCATGACGTCATGTTGACGCTGAAGTTGTTACGTAATGAAAAAGTCTATTCTGCTTCTTCTTCTTCTTCGCTCACTTCTTCGAGAGAGGGTCGAGAGAGCTGAGTCCTTAAACATTCCATCGAGCGGTTCCTGTCAGAAGCAACTGCCTCCAATTAATCCGTCTGGATCCCCAAGCAAATCTCATGGATGTTATCTAACCATCTTGCTCGTGGTTTAACCTTGAGTCTCCTACTGGTTGATTTTTGCCCATAAAATCTGCCCAGCGATTCTTTCCTGATACATTCTAACCACGTGCCATTTTAGTCATACAAAATCAATGAAAAACTGTGAATTCAGTCTTTATTTTAAAATTAATTTAACAACATTGATTTTTATTTGAATGGCTAAACCAGTCATGTGTAACCTGCGGCCCTCGAAGTTTTCTGAATGGCTCGCCTAAGTCACCTAAGTGAAATCTTTGTGATTTGTTTACCCCAACTTTTCAGTCGTAATTTATCTTGCTATCATTTTTACGATTGAACGAAACAACGTTTACGAATTCTGAAGAAACAAATCAAAACAACCTGAGTTATCACCCTTCTTTTTTATGAGGGCACGAATGTGAATTAGCGCTTGCGGCTCTCCTGGTGATGAGCCATATTTTATGTTGCCCGCTTCTCGAAAAGGGTTGCCCATGCCTAGGCTAAACTTTTTTCATCTATTATATATATGAAGTTTAATGAAATGAATTCTACGATGTTCTCTTCGTACACGCGGAGATGTAATTGACCGCTCAGCTAAATAGTTCTTATGTTTCTGTCCACGACGAGAGTTACAATGAAAGCTATTTATACTATTCGTGTATGAGTATGTAAGCTAAAACACAAGGCAAACGGATAAATGTGTGTGAGTGTGTTCTATGCATTTTCCTACACATATATATATGCGTATGTGCTTATATATATATATATATATATATATATATATATATATATATATATATATATATATATATATATATATATATATATATATATATAAAGTATATGTATATGCATGTATATTTCTGTGTAGTCTACATACATATGTACATATATATGCACACATAATTACATACGTGCACACATAGATGCATATATGCATATATAAGTACGTACATACATACATACATACATACATACATACATACATACATACATACATACATACATACATACATACATACATACATACATACATACATACATACATATATGTACAGGTAAATAAAGAAAAATATTTTCAATCAGAAAGAAAATTATTTTGAAAAAATATCTTTTCGAGTGAGATATTCTTATCGGAAATTGAAAAAAGTACAGTTCCCAGTGAATCAGATTCCATTTATCTATTTCAAAGATTCTTTTAATGCTATTATACCAATGCTGGTGTGAGATTACTCTGTCCACACACAATCAGTTATTGTTCGTCAATACACATATAAACACAAACACACACACACAGAAACAAACAATCACAAACAGGTAGAGACGATGGATCCATATGTCTGATGATGTTTTCAAATGCTGCTTAACTTATAGAACACATTCCCGCACCAACACACACACAATCACAGGTATATATATATATATATATATATGTATGTATATATATATATATATATATATATATATATATATATATATATATATATATATATATATATATATATACATATATATATATATATATATATATATATGTATGTATATATATATATATATATATATATATATAAATATATATATATATATATATATATATATATATATATATATATATATATATATATATATATATATATATATATATATATATGTATGTGTGTGTGTGTGTGTGTGTGTGTATTCTGAGATAGATAAATAGATAGATAGACAGGTAAATGTGTTTACAGCTGAAGCGACGTAATATACGAGAGAAATGTGTGTATATGCTGTGTTAGAGTGATTAATGCTAACACACCCATAATACCACCCATGAATGTACAGATAATACAGCTGTGTATACACACACATATAGTTATCTACCTAATTCGTAATCTGGTTATCTTCATGTAATGTATAGAAATTGTATTTTCTTATTTGAGTAAGATGTAGTGTGATAGAAGAACTACTAACTATATATCAGGCTTCCTACTTTATATCATGCTTAGACGTAACTGATTCTGAGTAAACATTCATGATTCAAATCTACTGTCGATGCAATATTGCCATTTAATAAAAAGATTATCATTATAAAAATATTATTATTATTATTATTATTATTATTATTGTTATTACTCTTTGAGTCTCAGTCATTGATGTTAGTTAACTGGAAAGTTTGTTGAGATGAATATCAAGCCACTACCTGCAGCCTCAGATATTCAGGACGTATCGGAGGGTTCTTGCTGTTCCCAGCAAGCATGCCTTTTGAAACGTTCCAAAAAGCGTGAAGGGGCCAATTTTCTTTAACCATCCCTGGAAACTTTTTGAGATAGTCCCTAGTGCGCCTATGACAATCGGGATCACTTTGACTTCATGGTAGTTCCAAATCCTTTTTAACTCCCACTTTAAGTCCTGGTATCGGTTAATTTTCTCCCTCTCCTTCTCTTGCACTCTCGTGTCGAATGGGCAGGCCACATCCACAATCAGGCACGATCTTTTTTCTTTGTCCAAAACCACCAGGTCAGGCCTATTGTGTTCCAGTTTCTTGTCCGTCTGTATCCTAAAATCCCACAGCACCTTCACCTGATCGTTTTCTATCACCACCTCTGGCTTATGCTCATACCACTTCTCAGAATGTGGTAAATTGTTTACTTTGCATAGGTGCCAGTGGATCACCCTGCCCATCACATCATGTCTCCAGCCCTTATAGTGAGTCTGGGCTAGGTGTTTACACTCGGATACAATGTGAGCCACAGTCTCCTCTCTCTCTCCACAGATCCTGGACAGTGGGCTAGCCTCCTCCTTGTAAATGTGGTGTTTCAACCACTTCGTTTTGAGGGCCTGCTCCTGCGCAGCCATTAACATTCCTTCTGTAGCCTTTTTAAGGTCTCCTCTTTTCAACCAGTTCCATGTCTGTGGATCTCTAAATTCAGTTTTCTCAAAGAAGGTACTATGAAGGGATTTTTCCTGAAGGCTGCTCTTTCTCCTTGATGTTATTTCCTCCTTGGACATCCCCTGGCCTATTGTCCCCTCCTTCAGTACAGTTCTGAGCATTGGCTCCTTACTATCAGTCACGTATTTGTGTAGGTTGTTTTTCTCCATCTGAACACAGTCCTCCATGCTGATAAGACCTCTTCCACCCTCAGATCTCCTTAGGTAGAGTCTATCGACATCACTCCTCTTGTGGAACATGTTGTAGATAGTCAATAGCTTCCTAGTCTTCCTATCCATTTCTTTTTGTTCAGCAACATTCCATCTCAGAATTCCCGCACTGTACCTAATAATAGACACAGCTCGGGAATTTACTGCGCTTATGGCATTTCTGCTGTTCAGATGTGACTTCAATACGCTCCTTACTCTCCGAATGTATTCAGTTCTTAACAATTCCTTCATTTTTTTGTTCTTTATGCCATCAGCCTCCAGAACGCCCAAATACTTGTATCCTTCCTCAGAGTCAATTTCCTTTATAATCTCACCTGTTGGTATCTGGATTCTGTTACTTCTGCTCAACCTACCCTTCCTCATCACAATGACTCCACACTTACTAATACCAAACTGCATACATATATCACTGCTGAAAATACGGACAGTGTCAAAAAGCACATCCAACTCCTTCTCACTCTTCCCGAAGAGCTTAAGATCGTCCATGAAGAGGAGGTGATTGATGGTACTGGAAGATACCTCTCTTGATCTTCACGCTTCCCAAGGATTCTTCAGTTGATGTCAACTCTGTTTCCCAGGACCTCATACTCTTGCCCAACAACTGTCTGATGTTATCTGCCACCTTGAAGATCTCCAGGCTTTTGGTGATCCAAGAATGAGGCACCATGTCAAATGCCTTTCTGTAGTCTATCCATCCCATGGCAAGATCAGTGTGTCTCCTCCTGCAATTCCCCATTACCATCTTATCAATAAGTAACTGGTCCTTTGTACCACGTGACTTCTTTCGGCATCCTTTCTGTTCGTCCGGTAACAAATTGTTTGTGTGGAGGTGATGGTAGATTTCCTCAGACACAATGCTCGTCAACAGTTTCCACATTACGGACAGACATGTGATAGGTCTATAGTTGGTAACATCATTACCCTTGATTCGGTCTTTCATTATTAGAACTGTGGTACCTTTTGTCAACCGCTCTGGTACCTCACCTGACATCAAGCAGTCATTGAACATGGTTGTCAGTTTCGGATGGAGGGATGTTATATTTTTAATCCAATACCCCTGCACACCATCTGGGCCTGGTGATTTCCAGTTGGTTAGTTTTTTGGCCTGCCCCTTAAGAGTTTCAACTGTGATACTCAAATCAGTTTGTTGGTGTGCCTGCTCACCGATCTCCCTCTGTACTGTCTCAATCCACACTGCCTGGTCATTATGTCTAACATCCTGCTCCCATATTCCTCTCCAGAATGTTTTAGTTTGTTCCGCCTCAGGGATCAAGTCGTTGCCTCTTTCTTTCCCCTCAAGCTGTCCAAACAGCATCTTCTGGTTGATGTCGAACATGCGGTTCTGAGCATCTTCTGGTTGTTGTCGAACTTGCGGTTCTGATTATTATTATTATTATTGTTATTGTTATTCCTTGAATCTCAGTCATTGATGTTGGTTAACTGGAAAGTCCGTTGGATTGAATATCAAGCCACTACCTGCAGCCTCAGATATTCAAGACGTATCGGAGGGTTCTTGCTGTTCCAAGCAAGCATGCCTTTTGAAGCGTTCCAAAAAGCGTGAAGGGGCCGATTTTCTTTAACCATCCCTGGAAACCTTTGGAGATAGTCCCCAGTGCGCCTATGACAATCGGGATCACTTTGACTTCATGGCAGTTCCAAATCCTTTTCACCTCCCACTTTAGGTCCTGGTAATTATTATTATTATTATTATTATTATTATTATTATTATTATTATTATTATTATTATTATTATTATTGTTGTTGTTCTTTGAGTCTCAGTCATTGATGTTATTTAACTGGAAAGTTTGTTAAAATGAATATCAAGCCGCTACCTGCAGCCTCAAATATTCAGGACGTATCGGAGGGTTCTAGCTGTTTCCAGCAAGCATGCCTTTTGAAGTGTTCCAAAAGGCGGGGCTGGACCAATTTTCTTTAACCATCCCTGGAAACTCTTTGAGATAGTACCTAGTGCGCCTATGACAATCTTTGACTTCATGGCAGTTCCAAATCCTTTTTACCTCCCATTTTAAGTCCTGGTATCTGTTAGTTTCACAGTCACACCTTCCTCACAAACTAACACCTCACACCGACACCACCATTGTAAATATTACTACGTTTGCCAACACTAAAAATATAAGCAGTAGCAATATTTTAAATTTGTCTCAGGCAGACATTCATTTCCCGCCATTACCAATGACTGCAGGTGTTGAAGCCTCCACCCCCACCACCACCAGAGCGACAACAGAAACAAAAGAAAAAAATAAATTATCTCGTGATATCGAAACAAATTCAGCCAAAATGAACTCTTCCACACCGAACACCACTGACGCCACCACCACCACAACTGAAACTAAAATTAACAATAACAAAAATAACGATAACAACAACAGCAACAACAACAATGAGAATAAGAAAACCACCCTGTCTTTTGCCAGAGTAGCAAAAAAGTGCGAAGCAATCCAGGTAACTCGGGAGGAATTAGATGAAGCCAAGAGAATGGTAAAGAAAGATGGGTACAGGGTCAGCCCCCCACCCTCACCACCCACCCCCACCAAATAAAATGGACCATCGGCGCCTATACACCGTGTCTTATCGGACGATTAACATAAAATCGCGCCGAGTGGAACGGGCATCCGAGTCCCAAATCCAAAAAGCTTTGGGACATGTGTGGGCAAAAAAAACCCCACATCAGACGTGGGCAGAAATATAGAACCGTGGACGTGTTCTTTGAAACACTACAAGAGGCCAGAGAAGACTTCATAGCCCCATTAATAAGTGACGATTTCACACTCGTCCCAAGCTATTTTGGCCAGAGACTCCTGAAAATCAGGGTGACCCACGTTCCACCGACTATCGAAATTCCCTGGCTAATGGCTACCGTCCTCGCGGGCATCGAAGCCAACACCAAGATAATCGAAATAGCGAAAGAAAAGCAGGAGAACTGGTCCGGATCTGGGATGGAGCTCCTGATCCAAGCTGACCAAAAAAGCATTGAGGAGATCCCAGAGGTAATAGACCTCACTGACGGCAGCCACCTCACCGTAATCGTCGAGGGCAGAAGGCCTAGGTGTGTCGTTTGTGATGAAGGAACCCACCTAAGGGATTTCTGCTCTCAGGCTAAAATATTGAGGCCACCTCTCTTACCCACCCCAGTGACTCAACCATCAACACCACCAGCAGCAGCAATGGCAGCAATAACTGTAGCAGCAACAACAGAAGCAACTGTAACAGCAACAACCCCAGCAACAGTAGCAAAACCAACACCACCACCACCCAACGCGACAGAACTAGCACCAGCGCCTACACCATCCACCACGCCACAACCAAAACTAACGCCTGTGGAGGATTTTCCACTCCCCGACCTATCGCAAATGGAGACAGATTGTGACGATGAGGAGTGGGAAACGGTATCAGAAAAAAAGAAAAAAGAAAAAGAAACCAAAAAAGATAAAATCCCCTTCCTTCCTCCTCCCAAAACAAAATACAGAAGGAAAAAACTAAACTATCAAACAAAAAAGTTAGGACAGTTATGCCACCATCCACACCAACATCACCAACCCCATCACCACAAACACCAACCCCATCACCATCATTAACCCAACACCACCATCACCAACACCACAAAAGTCACCAAAAAGCGAAACAGAAACAAACCCACATCAAACGCAAACAAAACAAAACAACCAAAACGATACACACTACACAGCAATAAATTTGAACAACAACCAACATCCAACTCAACACCAGCATCACAGAAAAAGACTACACAACAACCCAAATGTTCACACCACCTCCACACATACAAATTACTCGCATCACACAGAAAACGCACACGACGCTAAAACAAAAATTCCCCAAAGACATCGGAGACTTCCGACATGCACTCTTCAGGGGGATTTATAAGGACATCCTTCCGGATGAGGCCAGAAGCAGTGAAAAGGATGGAGAAACCATCCTTCCTCTATGAGAAGTAAAGTAAGTGGTATTTCCCATCTTTTCCACTCCATTTCAACATGACCTCACTCAGAATAGGCAGCATAAATGCGCGTGGCTTGGGGTCGTCATGGAAGCAGGGCCACCTGCTCAACGACCTCAGGTCACTAAACATAGATGTAGTGGCCATCAGCGAGACCAGAATCTCCGAAACACGAGTCTTCGCACCGATCTTCGGCGGCTACGATGTGTACGCAACTCCCAGCCGTCCGGGATCGGGGGGAGGAGTTGCTGTGCTTTTTCGGAGAGGTTTGGATCTTGCCATACGGGCCATCTTCCTGGACCCAGAGGGTAAGTTGGTGGTGCTGGACGTGACCAGCGGAGACGGGAAAGCTTTCAGGCTAGTGGCCGTCTATGCTCCGACAGGAGCAGGGCGGCCTGATTCCTTCCGGCGTCTGGAGACCTTTCTTGGAACGTCTCGCTCTTTAGTGTTAGTGGGCGACTGGAACGGGATCTTAGATGCACGCTGGGACTGTGTGGGATTAGCGGATAGGGGAGGAGGGTGCAAGAGTTTCACCAACCTGCTCAGGCGTTTTGAACTGTCTCACAGATACAGATTAGATTTCCCGAATGTGCCAATGTGGACTTGGACAAATCGTATAGGGTCATCCAGATCATATCTAGATAGAGTATTTTGTAGGGAAATAGATAGGTCTAGCATAGGCTGTCCACAATTCAAGATAGTCAGCTACACGGACCACAAATTCGTGATCTGTGTGCTTGACTTACATAGGCTTCATAGACGAGGACCCAGCTACTGGAAGCTAAACGCCTCCTTACCATCGCGCAAGGTCTACAGAGACCGGATTAGCAAACTAGTTAAGCGGGCGTTGACGGGGGCCATCGTCAACAACAAGTGGTGGTTTGCTCTGAAAAGAGCGATTAGAATAGAGTCCATTAGGTTTAGTAAGGCTTTAGCAATAGAGAAAAACAGAGCAGAGGGCGAACTAGTTAGAAAATTAGGCGAGGCGCTTAGCAAAGGCATGGCGACCGACGTACTCGCGGCGAAATTGGCCCTTGACCAATTCTTCAATGCAAAGCACGAAGGCTGCGTTGTCAGAGCTAGGGTGCGTGCTCTCAGACACGGGGGGACGAAAGCCGTTAAATGGGCCCGAGTGGCGGAGGCGCGTCGTGGCAACAAATCCACGATCCGGTCTTTGCTGGACCACGACGGGCGCATGCTGCTCGATCCCGGGCAAATATGTGAAGCTTTTCAACGACACTTCGCACAGCTGTTCGGGGGAAGCGGCGGGCCGGATCGAGGGATGGACTTTAGTGTCTACCTCGACGGACTGCCGCAGCTTTCGGCCACTGAGGCGGAGTGTTGCGAAAAGCCGATAACAGCCTCTGAAGTACGGGAGGCAATGGCTGGCTGTACAAGGGGTAAATCGCCTGGTTTGGATAGTCTGCCCTATGAACTTTACGTACAGACGCCAGACTTGTTCGGAGGCCTCTTGGCGGACGTCTACTGCAACTGGCAACAGAACGGGAGAATTCCCAGCTCTGTGAGCCAAGGAGCTGTGGCGCTGCTGAGAAAGGATCCGAACAAGGGGGATAACATAGATAATTTTAGGCCCATAACTCTGCTAAACACAGAGTTCAAGATTTTGGCCAAGGTGCTAGCAAAGAGGTTGGCGCTGGTCGTTGGTGGTCTGGTGGGAGAGGCGCAGACATGCGCCATTCCCGACAGATCCATCCACGACAACCTCCACCTCATGCGATACATCGTAGAGAGGGTAGCTAGGGAACCTGGCACGAGTGGGTCCTTGATCAATTTAGATCAGTCGAAAGCTTTCGATAGGGTCGACCATTGTTACCTAGCGGCAGTCCTGAGGGCAGCTGGCTTTGGGCCCGTCTTCAGAGGCTGGATCACTGCCATGCACAGCGACATCTGCTCTGTGGTGATAGTGAACGGTCACCTTTCGGAACCGTTCAACATCATGCGCTCGGTCCGCCATGGATGTCCCCTCTCGTCCCTCTTGTACGTATTGACTCTCGAGCCATTACTGCACAAACTGGAGACGTTGAGGGGGGTCCCGCGCGAACTAGGATGCGGAAGATCCGTGTCAGCATACGTGGACGATGTCACCATAGTGGTGTCGAACGCCAAACACATCGAGGCGAACGGCACTACACTAAGAGAATACGAAGCGGTGACAGGAGCAATGATCAACCAGAAAAAGTCAGTGGGCCTGCAGCTCGGTACCAGGAAAGGCAGGTCCATGCCGTCCAACAGCGTCGTCGGGCGCTGGACGCACAGACCGGTTAAATTGCTAGGGGTCTGTTTCGGTCCGGACCTCCAGACGGACAAAAACTGGGACGAGGTGACGAGCAGGGTGGCTTCTCTCACCCAGAAATGGGCGGAGAGGAAGCTATCCCTGAAAGGTCGAGCGGAGGTGGCTAACGCGTACATCGCGTCCGTCATCTACTACCGCCTGACCGTCGTACCTTGTCCTAAGCCCCGCCTGACTGCGCTGGAGCGTTTGCTCTTTCGCTTTTTGTGGAAGGGACGCGCTCCGATGGTTAGGCGGTCCATCTGCTGTCAACACCCGCTACGTGGAGGGCTGGGCATGCCGTGGCTGATGATGCCCAAACACGCGCTCAGGCTACGACATCTCCACCTCTTCCTCGACGGTGCTCAGGTGTGGTCGCCGTTTGTTAGACGCGTCTTTCCCCAGCTTGTCTCGTTGACGGAGCTGCAGTCCTGGGTCAAGCGAAGACCGAGAGGGAGCGCTTGGAGACTGGAATGTCTTCAGGCGCTCACAGCCCTCGACCAATCGGGCAATTGGATCGGTGGAAACTCCACCTTGGCGTTCTATAGAGGATTAGTGAAGGGGAAGGGCGACGAGATTCTTGGGGAAACTCTAGGCGTCGACGAAAATCAACTAGCCAATCTCTTCGGAAGAAATTTCGGGCCGGAGCCTATGGACAACTTCCAGAAATCCCTGGCCTGGCAGTGCTACCGAGGAGCTTTGCCAGTTCGGGATAAACTCTACAGGCATGGAGGTGCCGTCAGCCGGGTTTGTCCGAGATGCGCGCAGGGCGACGAAACCGTCCTGCACGCACTCGTCCAGTGTCCGAGCATTGCTGACTTGTGGATTTATGTCGAACACCTGCTGTCGCGTGTAGGACGGATCCAGCTATCAGCTGAGTCCATCGTGAGGATTGCCCCGCCCTCTTCCTTTAGCCGGGAAGGGCAGGCAGTTTTTATCTGTCTGGTGGCTATGGCAAATGAGATAGTATGGTGGACACGTTTGAAAGTGCTGAAGACGAGTACTTACCTCTTCGGTGATGCCCTGATTAACTTTTTCAAATTTCATTTGAAAAGGAAAATCAGGGTAGAGAGGGAAGTGCTCTCTTCCCAGCATTTTGTTGAAAGATGGGTGAGAGAGGCAAGAATGGCCCGAGTGAATGGGCCTACTCTGAGTATGTGTCTGTAAATTAAAGTTGGAAAACTGGGAGAGGGCACTTGCCCTGGTGGTCAGGGTCACTGTGGTTTTTTAATGGGCTTTCTCCACGAATGTCCCTCGGAAGTCTCCCCCCTATTGGGGAATTTTTTCATTGTTCTATTATTACATCCTCTGTTTTTTTATTTGGGGGGGGGGGGGGTTACACGCAGAAATGCCCTTTTGTACCGTCCTGTATTGTCCTGTACTGTCCTTAATGTCTACTTTGTGTAAACCGTTGTGGTTAATAAAGAAAGCATTATTATTATTATTATTATTATTATTATTACAGTTGCATTTATCTTGCTTTATGTTCATACGAGTTATCACCAAGTCACAACCAGTGACCTCAAGAGACAACAAGGTCCGCCATGTTCAAGGAAGAACATACATACTCTCACATGCATCTTTAGTGTTTAGACTTGTGATGTACTTATATTGACAGAATCTTCCTTAGTATATGGGCAGTTCCCATTAGTACTCTCTTTTGTATTTCTCCTATACGCGGGTTTCCTGGGATCTGCGATACGTAATCATTAGACCCCTTAGGTATCATTCCCAGAGCGCCTACAACCACTGGTATTGTTTTAGTTCTCAATTTCCACATTTTTCCAATTTCTATATCCAGGTCCTTATACTTGCTCAATTTTTCAAATATTTTTATAGATACATTCTTGTCTATTGGAACAGACATATCAATTAGCAGGAATACCCTCTTTTTAAAGTCCTTCAATGTTATATCAGGTCTATTTGCATCTATTTTTCGGTCTGTTCGGATGCTAAAGTTCCACAAGATTGAGATGTGATCTTTTTCAAGTATGGGAGGTGGTTGATGCTCCCACCAATTCTTTTGATGGGGCAGGTCAAAATGCTTACACATTATCCAATGTATGTATTGTGCAGCTCTGTCATGCCTGTTTAGGTATTCGGTTGGAGCTATAGGACTGCACATTGAAATTATATGGTCTATGGTCTCTGGTTGTTTTTTGCATACACGGCATAATGGGCTGCATCCATTTTTTATTATGTTGGCTTGGTAATTTTTTGTTGGCAGACACTGATCTTGTGCTGATATAATCAGTCCTTCAGTCTCCGATTTCAGTCTAGAGGATGCCAACCACTGATGGGTTAAAGTTTTGTCAACATCAGGATTGTTAGCTCTTTCTGGGTATTTTCCATACAGAGGCTTTTCTTGCCATTTCTTAGCCAGTTTCTGTAGCAGTTCTTTCTTTGCAGTTACTTTTACCTGCTTTGCTTTTTCTGTGTTTTCCATTTCAGCAGTAAATGGGACTTCTGAAATTTGTAGTCCATTACTGTATCTTTGTGCATCTTTTGTAATGGAATATGATCTTTTGATGCTTTCGTGTTTCAAAACGAGTTTGATCATCCAATCATGTGATTCCTTAGATATGTAGATAATCCAATTGTTGCGGTTTTCAACGCAATGTCTAACTGGACTAACCCACGTCCTCCTTCTTTCCTAGGGAGATATATTCTATCTATATCTGCCTTAGGGTGATGCATTCTGTGCATGGTTAAGAATTTTCTAATTTTTGTATCGAGCCTCCGGATCTCTGTGCTTGACCAGTTGATGACATTGTAACTGTAGGTTACTACTGGTATGGCAAGCGTGTTTATGGCATCGATCCTATTCCTTGCATTCAATTCCGTTCTTAAGATTGCTCTTACTCTGCGGTAACATTCCTTCCTTATCCTTTCCCTCATTGTCGAGTGCTTGATTCCGTCTCCTTCACAAACACCTAGATATTTGTAAGTTTTTTCTTGATCGAGTTCTCTTATCACGTTCCCCCGATCAAGATTAATGTCTGAACTCTTCAGCAGCTTTCCTCTGGTGAACGTTGCTTTGGCGCATTTATCTAGTCCAAACTCCATTTTAATGTCATCACTGAACTGCTCCACAGTGGATAATAGCCCTTGCAATTGTTCATCATTTTTTGCAAATAGTTTCAGGTCATCCATGTAGAACAGATGATTAATGGTTTTGTCATAGACTTTATATCCATGTTTTGTTTCATTGAGCATTTTACTTAATGGTATAAGTGCGATGCAGAATAAAAGCGGTGATAAAGAGTCACCCTGAAAAATTCCACAATTAAAATTAACTTCTCCAGCTTCCAGTGATTTTGTTTCACTATTCAAAAGGACTGTCGTTTTCCATGTCTTCATACTGAATGACAAAAACCTCCTGACAACGGGGGATATTTTGAAAATCTCTAAACATTTTTCAATCCAACTGTGTGGCAAACTATCGAATGCTTTTTTATAATCTATCCAAGCAATCGATAGATTTTTGTGTCTATTATGACAATCTTCCAGTATTATTTTGTTAACCAGAAGCTGATCCTTACAGCCATATGAGCCTCGTTTACACCCTTTCTGCTCAATGGGAAATAGGTAATTTGTTATCAGGTGGTCATATGTGTATTCAGTTAGAACTGATGTTAAAATTTTATACATTGTGGTCAAGCAAGTTATCGGTCTGTAATTTTTGGGATTGTTTGTCTCATCATTCTTCGGAAGCAGGAATGTAATGCCGTTAACTAGCCATGATGGTATCTTTTCTGGCTCCTTAACTATTTCATTGTAAAGTTGGGCTAACAGCTCATGAGACTCTGTGAAGGCATTTATCCAAAAGTTTTGTATTTTGTCTTTTCCTGGGGATTTCCATTTGCTGGTTTTTCTTAGGGCCAAGCGCAACTGTTCAACTGTTATATTTTCCCATATTTGTTCCTCAAGGTGAGCTGTATCTTTCATTTGTCTGTCTATCCATGGGGCATGTATGTTATGAACTTTTTCTTCGGCCCAGATCTTTTCCCAGAATTCTTGCACTTCCTCCTTGGGTGGTATTGATTTAGCAGTTATTGTTGACTTACCAATTTTTCTGTAGAAGTTTCTGTGGTTGTTTTTGAACATATTATTGTCCTTATAGAATCTAGATCGTTTTTCAAAGCGCCTTATACGAGCAGCTTTGGCCGACACTTTTTGCTTGATTATTTCTATCAGCATGTCTATGTCACATGTTGATTTTATACTGTACTTATTTTTCAATTTTCTAAGTTTAGTTTGTTTAACATGTTCACCTACTTTATAGTTTGTTAAAATTTCTATGTCAGATCGGAGAAGGTTTATTTGGCGATTGATGTTCTCTTGCCAAGTAGATTTCTTGTGGGAATTCCTTTGTTTTTTCATCTTCACTCCACATAAGTGAGTGGTGACTTTAGCCGATGCATAATAGAGATGATTTAAATCAGTAATGTTTAGTTTGTTTGTGATGATAATGTTTTTGAGAATGATGTTAGTCTTGTGTATTATCTTTTGGTTCTGTTTGGAGTTCTGGATCTTAGGGAGGGTGTCTCGTTGCCCCATGTCAGATTCTTTCATTTTCATCCATTCGATCATAATTTCATCCTTCAAGTTGGCAAGTTCATTCTCATTCATTTCTTTATCATTTACGATCTCATTATTTTCATTTGGAGTTTCATCCTAAGCATGCACTCCCTCCACTTTTTCGATCCTTTCTTTAATTTGTTCTGTTGCCAGTGATTCCGCCCCAACCCTGGGGTTCGAAGTGTTACAGTTTACTTCGTTTTCACTGACACATGTTTCATTTTCCCTTCGCTGACTTTGTGCTAATAGCTTGATCTGATCAATTTCTATATCAGTTAGTAACTTTTTTCTTACAATATTTCTTCGTATATTGGCTAGTTTGTTACTGTCAATATAGCCTCTGTTTTCGGGATGTTTCTTTTTCCAGTTGATATATGTCTGTTCTGTATTCGATGTATTTGATGGGTAGTACATGGCAGTGTAGAAGGCCTCAAGGACTTCTTTATTATCTTCCCTTGACCATTTTTCTCTCTTTTTCTTTGGATTTCTTGGTGGTGAGCATGGAGGGCCAACAGTAGGAGTATTCCGGTTATGGGAGGTCTCCAGCTCCGAAGTGATGGGAAGGTTTGAACCATTAGCTGAGTTTTCGACCCCAGTCTGGTTCCTCTCTGAGGGACGCGGCCCTTTTTTACCCGGGTGACGGCCGATCCGGTATGAGATTTTATCATTAGACATTTACTTTATTTTGTCGCGTTTTATCCTTATCCGCCAAGGAGTAATCATTTCGTGTTACCACTTCTAGAACGAGTGTCAACGAAGACTAGAGGGGTCGTTCTCCCCTAGAGACACGGCTATTCCCCGCCGGCCGCCATCCCGGTATTTCTTGGTCACGGGGTTTTCTTTTTGTTGTTTTTTTTTAAATTGTTATTATCATGAGTGGTTCCTTAATGTGAGCATTGCGTGGCTTAAGAATGAAATTATTAATAATTGTCTCCACTCCAGGCACAAGGCCAGCAATCACCCAGTGCATTACAATAATATAATATACTGTTTGCTGTAGTTGCCTGTTATTGTTGTTGGCTATGTCGGTGGTGGTGCCGGGGCTTTTTATATTGTTGGTGAGGAAGGGGTGAGCCAGCAGTCCCATAGATGTTGATGTTGACGTTTGGCCGGTGGCCAGGTCACTAAGTCAATCTATTTATATCTTTTGCTAGCCTCTCCCTTGTCTAGTGATACCGCCACCTTCCTCTTTCTCTCTCAAGTTAACAGGGGAATAGTAGTGGTAGCAATGAAGGAGTGGTGGCGGCGATGGGATAGTGGTAGCAATATGATGGATGGGGTGGTGGCGGCGGTGGCGTTGTGGTTACTGGGTTTTGTGATATGTAGTATCTATGAGTTTGTGTTCGTATATTTAATATATATTGTGTTGACATATTCCCGTAAAATTGGAATTAAACATTTTGTTAAAATTTGAGACAATAATAATAGTAATTATTATTATCATGCCGGGATTGATGGTGGTGGTGGTGAAATTGCCGTTATCTGGCTGTTATATTTAGTGTGATGAGATAGGTGGTGTATCAAGTTTCTGGTGTTGGTGAAATTATTATTATTATTATTATTATTATTATTATCAATATTATTATTATTATAGTACTTGTTTACATTCAGTTGTGTTGCTAGTTACCTGTCTCTGACGGTTTGTTTTCGGAAATAAAACTAGACATCGAGAATTACGTCAAATAGTCATATATATATATATATATATATATATATATATATATATATATATATCGCCCCGTTCTTTGGTAGAACGAAAACATGTTGATGAACTAAATTCTTTGTTCGATCATGAATACCACGAGCTTGCCAGTTACGTAAGTCTGATATTTGATTTCGAATTCATAGAAACACTTTAAACGTATAACGTTTGATTTGTCCAGGTGTATTTTTCTAAGCCTGTTAGTTCTTTTGTTACTTTGGTATATTGTGTGTCAGATTTTGCCTACCACAATGTTCAATTTGTCAAGCTATTTAAACGTATGTTATTAATCTAAGGGCATACCTTGTCGAGTGATTTGCTAACTCACTCATATAGTAGGCCGAATTTGCTTGCACACCGCCAGAGATTCGATTTTACTAAGTATCCAATTATATATATATATATATATGTATATATAAGAATCGACACTAACTCTTTGCCCTAAAGGTCGTGATTTTACATTTGAAAATTTATAATATGGAGCTTGTTTTTTCAAAATGGCGTCAAACGAACAACATGGAGGAGGTAGTAGTGTTTACGGTGGCTTTGTTGTCGTTCTTTCTCTGCATTAATAACGACCAATTTCCTGCAATGACAGCTGTTGTCACTATTCCTACTACAACCATTTTTTTAACGAAGGAAACATACAAATTCTTCAAGTGCGATTCGTTAAGTACGACTGAGAACAAAATCACTGATCAACAAAATATATGAATAAAAATAAGTACAACAATATCGGCCACTGAAACAGTAGACACAGCAATACTAATACCTTAATGAAAACAACATGAACAACAACGACGACGATAATAGCACCCTCAGGGACGTCCACTTTAGACATTGCATGCGACCCGAAAGAACTATACCTTCTATTTCTTGTCAACAAAGCTGCGAAATTAATTCATGCCATATAAGTTGTCAAAATGTACGATAAATGGCCGGGGTAATGGTGGACCAATGGCAGAAACTGTAAAAAAAATAGCTTCCTACGGCTATGTGTTTTTGCAGAGTCGACTCTCGAAAACAGCATCAAATGCTCAGATAGACAAGACTGTAAGATATAGTTGGATATGGATTGTGTAACAAAAGGAACGCATCTTTCCAAGGGTTTTTTTTCTCTTCCCTACATAAATTGACAGACAGTTAGGCTAAAAATGTCAGTTATCCGGCTGTTAGATATGTGGTGAATATAGATAAACATTGTCTTTGAAGAGCCCGACATGCTCCTGAATATGACATGGGCAAGGTGAAAGAACTGGTCTCGAATCAGTCTGTAGATTTTGCTTCAGGTCAAGAAAACATCCTTCCACCCGCAAAAAAACAACAGATTATTCATCTACTAAACGCGCTGGAGACTAGAAAATCCAAATATCATTTATGTGGGGCCAAAACCATCTGAACCCACTCTGACAAAAACAAAACAATGAGAAAGAAGCTACGACAACTGCCGATACTATAACCCAACAACACTAAAAACGCCAACAACAGTGTAGAGCATCTACAGCATTATCAGCAACAGCAAACATCCCAGCAGGAGCAGCAGCACAAAAACTACCAACATCAAAAAGACCTGCAGTAGCAATATCAACGAGAAAAACATCAATTGAAGCGAAAGCCAACATCAAAACCATCACCCAGGAGAATTCCCATAGTGGCTCACTCTCCCCCTCTTTCAAAAACAAATAAACAAACACACACAAACGTACTCCTGGTCATTAGATCATCAGTTTGATTTCCATCGTCATGTTGATCAAAACATTTTATTTGACGTGACTCTAGTTCAATCTGCTGGCACGGTGTTACATAGAATCTCCCTGTGTATTACGTTGATAGTACACGTGTCAATGGAATACTCAGTCACTTGCACGTTAATTTTCGAAGCAGGCTATTCCTTTCATCGAATCATTCGTCATCAAAACCGACGGAAGTTCAACACAACACAGCATACGTTTGATCAGAGCTGACCTTGGACTAAACAACAGCAGCAGCGGCAGTGACATCAACAACAACAACAGTAAGAATTATCATGTGTTTTACCTGACATTATATCTATGTCAACAAAAAGCGGTGGATTGGCAGAGGGTCGGATGCCATGCATTGCAGCATAGAGTTACGTCCCTTTAATGTCTGTGTTCAAATCCAGCCGGAGTTGGCTTTGCCTTTCATCCTTACGGGGTCGATAGAATAAAGTTGGTACTTTACTTTTTCGACCCGGTAAGGATGCACTGGAGTAATTGCTGGCCTTGGGCCAAATATACAAACAATTATATCTATGTCAACAAAAATATCATTATACTGGATACAGTGATCCTGAAGAATATTTGCCATTATTGTTTAGAGTTTTGGCGGTGGATTGGCAGTCTCGGTAGAGCGTCAGACACCATACTTTGCAGCATAGAGTTATGGCCCTTTATGTTTTGAGTTCAAATCCCACCGAGGTTAACTTTGCCTTTCATCGTTACGGGTCGATAAAATAAAGCACCAGCAATGAACTGGGGTTAATTGCTGGCCTTGCGCCAAAAGTAGAAACAATCATTGTTTAGAGTGATGTACATATAAGATCCATTATAGATACAAGGTCTATTGTAGATATAAGGGATCAGTAACACCCCTCAATTGTAATCTTTCGATGTTTTCTTTTTCATACCCTGATATTCTAAGCAAAGTGTGTTTGCTGCACATTTAATCCTAAGAACTAGTGTTTGTTGAGATGCTGATGTAATAATTGTTTCTACATTATGCACAAGGCCAGCAATGTGAAGGGAGTCGCTTAAATCAACCGCAGTGCATTACTGGTACTTTATTTTAACGACCCCGTAAAGACGAAAGGCATTGCTAACATCTACGGGATTTGAACTCAGAGCGTAAAGGGATGCAACTCTACGCCGCTAAGCATTGTCCCCGATTTCTAAATTAAGTACATGGCCACCAATATTTTATCGGGGTGGGTTAAATCGATTACATCTACCCCAGTGTCTAACCGGTTCGTTATTATGTTAACCTCGAATGGATGAAGGACAAAACTGACGGCAGCTGTATTTGAACTCAAAACGTAAAAGCTCGTTAACAAATGCGGTAAAGCATTTTGTCCAACATGCTACCTATTCTTCTAATCCTATAACCTAATGACAGGTTTGATATTAATCCTTTTCATATTAAACCACCCGAATCCGCCCCGGATACTACAATATAAAATACTGTTAGTTTTAAAGTGTTTATATTCATATAGAAAAAAATACTGTCGTAATTTTTTGTTAGAACATTCGTTAAGTTGTGTCCCAAGCACCAGCCTCATAATTTGGAAGTTAATTATATTAATAAATCCTTGCAAATTGTGAATCATTTTCAAAATAATTTGAATATCATAAGTCATCTCTTTTATAAGGAATATGATAACTATCTATACAGTTATCTTTCTGTCTGACTTATGATAGATCATCTTTTCACAAGCCGAGGATGTGTTGTAACTTAACATGGTTTTAATTATGTATGGTTTTGTAAGACTTCGCTTTTGATATGTGACTGATTATAGAGAAAATTGAGTAGTTAACAAATTTAACATTGTTATAATTCTACTTAGATAATCTACCAGACACAAACATTTACGCAATGGTTAAATGTAGTGTGTCCAGTTCTATCAACTATGATAAGCAGCTGACTTTAATCTGGAACTTAGTTTGAACGACTTTATTACGTATTTCAGATATTTCACTAATGTTGATGAGAAACGCATGAGCATCATATTTTCTCAATTACATTTCCCCCAAAAGATTTGAGATTCAGTGATAATAAGAATATATGAAAACTGTCCTCAGAGCAGTATTTAATACACGCGCACGCATACATAGATAAACATCCACATGCAAATGGGAATATATGCACAAATATGTATGTGTGTCTATATATGCATATCACTCTCTACATACAGTTACAAACATGTTTATATAAATAAGAAAAATAAAAATACATGCTGATTTTAGATCATGAAAACTCAGATGAAAGTGAAACATACATTCACATATACGTATATGTCTGGACATGGATACATACATATGCATAAACATACACGTACACACACGCACACACACACACACACACACACACACACACACACACACACACACACACACACACACACACACACACACACATATGTATATATATGTATATATATATATATATATATATATATATATATATATATATATATATATATATATAAATATATATAACTCGGTATCTGGAAGATACCGGGTTCGATTCCTCGTAGTGGCAGATGTCTACATCTTTTTCCATCTTTAATAGTCATAACTCTACTTTATGAGCTATTTTATAGCATCTCAGCCCATGAGCAAACCACTCTTTATATTAACTTTATCCCCTCAGTGCTTGGTAAAAGTCCGAGAGATAGACTTCGTATAACGATATTAATATATACATAAATATATACATAAATACATATATACATAAATACATATATGATCGAGACGAAGCGTAAGTATATTAGAATTCATAGAAAAATGAGAAAACTCAACATTAGAACAACTTTTAAAACAGCTAATTACAGCGATGGGCAAAAATGCCTTAAAGGACAGTGGCCAGCGACCAATGGTCGGCAGGAAAACAATCAACAAAGTGGGTGATAGGCAGATGAAATATAGAAAAGATTGAGAGAAGATTATAACAAGAAGTTTGTTGGCACATAGAAGTGACTGGAAGGAAATAAGTAAAGGCAATGTACAAAACAAGCTCGCATATATATATTCACCCTCATCAGCTCTCAGACCAGTAAAATAGTTTTGCACGATTTAATTGAGAGTACCATTTTTAAACGCTAGAGCGAGCCGTGCAACAGAAAAAATAAAACTTTCTGCTGGTATGATGAGTGTGTAATAAAACAAACAGATCAAATAGATTGACAGACAGACCAGAGAGCTTTCCGCTCCTGATTGCACTTCCGTTTGTTGCCACTTCCGCCGCCCGTTATTTTATTTTCTTTATTTTCTGCGGTCTAGCGTAGGTAGGACGTTTTTTGCTTCGCTCTCTTTTTAATGGTCTGAGAGTTGATGAGGGTAAAGATGTGAGTATGAAATTGTCTCGTGTATCGCCTTTCTTTATTTACTTCTATCTTCTTCTAGTGACTTCTATGCGCCAACACTTGTCCTACTCCTCTCCCTATCTTCTCTATATTTATCTGCCTATCACGTACCTCGTGGATTGTCTCTCTGCCGAACACTGGCCGTTGATCACTGTCCTCTGAGGCATTTTTGCCCATCGCTGTCTTTGACACTATTTAGCTTTTTTAAAAACCGTTCTAGCGTTCACCTTTCCCATATATATATATATATATATATATATATATATATATATATATATATATATATATATATATATATAATTGGTGTCCGTATGCGGTAGGCCG
>OZ024741.1:98898232-98903232 GCA_964016885.1 Eledone cirrhosa
CGCTTTCACTACTACTACTACTACTACTACTACTACTACTACTACTACTACTACTTACTACTACTACTATTGATGATGATGATAATGATGATGATGATGATGATGATGATACCGATACCAGCACCACCGTTGCTACTACGAAATTATATTGATGAAATATTGATAGTAGTAGTAGTAGTAGTAGTAGTAGTAGTAGTAATTATAGTAATGTTGTATATTGCTCCAAGCATGAGAAGTCCGAAAATGATGAGTTTTTATAAAACAGTTGAATAATACTGATGAGTAGGAAGATGGTGGCGATGATATGGAGAAAGGAAATGATTATGACGGTTGTGGTGTTGATGATGATGATGATGATGATGATGATGGGGAGAAGAAGAAGAAGAAGAAGAAGAAGAAGAAGAAGAAGTGGAGGAGGAAAGAGATTGTTGCTGATAATTGCTGAATTTCGGGAGATTCTTTTATTGATCTAACTCAAAGGAGTGTCTGGGGTTCCGTGAAAAAGGTAGAGGAGTATATTTATATTACGGCCCTATCCCAAAAAGGATTCCGCGTTTGAAACAGTTTGGGAAACCCTGAAACAACTAATAACAGTTTTGGGTTTGTTTGTTATTTCTTTTCTTTCATGAAACCGGACGAAAAGTGTACCTCAGAATATAAAAGTCGTAACTAAATATTAAAATGATAAATCTCATAAACTAACGTGCTATATCGGTTCAAATACTGTAGGTTTCACCTATATGAAATAATTCAAAACGGTGTTAACAAATTTTCTTCCATTTTCTGGTGGAAGCCTGTCTGTCGTATTTGTATGCATGCATATATATGTCTGTCTGGGTTGATTTGAACGAGCCTGCGAAAATGTCCTTAATCCCATTAAGTGTGTATAGACTTTTATTTTGAATATAATGTAAAGGTCCCCGTATTTTAGGTTTCACGAATTTTTGTCCTTGAGAAATGTCGAAAGATTTGCAATATCCACACCATCTTTGGATTTATATTCCAAATAAAAGTAAATATGCTCTACGATTGAATGTGCATTGAATTCTTTCTCTTATAATTGGTATTCTTAGTGTATGTGGGTAAGTGTATTGTGAGTGTGTGAATGTCTGTATGTGTGCTTTATCACCTACCTGGCGTAAACCTCATTTCCTTACACGGTATCGTTGTGCTCCTGTTTACATTTTTTGTTCTTCTCAATTGAAAGACGAACTTCTATTTGATAATTGTTTTTGGTTTAATTAACTACGATATTAATCCTTCAATTATTCTTGTACACATCTCTTTTTCCTCCGTCCGTATCGAAGATCTATCGCTATAGTTTTTCGAGTATTTGATGTGTTTTTTGCCATCACTAGTTTCAAACTAAGTATATTTAGGACTGTATTATCTGTCTTAAGTAACGGTTGTGATTTGAGGGATATTTAGCAGCTATTATTAGCAAATGTCAGGTCACTCCGGAGTGCTACTGAAAACATGTAACCCAGTACAACCTACCGCATGGTCGGGTCGTCGTCGACTAAACCGGCAACCCCACCAAGTTTACTTAGTGAGGAGGGTGATTTTGGACACCTTGCAGGACAAAAAACAAAACCTGACAAAGAGCGGAAGAACTCGTAAAATCAACGGCCATCTAAAAAAGAAAATCCTTCCAAATCAATAGGCGGCAGTAGTTCCAGCTGCACGCATCGAAAGACTGGTGTAGTGGTTCTGAGAACAATGCGGCTTTGCAGATGATCAATGCAAATTGACAATGGAAAGGCGCTCCCGCTCGAGTTAGAAGAGAACTATTGACCTTCAAGAGAAGCAGTGACCCGTTATTGTATTCAGCAACCGAAACAAATATGAAGTACACCAAATCCAATGCTCCTAGGAGCAACCCTGGGTCTTCTTATTTGCGAGTGTAAACTCAGCCAGATTAGATTAGATTATTAGCAAAGCAAGTGTATGTATAAAAGTTTCGACATTAGCTTGGATGTTGAAAGTGTTGTTGGGGATGGTGGTCGCTGATTGATGTTATTATTTTTGTTAAAGGCGGTGAATTGGCAGTATCGGTGGAGGGTCGGACATGCTTTCCAGCATAGAGATACGTCCCTTTACGATCTGAGTTCAAATCCCGCCGAGGTTAATTTTGCCTTTCATCCATACGGGGTCGATAAAATAAAGTACCAGTAATGTACTGGGAAATTGCTGGCCTTGGGCCAAAAGTAGAAACAATTATTTTTGTTAAACAACTGTTCAACATTGATCCTGAAGATCTATGATCAACTACATTCCAACCTTGGGCACGCCGTTTTCTTTCTATATGCATGGAACGTAAGATCATATTTTCTACCGTGATCTCTTTAAGAGAACAGGTTGTAATTTGAAGGAAATTTTACTGCTATTTCTGGAAAGACATGCAACCACCTAGGCGTTCCCTCACTAGTTCGTGTTGGCGTTTGTGTTGGCATTGTTGCTTCGCACCAGGTCAGCTCAGATCAAACAGGCCTATGTATTAAGACATTTCAAATGTGAATATCACATGTTTTTAGTAAGAATGTATCTTGGACTATTTCATTGATTAACTCTTCGTGTTTTAAGATTGTAGGCTGGGATCTGGTGATTTGTTCCCAGCAAGTTGAGATCAACGTTCATATTAGCTCCATGGTAGTTTCTTCATTTCTGCCCAAAAGAATCTCTTCGGTTATATGATGTTGATGTGGTAATAGTGGTGGACGTTTGCTGTTCGATAGATGCATACTAATTGTATCAATTATGATGGCAGCGGTGGTGGTTAGGGAGCGGGGGGAGGGGGCTTTGTAATAATGGTGTGGGTATAGTTGACGGTAATGATGTAACAATAATGATCGTGATGAAAATGATCATGTTGTTCATGATCAGGATGAGATGATGATTATGTTGGGGGGGGGTAAGAGGAAGAAGAGGAAGTAGAGGAGGAGGAGGAGGAGGAGGAGGAGAAGAAGAAGAAGAAGAAGAAGAAGAAGAAGAAGAAATATGAGAGTGATGATGAGAGAAGGAGGTTGACGATAATTATGATAGTGATGCTGATGAAGAGCCTAAGGTATGATGATGATGTTGATGAGGAGGAAAAGAGGGATTGTTGATGGTTGCATATTGGAGAGAATTGGGTTGGTATGGATCAAAATAAATGGACAAGACGGAAATGCAGAAGCATGTATACATTTTCATGTGTATGTGTTTGTCTGTCTGTGTGTGTGTGTGTGTATACGTTTGTCCGTGTGTGTGAGAGAGAGTGTGTGCGTGTGTTCATAGACATAGATACAGAGAGAGTGGGAGAGAGAAATGATAGGGAGGGAGTGAGAAAAGTGATGAGAATATCACAGATGCGGAAGTTATTACCAAATGAGATAGCAGCAATAATAGTAATTACCATAATGGGATATGAAGTTTAACATGTGACACAGTCATTTAACTGGTGATTCATTAGCTGCTCTTTACGTCACGTGACATGCTGTCCTGGCGCGTGTTTCCCCTTAAACCATTTGGGTATCAATTTAAAGTCCAGAAAAAAATTGAACCCTGGCCCTAACGAACGTATTTGATATCGTAAATAGTCGGCATGTACTCAACCAATTCGTTTTCGAACAACAGTATTCGATCTCTAAACCCCTATCGAGCTATAGTCTCTAGATACTACAATATCCCCTGTTCTTTTCAACCAGCTAACCAAATAACTCAGTTTCGTATCATTGATGAACAAAAAGATGTCTTATAAACATACATGTTAATCTATAGGAGCAAATTGTTTCTCGAATTATCTCAGAGGTTACTGTAAATGAAATAACATCACACAATGCTCTACATTCTTGATAATATGCTATATATTCAATCAAATATCGTATATAATGCTATGTATTACTGGTATCGTTAATGTTAAGAACGTACCCAATATTTTGAAATAGAATTAGTTAAAATAGGTAGAAACTTAAAAGTTTAAATATACTGGAAACAACATATTCTAATGTATACATATATGGAGTTGTTTCAAGATGATTTAAGTGTTCAAGTTCCGTCTGGAACCCTTGAAATATATATAATAGACTAAATATGGTTTTATAAATATAGTTTCCATTTATTAATATCATTTCCAGAAAACTTGTCGAGTGCTTCGAATCTGTTATAACTATATTTGTTGAATTACCAACAAATGTAATATCCCTTTGCTTATATATATATATATACTGTATATATAATAACTAGAAATTGATTAACATATAAATATACATGAATAATCACAGGAGATAATTTTTGCCCGCGTGTAACCACGCATAGCTAGTATAGGTAATATTTACCTTTAAGTAAGTACGATTAACCTTCCTTGTATATATCCCATTAAAGAAATATATTTCACCAATTAATCAGATGGTAAGTCACGGAAAGTGGATATCATTGGATTGTCAACAAGGAAAGTGTAATAATGTCCAGCCATCCGTCCTTACAGAATGAGTTCAAATCTTCATCTAGCCGTTACCACGTGTTGCATCTACACATGAAAGCGGTTTCGTTTCAGTGGCGTGAATAGGGATTCGACAACTAGAAATAGCAGTCAAATTTTCTTCAACAAAAATAGCTCTACAAATATGGAGCCGTATATATATATCTAAATCCAAAATTAAGATAAAATAAATTAAATGAATTTAATCTAAATCGAAATTGTGGGTGTCATGTCATAAGGCATGCGCCATATATCCTGGAAATTAAGCTCTAAGATAAATCTGAGGATATTATAATAACTAGAAATTGATATATATATATATATATATATATATATATATATATATATGCGTGTGTGTGTGTGCGTGTGTGTGTGTGTATTCCCATTGGAATAACGTTACTCGATAGAGTGTGTACTTTAGAGACCAGAGAGCCGCTACAGGTCTAGCCGCTGCTTCTCCGAATTTAGAAATCACTGGTCCAGTGCATGTCAGAATGTCTGAAGAAAAAATCGCTGGACGGATTTTACGGGCAGGAAGACC
>OZ024741.1:98908232-98918232 GCA_964016885.1 Eledone cirrhosa
ATATAATTGTGTGTAACCTAACATCCCTTATACATGAATTGAAACGGTTATGACGACAATACCTGGGGGAGAAATATATACACGTATATCTAGAGAGAAAATGAGAATATATATACATATATATATACATACATATATATATATATATATACATACATATATATATATATATATATATATATATATATATATATATATATATATATATATATATATAAGAGAGAGAGAGAGAGAGAGAGAGGGTGGGGAGAAGGGGGAAGAGACAGAAGAAAAATAGTAAGATTAAAGATAAAAATGAGGCAGTAAGATAACCAAATGTCGAAAACATTTTCGGTCATAATGATAGACAGGTAGAACCAAAAGCATATATATAAATAAATATATATCGGAATTACTTCATTTTTATATATATATATATATATATATATATATATTTATATATATATATATATAAATTTGTATATATATTTATATATATATATATATATATATATATATATATATATATATATATATATATATATATATATGTATATATATATATATATATATATATATGTATATAAACATACATATATCAACGTGTGTGTGTTTGTGTGTTTCATGTGTGCATGTATGTGTGTAAGCCAGAAAATACAGTACAGTCAAAAATATACCAAAATTGTATACAAATGCGTCAATAACACAACAAAAAATATTATGATAAGAAAAACTGCTCAAATCTCATTCACAAATAAAATCAGGATGATTCTAAAGGAAAGGATATACTATAGAAAGTGTAAGATGAAGGGAGCAGTTTTTGTGAAAAGTATTGATGCTTAGTGAAGCTCATTATATCCGGTTTCGTTCTACTCTAACGGTTTAGTCGATTACAAGCAACTCAAGCAACTATTCTATTTGGTACACTTTTCCTTCCTTTACTTGCTCATTCTCACTTTTCCGTTATCTTTCTGTTTTTCATTCATCCTCCATCACTGTCACTTTCCCCTATACATGTACATATATTTATACATTCATACGTACGTACGTACATACATAACCCACGCACATAACCCACACACAAATACATGTACATACATATATGCATTCATATGTACGTACATACATACATACATACATACACACATGCATACATAGATACATACATACATACATAACCTACACACATAACCCACACACAAACACACACATACATAGATATATACATACATACGTACGTACATACATACATACATACATGCAGGGAAGTTGATGCCTTGATAACAAAGCCTCCAGATTAAACGGGATAATGATGTGGAATTTTACTTTTTCTTGCACTTGAAAAAGAGTACGTTGAACTCTTTTACTCGTGTTCTTAGGGTGACTCTGTAGGATACAGTCTTGCAGAGGTAGGGTTCCCCAGAGGACAATTGACTGGAGTCTTATAAGTGACAGTAATATACAGTAGTAAGTCCAACAGAGTAATTTGAGGAAGTTATGCTATCTATATTTATATAGTAAATGCATTCTAATTAGGAACAGGAAGCTCTTATAAAAACATGGATTTGGCGATCAGCGCCTCTTCAGCGTTGTGGTTAATGCACTCACCGATATCTGAGAGATGCGAAGTTCAATTCTTAGCAAGCATCTCTGTCCAGTTGTTTTCCTCTCCAGAATACTTCATTCTATTTCATTCTATTTCATTAACAATTAATTATAGCGATTGGCTCTGTATGTATGTATGTGTCTCTTTCTCTTAATTTCGAGTATATTTTTTTGACCGGCCACCTTCCTGGTGGCAAGGTTGTAAAAGAAAAGAAATTGTCATCCCTTGAATCGCAAGAATGTTTTGCAAATTTTGAAGGTGCCAGCTATCGCAGCCATTTGTAGACTATGAATTAGGGAGCTACGCTTTTTGTCCGCAAATCCAAGTTCAGTCATACTTTGGTCCAAGCGGGTTGGTATATAACCCGTAGCTCCAATAATGATGGGTATGAAGCTAAAGGTGTATCTTGGATACTGGATTTGTAAACTCCTCATCAATGGTCCGTAGATGTCCTCCTTCTCCTGTATTTTTCTGACAACGTTTACATCAAGTGGGCAGCTGATCTCCACAACAGAACACGTTTTCAATGTGTGGTCCCAAACAACAATATCAGGCCGGTTGTGCTTTAATTTGGTGGCAGTTTTTATTTTAAGGTTCCACCAGTATTCCTTAGTGCCATCTGTCTCAATATATTCCTCCTCGTTTGTTGTTAATTTTATTTTCCGAAGTGCGTTCCAGATGGTTCTAGCTATCCCATCGTGTCTCATGGGGAGGTAGTAGCGAGATGACATTCTTTCGCAGCTGGCAACAATGTGGCTTACATCCTCGATCTTTGTTTAACATAGCCTACATATATTGTCAGCTGCTGGCCCTCCCCCTTTGTATGTATGTATGTATGTATGTATGTATTTATGTATGTATGTATGTATGTATGTATGTTTGTATGTATGTATGTATGTGTGTGTGTGTATGTGTATGTCAGGTCACTCTTGAGTGCTACTGGTAACATGTAACCAAGTACAACCTGTCGCATGGTCGGGTCGTCGGCGACTAAACCGGCAAACCCACCAAGTTTACTTGGCGAGGAGGGTGATTTTGGACACCCTGCAGGACAAAAAACAAAACCTGACAAAGGGGTGGAAGAACTCATAAGTGTCAACGGCCATCTAAAAATGTGTAAATATATATATATATACATGTATGCATGTGTATATAGGTGTATGTATATACGTGGGGAAAGCGTTCTAGAAGACAACTCAGGACACTAGATTAACTCCGACATAAAACGTGCGGTTCAGTAATTACCGATTATGTTGATCATTTCTTCCTTTCGAGTTATAACTTCTGTCGCTCACAGAGTGGTATTGGCTCAGTGCACAGTCTTTCCTCACTTTAAAAAACATCTTCACGCACAGGCATTGCACAATAACATTAATTGATATTTATTAATAATGTTATATCGTGCAATGGCCATACTCGATAACGAACGGGAAGCCATCATGTATGTATGTATGCATGTATTTATGTATGTATGTATGTATGTATGCATATATGTATGCATGTATGTATGTATGTATGTATGTATGTATGAATGTGTGTATGCATGTATGTATGTTTGCATGTATGTATACATGTAAGTTTGTATGTATGTATGCTTGCATGTATGTATGTATGTATGTATGTAGGTATGTAGGTATGTATGTGAGTATGTATGTGTGTATGTATGTGTGTATGTATATGTGTATGTATGTAACTATCAATCTGCTTACATTTATTCAATATTTTTTCTCCTCCCTCATTCTTCATATATCTAGTTTTCTATATATCTATATATTTATCTGTTAATTTATCTATCTATTTTTTCTACTAAGCTATCTATTTCTGCCTATTTCTGCATCATTGTAGTGCAGGACAAAATTTCTTGTATTATTTTTACCAGCTCTCTACACTTTGATTTCAAATCCCGCCGATCTCATCTTTGTTTTTCATCATTTCAGGGTCGATAAAATAATTGTTTCTACTTTTGGCACTAGGCCAACAATTATCCCAGTGTATTACTGGTACTTTATTTTATCGACCCCGTAAGGATGAAAGGCAAAGTTAACCTGGGCGGGATTTGAACTCTGATCCTAAAGGGACGTAACTCTATGCTGCAAAGCATGGCGTCCGACCCTTACCGATACTGCCAATCCACCGCCCAGGGTCGATAAAATAATGTTACCAGTGCAGGATGATGAAATGGTGAAATTGTTAATCAGTCGGACAAGACGATTCAGGTTATCTGATCTGTTTCTTTATGTTCTGAGTTCAAATTCCACTGTGGCCAACCTGAATGGCAGGCTTAAACTGTTACTTGGGGTAACACAACCTCCTAGCCCTTAAATGCTTTTAGCGAAGTCCACTCTGTGCACGTATTCAGGAGAGATTTCTGGTTTGAGAATCCCTTCCACACTCATTTCCTCAATCTGAAAAGCTAAAAGCACTACACTTTTATCGATTACCTAACTGTAAGCAAACACATTTTATTAATCTATCAACATTTATCACTCATCTTGTCTGTCTATCTATCTATCTATCTATCTATCTATCTATCTATCTATCTATCTATCTATCTATCTATCTATCTATCTATCTATCTGCATGTCTGTCTATCTGTCCATGTATATATTTACATATCAACATATGTATTTGTAAATTGGAAAAGTATCTTAACATTTCGGCCGCTAGTCCTTTATCGGAAGGTAAATACCAAGAGGAGAAGGTATGTATTTACCTTACTATAACTATATCTCTTTCTCTCTCCCCATCTCTGTAACTATCTACCAATCTATCTATCTATCTATCTATCTATCTATCTATCTATCTATCTATCTATCTATCTATCTATCTATCTATCTTTCTATCTCTCTCTCTATCTAACTAATTTACTATCTATTATTCAGCACTGTCTCTTCTCGCCCACTATTTTCCTTTATATATATATATATATATACCTATATTTCGGCTTTAATATATATTTATCTTACTCTCTCTTTTCCATTTTTCCTTCTCTGTTCTCCTTCTCTAACAGCTTTTTTCCCCTCTCTCGATACTTTTCTTTTTCTGCCTCTCTATCTATCAATCTCAAATCTGTTTTTCCCATTTCTCTCTTTGTCTCGGTACTTTGTCTTTCTCTCTTTCTCTATTACTTCTTTGTTTAATTCACACCTTCGGTCCTTCCAATTCATCAAATCTCATACACATATTACACAGAGGCACTTTTAAACGCTTGGAGTACTCTTTCTCATTCCGCTCGTGCATCCAACCCCAACCTTTGCAACATTCTATCACTCCTTTCTCAATGTTCTTCCCTTTCTCACTCTCCTCTAACTACCTATCTTTCTCTCTGTCTATGTATATATCTATCTATATATTTATCTATCTATGTTTCTTTCTCCTTCTTTTTCCTGCAAACCTTTGACGCATCACAGTGTGAAGGCATTCAAAAGTAAAATAAATAAAGGAATCATAATAATATAACAAAAACAACAATACAACAACAACAACAACAACAACAACAACAACAACAACAACAACAACAACAACAATCGTTTCTGTATTTGCCACAAGGGTATTGCACACATACAAAACATTTCAATACTCTAGCGAAGTCAAAACATTTAATGTTTTACAAAATCACCAAAGACCCAAACAATCTGAAAATAATCATACAAAGAAGAAGAAAAAGAAGCAGTAGTAGTAGTAGTAGTAGTAGTAGTAGTAGTAGTAGTAGTAGTAGTAGTAGTAGTAGTAGCAGCAGCAGCAGCAGCAGCAGTAGTAGTAGTAGTAGTAGTAGTAGTAGTAGTAGTAGTAGAAGAAGAAGAAGAAGAAGAAGAAGAAGAAGAAGAAAACAACAACGTTAACAACAATAACAATAAGAACTACAACACAAACGATAACAAGATGAAAAACAACAACAACAATAAGAATAATAATAATCAATACAGTAAAAAAATGCAACTGCCAGCCGATTGAGTATTCCTTCTGATCCAGTCAAGTCAGCCATGTCCTCCGTCCGTTAAGCCTAAATTTAACCTCCAATATGAAAGGTTACTGCAATCAACTACACACACACACATATAAAGAGGTACATGTAAAGACATATACAGAGACAAAGACACGCACACACGCGGATACACACACACACACACACACACACACCGCCATCACTAGAACCACCACTACCATTGCTACTACCTCTACCGGTCATGTCTCACCTATGTCCTCAGTTATGTTCCATACCCCCCCCCCCCCGCTCTCTCACTCTCACTTTCTCTTTCATTCTCTCTCTCACTCTCTCTCACTCTCTCTCACTCTCTCTTTCACTCTCACTCTTTCTCTTTCACTCTCTCTCACTCTCTCTCTTTCTCTCTCTTTCTCTCTCACTCTCTCTCTCTCTCATTTTTAACCGGTGGAGTGAAACAATCACAGTGCACAACAGCGTTTGCTAATGTCCCTTTGTCGCCATGGGAACAAGAACATGGGCAACAAATGCAAATGCCTATGCATACATAAATATACGCCATGTATGAATGAATAGGTTCTAAAGTTGGATCCAGAGTTTCAGATCTTGGCTCTAGGGAATAACGTAGTCTATAACCTGCAACCTGTTTATGCCACTGTGGTTAGCCATCAAACCGGATATTACTAGTGTATGCATGCAGATATACATATACATACACATATACACATACATGCATACATACTTGCATGCATGCATACATGCGTACATACATACATACATACATACATACATACATACATACATACATACATACATACATACATACTTATGTGATGGCTGCCCCCTCGTTATCGAGTATGGCCATTGTACGAGAAAAAAATATATATATATACAATATATTAACAAATGGAACATATATATATATATATATTAATAACAATAATAATAATAATAACAACAATAATAATAACGACAACAACAACAATAATAATATACATAGATATATATACACACACACGCACACACATAAACATATATATACACACACACACACACGATAGCAATTAACAGCGCTGCGATCGAATGTGGCTTTTTAGTCCAGCCAATGATCTAAAATGTCTTGCACAGAGTCGGCAACCAAAACATTCACTGGGAATAGCCGGCTGTGGTTGGAGTTCGTGTACTTTTGCATGTCGTTTGAGCCCTCCTGCTGATTTACATTCTCTACCACATGCTTGGCAAGCATGATAAGTAGTATCTCCAGCAAGCAGCCTGGTAGTCAACCACTGGTCTTACTTTATGACTGCTTAGGCAGAGTCTCGCACAGACGCTGCATGTCAGCACCATAGGAGGACCTCGCCGTCTGGAAGTGCAACAGCAATGCCCTTCCTCACATCCCGCTTTACTTTCTCGTATGCGATTCGAGATGCCTCAAAGCCAACTTTTCCCTCATATACAGTCTTTCTCCATTTATTACGATCAGCAGCAACATTTTCCCATGTATCAGCAGAGATGTTAGCGTCTTTCAAAGAGGCTTTCAAGGAATCCTTATACCTCTTTTTTGGTCTATGTGGCGGTTGTTTTCCTTTAACTAACTCTCCATAAAAGAGTTGTTTTGGTATTCTAGAATCCTTCATCCTGGCAAGGTGACCACTCCAACGGAGTCGTTGCTTAAGCACAAGAGCTTCTATACTGTCACACAGAGCTTTCCAAAATCTAGACATCACTGATGTGGTCCCTCCAGTGAACGCCATGGATCCGTCTGAGACACATCTGATGGAAACGCTCCAATTGCTTAAGGTGATGTATGTATGTACATAAGTATGTACATACTAATGTACATACATACATACATGCCTACATACATATGTACATATATGCATACATACTTAAATCATATAAACATACATAGATACAAATGCATATACACACACACACAGTTGCAAATAGTATCACGCTCGAGCAGAAACACACGCAGAAAGAAACTGGTATATACATGCAGATATACACATGTAGTCGCAAATGTAGACATACATACATAGTTGCATACACATGTATATACATCCACCTGCGTTATTTCACATATTTTCAGAGAAGTCTGTTTGAACATGGGTGTGAGTGATATTTTTCGATTGCAAGTGTGCAGATGGGGGGGGGGGTATGTGCGTGTGTGCATATAATCAAGCCATCTAAGCGAAAGTGCATACACGGACCCTGCATGGAAACTCGCAAGATGGTTTTTACCTGTAATTTAAATACATTTTCAGTATGTTCCTTTGATGTAACAACCGAAAAATAGATGATATAATTAGTACATCAATTATTCAGTGGGTTGCTACATGGGAGTAAAACAACTACTTTTTTTTTTCACTTTCCTCCAGTCCCCATAAACTCAAATGTTGACTAAATAGACCATACATAGCAACACACTTTAATATTTTCATAAAAGATGACAGTTCGAATTCTCTATCAGTTTGAAGTAAACTAATGAAACGAAGAACAAACAAGTACACACACACACACACACATACACACACACTTTTTTTTTTTTTTTTCACGTTTATTTTATAAGGAAAATAGTGATAATTTCTTTCTACCAAATTTGACGCACAAGATATTAGTCAACTAGAGGCTACAGTAAGAGAGACTTGACTATATTTGTGGGCAGTGATAGAACCTAGAACTACGTGGTTGAGAAGTGAATTTCTTAATCTCACAACTATGCTTAAACCCATTACTTCTGTTGTTATCTAGCCCAAAGTTATCTAATAAAAAGATTCCAGTCACGGCCATATTTTCATCCTGACATATTTTCTCTGTCTCCATTATCGAATATGTTTTTCATTTTTAAGGCAGTAAGATGCGATTTAAGATATCTAAAACGTCGTGTGGCGGCGGCATAGAGACTCCCTCATTGACTCAGGTTAAGAAGAGTTTAGTTATTCGGTCAGCTTGGGGCACCTATGTCGTTATACGAACTATCAAACTATAGAATGATTGTTCCGCACTGTATCGATTCAGTCAACTGCTGCTCACCAATAAAGTCACGTTGATGTGACTAATTTCAGTTTCAGTTCAGCGTAGAAACAGTGTTGAGAAATCAATTTTCATTGTCTATAGAAAACACTTCAACGTTGCTGCCTCACCGAAGTGACACAGACGTTTTCCTGATATAGATCTGTTGTTTCTCGAGACTAACATATGCCACAAAGTAATAGCACTGTTAACTCTAGACCCTTAGTATTAATATAACGGTCAATTTACATCCGAAGTAATCTTTTCCTTAGACGAGTCCCTTTTTCGCTGCAGCTATAGAGGCATCCTTTCTTCTGATACAACTAACGCGAGAACCCCAACGTGTTTTCTTGATATGCAGCAAATGGTATTCAAACTACTTTGAATGTATATATACTCTGCCATTTTAGAAAAGTAAAGACACATTTGATCATGTAGTTCTAGACACACTTTAAAGGAAAACAGAATGTTCACAACTCAAACGCCTTTGATAATAACTCTACTTGACCCTGACTGGCCCATGGCCAGAGATCAGCAAAATTTGTTTCTAATTGAAGCACAAGGCTAGAAATTTTAATGGGAGAAGAAAGTCAAACTAGCTGATTACATTATTAAACAAGTATCCCTTAGAAAGGATAAAAGGCAAAAATCGATCTCGGCAGAATTTCAACATTGAACGTAAAGAGCTGGAAGAAATAAAATAAGGGATTTTGCCGGACACTAACAATTCTGCCAACCCACAGCCCTCTAAGAATGATATAGGTAAACGCAGTAACACCAACAATCGTTGGTTCACGTTTAATTTAGCAAAATATGCAAATCATTTCAATGCATTCTAAGAAGCCAGATTTTCAAGGATACTTCGCTTCAAATTTTTCAAATATTTCTAATATTCTTTTTGCTTTATTTATAAAGCTGTCGTCGTTGCCGAGTTTGTTGTAGGCATTCCTGTTTTATACTGTTTGTTGTTCTTGAATATATCTCCTCACAATATGTATAAACATAATGGCTGCATTAAACATATGTGCATAAGAGACCATATCGTGTTTTACTGACAACTAATCAGACGTAACTGAAACCAGTCTTCGAGCGCTAAATACAATAACATATTCCCTTGTTGGGTTCGGATTCTTTCAATATTCTTATTTCATTCGCACATCAGGTGTAGTTCTCCAATATCCTCCTTTCACCATAACAATTAAATCATACCAAATTCTGTTAATTTCCTGTTGTTGATATATACACATACATGCTACTTCGTCAGTTAGTGTTTACACCTGCTACTAAGAGTCGAATTAAGTATAGATGATTGGCAATTAATTGTATAAATAAATAGGTAGAAATGTTTGTATTGTGTTGATTTGAATATAGAAATCGAGGTCTACACTAAACTCGAGAATTTCTCTGAAAGCTTCCATTTCCCTAATTTCTAACGATCTAACTAGTTGAACATATTG
>OZ024741.1:98925732-98930732 GCA_964016885.1 Eledone cirrhosa
AATGAATTCGTTTGTGTTAGATGAGAATTGAAACGACATTTCAGTCTAGAATTATGGTGGACATATTAGACCTGTCAACCTCTAGAAACCCTAACGGAGACTACCATGAAAAAAAGTGCCCCAAAACGGAGAAATGAGGCAAAATGGGAGATTTTACATAATGAAAGGTTTACCCATTTTCACAAGAGAAGACACCTCTCACCCACCCCAAAGCGGGTGGGAGATCTCCAGGTCGAACGGGGAGAGTTGACAGGTCTGACATATATCGTTATGTATGAAGACGCCATACTTTAAGAGACGGACGAAACGGATGTGTCCGTCATAATCGTAAAAGAAGTGAATTGATTTCCATCAAGAATTGAACCTGCATCGTAACATCCACCCTGATGTTAGTAATATTTCTTCACTCAGTAGTTGCAATATTCTATTTGATATTGTATTATTAATAAAATTTCACACACACACACATACAAACACACACAGGTACACTTACACAAACAAATACACACATACACACACACAGATGCACACTTACATAAACACATACACACACACAAACACATATACACTCAAACACATGGTGACGCATATAGCAGATATATAATCAGTGTCTAGTGTCAGACTTACTCGTATTCATTTCATATATAATACACGGAAATATACATAGAATTATATACACACAGATGCCTACATACTTACTCACGTACACACTAAACTACACAGACACTTACACTCACTACCACATACATATAAATGCATAAGCATATACATGCATAAGCATATACATGCATAAGCATATACACACATACATACACTTGCTCAAATATATCCATTATATACAAAATATATTTAAAAAATGTATGTACACATACATAGATACGTACATACATATATACATACATATACGTATATATACATACATGCATATATACATACATACATACGTACATGCACACTTACATATATATGTACGTACGTACATATAAACATACACACGTACATGCATACATGCATACATGCATATATACGTACGTAAATACATATAAACATACATACATACATGCATACTTACATATATACGTACGTACATACATATACACATACATACATACATACATGCATACTTACATATATACGTACGTACATACATATAAACATACATACATGCATACATACATACTTACATACATATATACATACATACTTACATACATATATGCATACATTCATACATGGTGGTGGCTGCCAACTCGTTTTCGGGTACGGCCACTACTTTATATCCATGTAGGAGAACCCCTACCGATGCGCTGAACGAGTGTGACTTTTTAGTCCAGCCAGCGTATTGAAAACTCTGGTACAAACACTACACTTGTGACAATTATTGACACATAGTGCTGAGCCCATGGTACCATGTGACGACAAGTGCAGAGAGATCTCCAGATATAAAGCAATGCCTGTGCCGTGAAGCTTTTATAGTGAACAAAGGCACTGCACAAAGCCAGTCCCACTCTCTTAACCAAGATGATATTTACCAAAAACAAGAACAAGTCAAGATCATTGGATACCATCAGGGTTGCAGGTGTTATATCAGAGTTTCCCTTCTCCTAGAATTCTGCCTTGACAAAGGCTAAGGGGTCATCTCTCCCGGTGATTTTGGATGGCCATTGACTCTTAAGAGCTCCTTTGCCCTTTGACAGGTTTTGTTTTTAGTCCTGCAGGATGTCCAAAGTCACCCTCCTCACCAAGAAACCTTGGTGGGGTTGCCAGTTTAGTCGCCAACGTCCCGACCATGAGACAGGTTGTACTGGGATACATGTTACCAGTAGCACCAACTGGTGACCTGACACATACATACATACATATAAACATACTTACATACATATATACATACATACATATATACACACATATATACACGGACATAAATATACAAACATATATGCACTAACATATATAAAAGCATATACACTGCACATAGATAAATAATTGTTTCTACTTTAGGCACAAGGCTAGCAATACCCAGTACATTACTGGTACTTTATTTTATCGACCCCGTAAGGAAGAAAGGCAAAGTTAACCTCGGCGGGATATGAACCTAGACTGTAAAGGGACGTAACTATGCTGGAAAACATGGCGTCCAACCCTCTACCAATACTGCACATAGATAAATAATTGTTTCTACTTTTAGCACAAGGCCAGCAATTACGCAGTACATTACTGGTACTTTATTTTATCGACCCTGTAAGGATGAAAGGCAAAGTTAACCTCGGCGGGATTTGAACTCAGAATGGCAAGGGCCATAACTCTATGCGTCAAAGCATGGCGTCCGACCCTCTACCGATACTGCCAATCTACCGACCCTCTACCGATACTGCCAATCCACCGCCTGCACATAGATAAATAATGCAATACAAACACACAAGACACATTACATACGTAACATAATAAAAACATAGACGCAATAATGTCTGTCAAATCAAATCCCACAGAGACGGCAAATTCTGTACAAATATATGACTCAGAATCTACAACTCGACAAACAAATACTAATTAACACTATATGACGGGTGGGGAACGGGTGGTCAATTGTGTGTTAGGGTATGAGGGTAAGAGGAGAGAGAGAGAGAGAGTGTGTGTGTGTGTGTGTGTGTGTGTGTGTGTGTGTGTGTGTGTGTGTGTGTGTGTGTGTGTGTGTGTGTGTGTGTGTGTGTGTGTGTGTGTGTGTGAGTGATTGAGTTTCTGGTGTCGAATTAAGATTTGACAGATGTGTGTTGCATATGAAAACACTTGTTGACACTTTAGACAGGTGTTACGTCTACATATATATATATATATATATATATATATATATATATATATATATAAACATACATATATACACACATATATGTATATATATATATATGTGTGTGTGTGTGTGTGTATACATACATACATACATATGTGTGTGTGTGTTTGTATATATTATTTATATATATATATATATATATATATATATATATATATATATATATATATATATATATACATACTTATATATATATATATATATATATATATATATATATATATATATATATACATACTTATATATATATATATATATATATATATATATATATATATATATATATATATATATATATATACATGCACACATATATATGTATTTTATATATAAAAAGTAAAAGCCCGACGGAGACGTGTAGCGGTTTCGGCTTGTTTTTGATAAACCATGTGTGTTTCTGTTTGTGTCTGTGCGCTTTTATTTACATATATATATACATATATATATATATATATATATATATATATATATATATATATATATATATATATATATATATATATATATATATATATATACATATATATATATATATGCGGGGTAGAGTGAGAGGGAGAGAGAGAGAGAGAAATATATTATAATGGTTTCTTATAAAGACACAAGGCTAACAATTTTAGTGGGGAGAAAGTTGATTAAATCGACCCCAGTCTGTTACTGGTGTTTTTTCTATCACCCCTATAAGGATATAAGGATGAAAAGCAAAACAAACCTCGCCGGGATTTGAACTCTAAACGTAAAGGAACGTAACTCAAGGCCACGAGGTGGGGTGTCAGACCTCAACCGATACGGCTAATTCAACGCCCTAAAGAGATACATTATAATGAAACAGGTTTTAGTGTTATGCTTTCAAAATACCGAGAACTATGAAACGAAATTGAAAACATAATTGAAAACAAAGTGGATTACACCAAACGTTTTTAACTTTCCCTGGGGAGTAAATTAAATAAAAATGGCGTAGACATTACAGTACAATACAATACAATGGGAGGAAACATAACAGTACCACTGATGATGTTGCAGATGTGCAACGAAAGAACTTTGATAGACGATATATATATTTATATCTGTATTTTTAACCGTTGATAAAAATTGATAAACATTGATTACCAAATAAATTAACTATGGAGATATAAAAGATACAGAAGCGAAAACCAACCAAACAGTGAGTGTGTTCTGTTATTATTTCTGGCAATATTATTACAACGATATGACCCTCCCCAAGGAAAACATAATTGAAACGTTTAAATTATCGAAGCCATGTTTTATGAAAATCAACAAAATAATAACGCACCGCTCAAAACTTTGGATAATATCAATATATTTCATTTGGTATAAATGTATATTTGTATAAATATACAAATTTGGCCTCCCTGTGCCAGTAAACAAAGTGGATTGCCCCACACGTTTTTAACTTTCCGTGGGCAGTAAAAGTAGAATTAATCTGACGTTTCCGTATTCTCTCTCTCTCTCTCTCTCTCTCTCTCTCTCTCTCTCTCTCTCTCTCTCTCTCTCTCTCTCTCTCTCTCTCTCACGCACACACAGACTGAAGCAATGCACACGTACGAGTTTTATCCCTTCGACACACACACAACCACACCCGTACACATGAACCCTCCACCTCGTCCCCCACCACCAAATGCCGGATCTCTCACATACCACCACACCCCCAACCTATCAATATCCTCCTAACACCTTTTTTCTAACTTCTTTTCCTAATTTTTACACAATACTTTTATGTACCAATCTGTTCTCTTCTTATCCGAACTTTCCCGATGAAAGAATTCCGTCCGAAATATAGAACCCACCTCCACTTTTATGCGTGAAACAACGGGACAAATTAGGCAGACAGGTAGATAGATCGGAGAGGGAGAAATAAAATGCATCCGTTCAACACCAAGTCGCCGCATACATCCTACCATCAGAAATATCTATTTTCTCTTGCACGAGCCAGCAATTTTATGTAGTCCTCTCAAGTTAAATCGTGCGAAACTACAACCGGTCTGAGAACTGAAAAGGTGAAATGAATTTGTGTAATCTTGTCTCATTCATTTTCTTCATCAGGCCAACACACTTCTAGCCACAGATTTCTGTTCTTTGAGGTAAATTTTACCCGATGCTGTCATTGACGGCATTTTGCTGTTTTAACAGTTAT
>OZ024741.1:98933232-98995732 GCA_964016885.1 Eledone cirrhosa
ACACACATATATATATATATACATATACATATATATACACACATATATATATATATATATATATATATATATATATATATATATATACATAGATATATACATAGATATAGATATATATACATAGATATAGATATATATACATAGATATATACATGCATATATACATACATACACTAAGGACTCAATTTATTCATATATAGGAGCTACCTCTAACAAATTTAAGGTAAGATTTAATACCCACAAACATAGTTTTAAAAATGCCGCACTAGCTAATACAACATCTCTAGCTGAAATAATAAATAGTTATAGAAAGAGGAATATAGAATATGACCTGACCTGGAGTGTGCTCAAAAGGGCCACCCCTTATCAAAATAGTAGAAATGAATGTAGATTATGTTCCCAAGAACTTTTTGAAATAATGAAATCTAAGGATATCCTATTAAATAAGCGACAGGAATTAATAATATCGTGTAATCATAAACTGAGAAAAATCTTTAAATATTATAAACCTAATTAATATACACTTTAGAAATTAATTTATAAATTATCTTTAATTTAGTTAACCTATAATTAATATTCTACTACTGATGAACTACATAATTTTGCTTTCCTTCTTACAAATATCATTTCCTAAAACTGATACCATTAAGTAAACATATATAATGCTTTAACTTCAGGTTATGACTCTATGTTCCTTGAAAACTATATATATTTACTATTTCTCACTAATAAATTTAATCCCCGCCCCCCAATAATTATATGTATATATAAGTGTATATGTGTGTGTATATGTAAGTGTATGTATGTATATATGCATGTATATATCTATGTATATATATATATGTGTATATATATGTATATGAATATATATATGTGTGTGTATGTGTGTATGTGTATATATATGTATATATATATATATATAAGTGTATATATATATATATATATATATATATATATATATATATATATATATATGTGTGTGTATATATGTGTATATATATATATATGTATATATATATATATATATATATATATATATATATATATATATATATATATATATATATATATTATTTTTATATTCTTTTAATTTCCCCTCATATTTAGCAGCACTTTTCAACTGCATCTAACTCTTATTTATCATATCTATATGTATTAGTATAATTTTATCAATATAAATATACCCATCAATTAAATTAATTTATATTCTTTTCATAGATGTATTTTTTTCACTAACATTCTTATCTTAAAAATTTAGTCACCTTTGATATTTGTATAGCCATTACTATTTTATAACAGCAACTGCTTGTATACCTTTTACTGACCACCTGACCTATTTTCACCCCTAAAATAAGCTTCAATTACTACTATTTTACCATTTGGCCAATTATTAACTTTCTATTGGTTAATTCTAAACCTCTTACCAAACAGACAGAATATATTAGATATTTGTTGGTTTTATTCAATGAAAAAATAAAATTATTTCTAAGGTCAGCATAAGACCTATTTCTTCCCTAAAATAATCCTTCATTCATAATATTCTTTTCCATCCAAAACTGAAATCTACCTTCCTCTACCCATAATTTAAGGTTCTTCTACTACTATATTACTATCCTGACCCTCACTATCTATCTATTGGTCAATTCAAAACCTGTTCCCAAACAGACCTATTGTATTGAATCTTTGTTTTCTTCAATAAACAAATATCATTATTTCTGAAGACAGCATATATATGTGTAGGTATGTATATTCCCTCTGATAGTTTGTATAAATATTGTAAATATTGTACATAGATCTATAGAATATGCATACCAACTCTAACACATATATATCCTAGAAACGATCGTAAAATGATGAACTTTTTTAATATAAGGAACTGTTTCTTTGTTTATTCATTATTTTATTAATTTATATATATATATATATATATATATATATATATATATATATATATATATATATATAATAGTTTTCTGCTCTACAATTGAGCTCATACCATTTCGACAGCAGAGGAGTAACTTTTACTAGTCATAACTAGTAACATCCCAGCAACACACACACACACACACACATACACATATATATATATATATATATATATATATATATATATATATATATATATATATATATATATATATATATATATATATATATATATATATATATATATATATATATAATGAAAGGTATAGAAAACGTTGTAGCGAAAATCCAACAGTATTCCATAATATATAATATATATATATATGGTGGCTGCCAACTCGTTTTCGAGTACGGCCACTACTTTATATCCATGTAGGAGAACCCCTACCGATGCGCTGAACGAGTGTGACTTTTTAGTCCAGCCAGCGACTTGAAAACTCTGGTACAAACACTACACTTGTGACAATTATTGACACATAGTGCTGGGCCCATGGTACCATGTGACGACAAATGCAGAGAGATCTCCAGATATAAAGCAATGCCTGTGCCGTGAAGCTTTTATAGTGAGCAAAGGCACTGCACAAAGCCAGTCCCACTCTCTTAACCAAGATAATATTTACCAAAAAGAATAACAAGTCAACATCATTGGATACCATCAGGGTTGCAAGGTGTTATATCAGAATTTTCCTTCTCCTAGAATTCTGCCTTGACAAAGCTAAGGGGTCATCTCTCCCGGTGATTGTGGGTGGCCATTGACTCTTAAGAACTCCTTTGCCCTTTGACAGGTTTTGTTTTTAGTCCTGTAGGATGTCCAAAATCGCCCTCCTCACCAAGAAACCTTGGTGGGGTTGCCAGTTTAGTCGCCAACGACCCGACCATGGGACAGGTTGTACTTGGATACATGTTACCAGTAGCACCAACTGGTGACCTGATATATGTATATATGTACGTTTGTATATATATATATCTATATATATATATTGTTATACTTTGGGAGGGTCATGTTGCCAATAAGAAACACACGCACCAGTTGCTTTCACTTCAATTTATTATATATTTATAAATTTATAAATTTACAAATCTACAAACTTATAAATATCTGGTTGGTTGGTTGGTTCCACAACCAGATCGTTGTTTATATATAGTCATAGTCCTTTCGTCACACACTCTGTGACCTCTTCAGTGACTGGGGATTCCTTTCTTCGTTTCTGTGCCTTTCCTTTCTTCTATCCTACGCCATTTTGTTTCTGTGTGTGTGTTGTGTGCTCAGTTTGCGCATGCGCCACATCCGGGTGTCTGTGTGTGTTTGTGTTCATTTATCTATTTGTTTATTTATTTATTTATTTATTTATTGTTGGTTGGTTGTTTGTTCTATGTGTGTGTGTGTTTTCATTTTGTCCTGTGTGTGTTTTCATTTTGTGTGTGTTTTCATTTTGTCCTGTGTGTGTTTTCATTTTGTCCTTAATTGTAAGTTGTGATGTTGCTGTTCCACTTATATTTTCTATTTAATTTTGGTTTTAATTCTTTTATGCTTACTGCCTCTGTAATTTGCCTAAACATTGCGTCTTTTCTGTGTGTGGATTCTATTTTTATTTTTATGCTCTCTAATCTACCCCTGTGTTCTATCTTAGCATGTTGGTAGAGCACAGATGATTCTTTATTATCTTGGAGGTCTCGCCAGTGTTCATTTATTCGTTCCCCTATACTACGAGCTGTCTCACCTATGTACACTATATTTTTGTTTCTACATTGTCCTTCAGTACATCTTATGCTATACACTACATTTCTAGTTTTACAGTTAATATGGGGGCTTATTTTACAGGTTATACATTTCTTTTCTATACATGAGGGTCTTTGGAACGGGTATGTCTTGCTAATAAGTGTTTTTACGGAGGTACCAGGTCTTTCTACTATCTTAATATTGAGATTATGTTTATTTAGGGCCCTTCTAAATTTGTAGGCTAGTTCGCCTCTAGGGGTTGTATTGATGAACATTACACTCTGGTATTTATTGCTATCATACCATGAGTTTATTCTATTGGCCTTGTTCCTAGTTCTTTCTATTCTATTCCAAAATTTGCTCCTATAAAAGGGGCAGGTCCCATTTATGTCATTATTTACCAACAAATTCAGAAACGAAATATATATATATATATATATATATATATATATATATATATATATATATATATATATATATATATATATATATATATATATATACACACACATACGTACATATACATTCTTTATATATTCTATTCTCATAGTTCTGGGCAATGTGTTGTTATTGTCAATTGTTAGCACAATTATTTTGATAGCCTTACTTTTGCTCCAGTTAAATAGATATTACATTGATCTGCATTGATGCCGTGTATAGATTTTTAATACATATTTCATATTTTTACCTCGTCTGTGTGCTACCCCGTTTATTTTTTTTTTTTCTTGCCACCTACTATCATTCTTTCTAATTTTCTCTCTCTCTCTTTTCTCCTCTCTCACTCTCTCTCTCTTTCTTTTTCTCCCAACTCTCTCTCTCTCTCTTCCTCTCTCTCTCTTACTATCTATCTCTATCTATCTATCTCTCTATCTAATATGCCTATCTAGCTATCAACTAATCTATCTATCTTTGTATACCAGTCTATTTGTCCGATTATGGTGGTTATGATTGCCAATAACGGTACTAATCATTTTGGTATTGCGGAGAAGCATCTAAATGCTGATGGTTCTTCTTCTTCTTCTTCTTCTTCTTCTTCTTCTTCTCCTCCCCCTCCTCCTTTTTCTTCTTGTTATTGCTATTGTATTTTACCGTTTCTGACTTACGTTTTTGAGATTTATTTAAAAGTGGGGTGATTTTTATAGTTAGGGCCTGAATATGATGCAAAACAACAAAGAGAGATAATGAGATATATTCCCATCTATACTGCGAGTACAAGGGCCAATTCAACGCAAGTATGACAGCCAGTGTCATTGGCAACGAGGTTTGAATCTAACTCCTTGTCATCTCATGTTGGTGGATCACTCACTTGGTGTTGTCTTCCTTTAAATTGTAGCTTATGAGTTGATCTTGTTTGGAAAGTCTTAACGGTTCTGTATCTCCACCGTCTAATGCTGCTGTTGTTGCGGTTGATGATGATGATGATGATGGTGATGATGATGATGGTGGTGGTGGTGGTGGTGGTGGTGGTGGTGGTGGTGGTGGTGGTGGTGGTGGTGGTGGTGGTGGTGATGCTGCTGTTGCTGCTGCCGATGAGGATGGTGATGATGGTGGTGATGTTGCTGTTGATGCTGTGCTGATGAGGAGGATGATGATGATGTTGATGATGATAGTGTTGATGAGGATGTTGATGATGATGATGATGATGATGATAATGATGATGTGAAACAAATATTCGCCCACAGTATTATATTGCAAGTATGCGATGACGACGACGACGCGGCGATGAGGATGATGATGAGGAGGAGGAGGTGGAGGAGGAGGTATGAAGAGGAGAATGAGGATGATGATGATGAAGGGGAGGACGACGGCGGCGGCGGCTGCAGTCATAAGGGTTGTTGTTGAGAACTGAAAGACGTGCAGGACGTGAGTTCATTTAATTGAGAGAACAAAGAAAGAGTTTTCTATGAGTGAAGAGGATGTTGGTGGATTATTGAAGATCTGAAGTAAACGGGTGAACACGGGTATATAATTAGCATAATGGACGGGTGGTGTTGTACATCTCATCAGAGATTCGTGATCAGCACTAATAGAGAGGTGCTAATCAGTTTGAACTTAAAGTATTGTTGTTGCTGTTGTTTTTGTTTTTGTTGATAATGTTGTTTATGTTGTTGCTGTTGCTGTTGATGTTGTATGGATGTTGTTGTTGTTGTTGTTGTTGTTGTTGTTGTTGCTTTTGTTGTTTATGTTGTTGTTGATGATGTTATTGTTGTTGTTGTTGTTGTTGTTGTTGTTGTTGTTGTTGTTGTTGTTGATGTTCTTGATGTTGATGATGTTGTCGTTGATGTTGATGTTGTTGTTGCTTTTGTTGTTGTTGTTGTTTTTGTTGTTGATGTTGTTGATGTTCTTGATGTTGATGATGTTTTGATGTTGATGTTGTTGTTGTTGATGTTGTTTTGGCTGTTGTTGTGGGCTGCTGTTGTTATTGTTGTTGTTGCAGCTGTTGCTGATATTATTGTTGTTGTTGCTGCAGTTTCTGCTGCTACTGTTGCTTTTGCTGCTGATGCTGATGCCACAGTTGTTACTTCTGCTGATGATGATGATGATGTTGTTAACTTCAACAAAATAACAATACGATGATGGCGATTGTAAATACGATAAAGATTTGATGATTTAGGCACAAGGCCAGCAATTTGGAGGAGGGGAAAGTCGATTAAATCGATCTCAGTGCGTAACTAGTGCTTTATTTTATCGACCCCCGTAAGGATGAAAGGCAAAGCTAACCTCGGCGGGATTTGAACTCAGAACATAAAGGGCCGTAACTCGAAACCGTAAAGCTTATTTTCCTACGCTCTACTGATTCTGCCAATCCACCGACCTTTGATGATAATAATTGTTTCTACTTTTGGCACAAGACCAGCAATTGCCCAGTACATTACTGGTACTTTATTTTATCGACCCCCGTAAGGATGAAAGGCAAAGTTAACCTCGGCAGGATTTGAACTCAGAATAGCAAGGGCCGTAACTCTATGCGTCAAAGCATGGCGTCTGACCCTCTACCGATACTGCCAATCCACCGCCCTTTTATGATAATAATGAGGTGGTGATTGTGGTGGTATTTGTAATGATAGTTGGGTAGTGGTAGTGGTTGTAGTAGAGTTCGTGATGGGGAATGGTCTTATTGATTGCTATTAGTCTCGTGATGATTGGTGTAGTAATAGAACTGGTGATGCTAGTCAAGCTGTTACTGGTGTTGTTTAGCTCCATGTCAGCTCTAATGAAGCAGATCTATAATGGTAGGGCTTCCATCCATGACCACTTCAGTTTTGTTTTTCAAATAGTGTATACAGGCTAACTTTATTTAATGCGTCTTTCCTTCCTATATGACAGTGCAGTGAGATTTTTCAGGCGATTTTGCGACTGTAATTTCTAGTAGCTCAAGCATCAATATCAAATCCCCTTTCCATATCCCATCCTCCCATTATTTACTCAACTGTAGTAAAATTGGCAGTGATGGTGGGGATTTGAACAGAGAGGTGATATCGGTGATGGTTCTGATGATACTGATGATAGTGGTATTGCATTTACAGTTTATACTGGTATTGCTACTGCTACTACTGAGGATGTTGTTGTTATTGTTTATCCACAGGTTAGCCATGATGAAATACATTTACTATGAAAGGCATTCCAGCCGTGACCACATCGTCTTTTTTCTAAACGTAAGGTATCCAGAGCCACATTATCCAATATGTTAATTTAAAGAAGGCAAACTCTGATTTGAAGAAGATTTGGCTGCTATTTCTAGCAGGTTAAACGACCTCGTAAAAATACCGTTTCTCTGTTGGTGATACAGGTGCTGGTGATGCTGTTGAGGTTTATGCTCTTGTAGCTGCTGACAAACCGTGGTGATGTCAGTGATGTTTTAAATAATCATGATGTTGACTTTCGTTGTTATTATTATTGAATAGCATTCCGTCCGTGATTTAATGGCTGCTTCTTAAAAGATAATTGTAATTAGTTGCCTATTACCAGCCATTTATTTATATACATTATTGTTTTTTTTTCTTTGCTAGGGTGGTTTTTGTTGATGTTGTTGTTTTCATCAAATACACTAGTTTTTTTTTATAAGAGGAGAGCTATATGGTATTCTTCGGTTGATCCTGCACTATATTCTCTTCAGCTCAGTACTTAACTTCAAGGGCTGTTTTTCAATCATTGAATGAGTCTCCACGCAGTTTCTTGAGCTGCTAGAAACCTACCACTGCAGCCACATACGAGCAAACTGGACAAGGGAGAATACTCTGAATAATGGTGTTCACCTCTGCATTGGGGTTTCCCTGAGGCTTGGCCTCCGGATCTGCAAGCCACACAAATGTCGCTGCGGATCCACCATGGACTCTTTCGGCCTCCATCCGCTTTCCTGTCACTACAGTGCTGGCCGCCTTCCACGCCATGCCACCCTCAACGAGGTCATAAAGCATGGCTTGGATGCTGCAGGCTTCCCCTCCCAGATCGAGGTGGAGGGGCTGGACAGAGGGGATGGCAAAAAGCCAGGCGGTATGACCATATTCCCGTTCCACGGTGGCAAAACCCTCGTCTGGGATGCGACTTGCAACGACACTTTCTCCAGCTGCAACCTGGTGCAGTCTGCGATTAACACAGGTTCTGCTGCACTTCGGGCTGAGGAGGGTAAACTCTCCAAATATCGGTCGCTCTCCGACAGGTTTGTGGTCGTGCCCTTAGCAGTGGAGACTTCTGGTGTCCTTGGCCCTAGAGCTACCTCCCTACTTACCACCATAGGCGCTGAGCTGGCTAGCCGCAGGTGTGAGCCTCGCGAGATGGAATGACTCTTCCAGCGCATCTCCGTTACCATCCCCCGGGGAAACACCTTCTCCATTCTGTCTGCCGGAGCCGTGGGGCGGCCAGCACGTGGGACCCCATTTGCTCGTAATACAGAGCGATAGGGAAGGCGAGAGAGATGGAGGCGATGACAGTGGGAGATCGGCTCTTCCATCTTCGGACACATTTACCAATTGTATGTTGCTGTTGATTTAGTAATATACTTGGAATTAGACAATTATTTACAGTATATCTCCTCTCTCATAGGACAATAACATCACAAAATATCAATATTCTTATATCTCACAGTATATAGATATTCTATTATGCACAATCTAAAACAAAAAGTGGGATAGCCATGGGTGTGACGCTTTTGTTCAAATATCAGCTCACTCAAATGATTCCCTGGATCTAAATAACCACTTAAATACGTTTAAGAAGCTACAACAATGCTTATTCTTCTTAGAATCCTCATCCCATTCTTTGAACGATGAGATGGTTGTGAGTAATGTTTAGTTTTGATATAGTTTTGATATGTTTACAAATATGACATGACCACGAATGGAAGTTCAGAGTCTGTGATACTATCTTAACGAGGTGAAAAGAAGTTAAATGGAGGAGGAACTTGACTAACTCCTCAGGCAAATTAAAAAGAAAGGTTTTTTTTTTGGGGGGGGGTCTTACTTTTATTTATTTTTTGGGCTTAGAAATGCATATATATATGTGTGTGTGTGTGTGTAATTCTGGCCCATAAGTGCCTTTAGCGGAATCCACTCTGTTGCAAGCATACAGGCCAAATATTCGGTTTGTAGATGCCTTCCTCTTTCCTTCGCTCTTTCACTCCATCTCTCACACCATTCTTCGAAACCAGGCTATCCTTCTCTGACCTAAAAACTTAAAACATCTACCGGTTTACCATTCAAGAATAGGCGAAAACCTGTCTCAGTATTATATTCGTTCTTTTAATGTCGGTTCAGAAACCTTGGACGATACGATCAGGTTTATTACTAAGCAATTACCTTTCTTATCCTACTGAATCGGTTATTATAGGCGACCTTTAAGCAAGCGAAGTGTCGAGAAAAAATGTGACAGTGTGCAATTGAAATAGTGTCGTGTATGTGATTTAGTTTCAAATAGTGCAATATCATGGCTGATAAGTGAAATAATAAAGAGATAGACCAGGAAATCACCAGACAAATCATAGCAGTAATTACCCAGGAGAATTAGATAAACATCACTAAACTGTGTATTGAAGAAACCTGACCTGTCAATAGTTAGCTTTACTCTGTGATAACTATCATTCTATTAAGTTTGATTTGTGTCATATTTCAGTTTTCATTAGGCTGCCCCACCAGTGCATACACTAACACAGGAGCATATATAACATATAAATGTATATATAATATTCATATGTATATATGTGTTTGTGTGTTAATCTATGTGTTGTATAAATACATATATATATGTATGTGTGAATACATATATGTATATATATATATATATATATATAAAAATATATGAATGTGTGTATGTGTAGAAGTGTGTATACGAACGTATTAAAGAGAAATAATGTCGGTTAGGGACTGAGATTTGCCGTTGTCTATATTTTGTTGTTGTTTTGGCTGCTGTTATTGTTGTCTGTATGTGTAATTTAACACCAGCTTTGCAATCAGCAGTTTTGAAAAGGTTCTCAAATAAACACGTTAAATAGCTTCATACCAAACTGAAAGCTTGGGTCTTTTGATAAGACAGGCTTTCAAAGGTACCCTCACCAAATTGAGTAACATAACGCTAAATAGATAAGACGAAAATAGGACCGTTGCTAAATGAGGTTTATGGAGATGGCGTAATAGACAGGCAAAAAACAATCATACAAACAAACTGAAGTAACAGAATAAGCCAACTATACAAAGTATACTAAATATATAAAGCACTTCCGTTGAGCAACTGTCAAAACACAAACAACACTGAGTTTATCAACGATACAGTCAGTACACACATACGCACATGCACATATACACACACAAACACACACAAACAAATATATATATATATATATATATATATATATATATATATATATATATATATATATATATATATATATATATATAGGAAAAAGTATGACACCGACGGCAGAGCTCAAGCCGTTTCGACGGCTATTTCCAGAAATAGCGGTCGAAACGGCTTGAGCTCTAACGTCGGGGTCATACTTTTTCCTATGTCCCACTATACTACCCTAAGTATTGAGTACTCTGGTGCGTTATGGTCCATCTGGTTCCTTACCACAATTCCTTTGTTATATATATATATATACACACATATATACATATATACACACACATATATAAATATATATATATGTGTGTGTGTGTGTGTGTGTGTGTGTGTGTGTGTGTGTGTGTGTGTGTGTGTGTGTGTGTGTGTGTGTGTGTGTGTGTGTGTGTGCATAACCTCATCTATGAAATGTGTATTTATGAAATTTAGTATTTATTTAGAAATATATGTAATGTGATATGGTTCTAAATATAAATTTCTTCGTTTGCATAGTTATATGTAAATACATAAATATATTCATACATATGGACACACCCCATATATATATATATTATATAATTATATATAAATGTATTATATATATATATATATGTGTATATATATGTATATATATATATATATATATATATATATATATATATATATATATATATATATATATATGTATATATATATATATAGATATATACATATATATGTATGTATATACATACCCACATTATATATATATATATATATATATATATATATATATATATATATATAGAAGGTGAGTAATATTGTAGAACAATAAAACTATGCATAAATCAGATACTATTGATCGTCTCTACTTATATTAAAACATGGATTACTACAGCATCACAACTTCACTTAAAGACATACCTATACCGGGAAAAACTGAAAACACAAAACTTTTGATAGAAAAAACGGACTCTTTCATGCGGAGGCTTAGATGGATCGCTCATTTCCATGATCAGCGCTTAAAAGGAAATTTTTATAGAAAGGAACCTAATAATCTCGATTCATTATTTAACTCCAGGGCGGTGGATTGGCAGTATCGGTAGAGGGTCGGACGCCATGTTTTGCAGCATAGTTACGTCCCTTTACGATCTGAGTTCAAATCCCGCCGAGGTTGACTTTGACTTTCATCCTTACGGGGTCGATAAAATAAAGTACCAGTAATGCACTGGAAAATTGCTGGCCTTGTGCCTAAAGTAGAAACAATTATTTAACTCCAGGGCGGTGGATTGGCAGTATTGGTAGAGGGTCGGACGCCATGCTTTCCAGCATAGTTACGTCCCTTTACGATCTGAGTTCAAAGCCCGCCGAGGCTGACTTTGCCTTTCATCCTTACGGGGTCGATAAAATAAGGTACCAGTAATGCACTGGGTAATTGCTGGCCTTAAGGAACTAAGAAAAAATTATCGTAAAACTATGCACGATAATCTGGATTCTATCAATAGAGAAGCATATGAGATAATAACCAACCTCGGAATTGAGAAAAAAACAGAACCCTTCTTCCCAAGAACTCCGAGGTTTAGTCTGAAGGATCATAAAAGAAATTTTCGAAACGACATGCCTGTAAGATTAATTGCCCCTTCTAAGTCTGACTTAGGGGTCGTTAGTAAATCCATCTAGGATAGAATTATCCCACAGGTTAAGAATAAATCTCAACTAAATTTATAGTTGGGTTCATCTGAAGTAATAGACTGGTTCAATGACCTAAAAAATAAAAACAAACTGAAATGTATTCAATTAGACATTGCTAGCTATTACTCTTCCATTTCTCCTTCACTCCTAAACAAGGCTCTCTCATATGCTTTAAAATATACGGACATTACTAGTGATGAAATAAACATCATTGTCACCGCTAGGAAAACCATCTTGGAATTTAAGACCGAATATTGGACAAGAGCGGATACTTCCAACAATTTCGACATCACCACGGGTTCTTCGGATTCAGCTCAACTGACCGACTTAGTTGGAATTTTCATCTTGAATTCTTTAAACCGGAAAATACTCCAACTTTGCGGTGGGATTTATCGTGATGATGCTCTCTTTATTGTCTCTAATTGTAACACTGTAAACTTTAATTTACTTAAGAAAAAATACTTGATCTATTTAAGCATCTTAACTTAAAAATTGAATTCGAGAATAATGATAAACTAGCAAATTTCCTTGATATATCCCTTAATCTTGATACCGGCCTATATTACCCATATCATAAGGATAATAAGAACTTAAATGACGTTAACTTTAAATCTAACCACCCTAATAATGTTAAAACTGCCACAGTCAAAAGCGTAGAAAAAAGTATTTCTAATTTATCCTCTAATAAGAATATCTTCGAAACTAATGCCAACTATTATAATAATGCGCTATCTAGGGCTGGATATCTAGACAAAATTAGGTATACTAAAGAACATAATCTTGGCAGAGGTTATAATAACTCTAGTAATGTAGCTACTAACAATCATACTGCTAACAAAAGGAGGAGACCTAGATATTAAAATATCCCTTGGTACAACGCTCCCTTCTCTCTTTCCGTTATTAATAATATCCCTAAATTATTTTTTAGGGCATTACATAACAGCTTCCCTCCTTCACATATTTATAGCAAGATTTTCAATAGGCATACTATTAAATTCTCGTATTTTACTACTTCGAACATTTCAAAAATTATCTCAAGACATAATTCTAAAATATTAAATAATAACTCATATGCATCCAACCATGAGAGTATTAATAATAACAGTATAAGGTCCGACGTCAATGTAAACTCAAGGCAAAATAACACAAGTATAAATACGACATCAAACGTAACTTTGAGAAATACATCAAATAGTAATGTAAATCTAGAAACTTTAGCACCTCTTTTAGTTAATTCCACCCTCCTGATCCTAATATAATTAACCCTGGACCACTTGCCAATAACTCTGTAAATAATTTTAATCGTAAATGCAACTGCCCTTTTAGAACTAATTGTCCTCTTAGTAATTTCTGTCTCGATAAAAACCTTATATACGAATGTAAAATGGTAACTAGTACCAATTCCTATACCTACATTGGCTTTACTTCTACCTCCTTTAAAGCAAGATTCTATAATCATTTTTCTACGTTTAAATCTCCACTTAAAAGGACCAGCACCGCACTCTCAGAACTTATTTGGTCCTTAAAAGACAAAAACATAAATTACGAAATTTTTTGCGTAAAATTTACAACGCATCTCCATACTCCAATGCTTCCATATCTAGTGTTTGTAATTTATGTTTAGCAGAAAAATTTACCATTATCTCGAATTTCAACACAATAATAAATCGGAGAACCGATTTATTTGGACTTTGTAATCATAAATCCTACAAGACCTTTCACAAAGTATATAGCTGATGTCCAATAACATATTCCCCGAGTCACTGTCGTCCTTACACATCTTTCATTATAGTCTACAATGTATTATTTTGGTTTTCTCATTATATATTAAACCTTTGATCTTCTTTTGTGTAGCCTTAGATTTTCGCTCAAATCTTCGTAGATTTTGTAAACAAAAGATAACGTCATATTATAATAGATTTTCTCTACATTTTTTCTACGTTTATAAATCCTTCTAGCAATTTCCTTTATTTACTTGATGATATAAAATAAAACTTAAATAGTATACCCCACATATATATTTTTACTAGAAATTATTAACTTTGACATAGATAGACTATTTTTATTTTATAAAAATCTTTTTATATTTATTTTATTAATACATTTTTACACTTCTTAAACCAATTTTTAGTATTTAAACCCAATATAAAATAATATACCCAGTTTCTATATTTAGACCTCTAATATTTGAATACCTTCTATAATATTCGCACATACACCTCATCAATATATTTTTTAATTTTAACCGTTATTTACAGCTGTTTTCAATTTGACAGCGTCCTTGATCAAAAGTCTCTCTCCCTCTCTCTCTCTATATATATATATATATTCTTCTTCTTCCTTCTTTTTTTTTCTTTCTTCTCTTTCTTTTTCCTTTTTTTCTCTTCTTTCTCTTTTCCTATCCATTTCTTACTATAGTATTAACACATATTTCTGCCATATGTAGACTTAGCACTTTCCTATAAACAACTGTTATTATGCCTCATATTTATTTTTTATCTGAAGAGAACACAACATGTCCCAGGATGATTTTGTATTCGAAATATGTATAATAAAATATATGGAACTCTTATAACCATCTTTATTTCATCTTTATTATATATATATATATATATATATATATATATATATATATATATATATATATATATATATATATATATGTAAAAGTTCTATTTAAATTGTTGGGATACAACAAGCAAATATTTTTATAACTGATATAAAGCACTCAACAAATATTTGGAGTAAAAATACGATATTAACAAAGAGAAACTATATTTATAAAACCATATTTATTTCATTATACATATTTTAAGGACACCAAGTTAAATTATGGTGTGCTTTCATCAGATAAAATATAATATCGATCAGTTTTATAAATAAATATTGACATACCCTTAAAAAATGCAACCATTGCTGTTGGAAGCTCCGATGATTCCAGACTTTCCTCTGTAGGAAACAATTGTCAGCAACTAAATGTTCTAAACTAAAATTTGATCGTTTTAACACTTAGTATATATATATGAGGATGATATATTTAAAATGCGTTGTTCGATTACTTGCTGGCTTTCTTGGCGACTTTTTTCGTCCCAATAGCTACATTATTCAATATTCAACTATTTTCATAGAAATTGTCAACAATTATTTTAGTTACATGCATTGTGGTGACTATATTTTCTAAATTTCAAATTATCTGATGCTTCGTAAGTCAACAAATCTTGGTTTATATATATATATATATATATATATATATATATATATATATATATATGTGTTTATGTGTGTGTGTGTGCGCGCGCGTGAGTGTGTGTGTTTGCACATGCGTATATATATATATATAAGTACAAATAAATATATATATATATATATGCATACAATTACTTATGTTCGACTGAGTGTTGCATGTTTGCATGTATGTATTGATGTATACATTCGTATATTTATACATTTACATACATGAGTATATAACCCTTCATAGATATATAATTGTGTTCTCGTGCATGTTCATAAAAACGAGAAATGTTATGTGATAGTATTCTTGTATATGATGGTATTTGTTTGGTTTGTGTATATGTTGGTATGTTTATATGTATGTATGTATGTGTCTTTTTGTGTGTATTATGTAATACATAGTTACAATCACCTACCTACCCGCATCTCTCTATTTCTCTCCCTCTCTATTTCTCTCTCTCACTTTCTATATCTCTCCCTAAGCCCCTCTCTCCTTTTCTCTCTTTAGTTTTCTCTAAACTATGCCATCTTTTCCTACACCTTACATTCTACACCGTAAACTATCTTTGGGGATTTTTTTCAATCTCTAATAAGCTGTCAGAAAACGGGAAACGAGCTGTATGTTAGAAAGGTTAGAGATAGTCAGTTGTAACTGTAATATTAATCTGAAGCGAATCGAGTAACTTTAGTTGCTTCTTCTAATAATGATAAAACTAGAAACAACATCTTCCTTTATTTTGTTTTTACTTGTTTCTAACGTGGAAGTTACCTTTATAGGATAATAACTTTATGACTGATGAACCAGCGGAACGGTATTATATGCGTATGTTTGTTGACCTATTCAATGTTGTAACAAACTCTCTATTGATTTTGTTGTTGTTTTAACGTTATATGTGGTGATTTTTATTAGCGACCAATGACATGTGTATTATGTATTTAAGTAAGAATTTTCTTTTTCTTTTTAGTTGGGAGGGGGGTAGGGGGGGGTCATATTGGCTGTCTCCAAGCTGTCTATTACCATTCTCAGTAGCTTTTACACTCATGATTTCATAATTAAAGTGAGCCAGCAATGAAACTTTCCCGAAGACGATTGACTCGCTATATGCACCAACTTGAAGTGCGATATTTTATGAAGAAACACACACTTACACACACACACATCCATACACACACACACACACACATCCTCGCTTTTGTATATATAAATATATATATATATATATATATATATATAACGAAGGAAATGTGGTACGGAACCAGATGGACCATAACGCACCAAAGTACTCAATACTTAGGGTAGTAGAGTGGGTAATAGGAACGAGTTACTCGTTCCTATATATATATATATATATATATATATATATAAGCGAGGATGTATGTGTGTCTGTGTACAACTTTGCATGCATAAGGCTTTCACAATTACCAACTGAATTTGACCAGATTTTCTGTGCACGTTGCACAGGACGCTAAGATTGTCACATCACAAACATTTTTCAAATCGACCCCCGTTGAGCAATAAAAAATCGATATCAAAATTATCGGTAGAAAAATTGATGTAAGGGAGAAAACACACTTTATTGACAATCCTTATTAAAAAAGGGAGATAACCTTTTCACCAAATATGCCCCGTAAAAGAAAGTATGCACATATTGGCTATCGGTCGAAGAAAACAATGCGTGTAAATGACTCTCCGCCGATAACCGAAAATAGACAATCACTAAATGCGGTGAGTACAGTTATTGCAACATCTTTGTCCGCCGCTGAGCGTCGGTTAGTGCGGCGAACCAATAATGCTAAAGCAACTGCTGCAGCACGAGCTGCAGAGACTACAGAGCAACGTGAAACACGCCTTGCTATGGATGCTACAGATACTGCTGCAGCAAGATCTGCAGAGACAGTACAAACATATGAAAGGCAGCAACTTTGCTCCCTGGTGGAAGGACGGTACATTCTGTTTTTAAATTGCCCATTGATTTGACAAAATTGGAAACTCCTACTTGTCATATCACCAAAGACTCCGAAAAGGCTCATCTGCTGCGAAGGTGTCACCTTATTGTTTGGGATGAGTGCACAACGGCGCAGAAAGGTGCTCTTGAGGCACTAGACAGGTCTTTGCAAGACATACGGGATTGCAGTGATGTTATGGGGGGTGTCACCCTTCTGCTATCAGTAGACTTCAGACAGACTCTTCCTATAATACCGAAAGGAACAAGAGAAGATGCGGTAAATGCATGTCTTAAGTCTTCACCATTGTGGCGACAAGTGACATCATTAAGACTAACTACCAACATGCGTGCAAGGTTGCATGGGGATCCTCTGTCATCAACATTTTCTGGAGACATTCTTACAATAGGAGATGGTAACCTACCTCCGGATACAGATGGACACATAGCAATTGATCACATCTGCAGTGTAGTTGAAACTGTCGATGATCACAAGGCGAGTGTATTCCCGAACTTGCGTGATAACTATACGAATCTTGATTGGCTATGCGAAAGAGCTATTCTTGCACCCAAAAATATCACGGTTAGCTGTATTAACGATCAGCTTCTTCAGCTTCTTCCTGGATGTCCGCGGATATATAAACCTATTGATACTGTATGTGATCCACAGGATGCGGTCAATTATCCAGTTGAATTTCTAAATTCTTTAAATCCTCCTGGTTTACCTCCTAATACATTGGTTCTGAAAGAGGGAACACCAGTTAATTTGCTGAGAAATATCACTCCTCCAAAACTATGCAATGGTACACGCCTTGTGGTTAAAAAACTGTCTCCACTTAGTATTGACGCTACCATTATATCCGGATGTGGAAAAGGCGAGCATGTGATAATAACAAAATTTAGCCTGACTACATCAGGCGTGGATACTCCCTTCTCCTTTCGCCGAAACCAATTTCCCCTTCGTGTTGCCTTTGCGAGGTCCATAAACAAGTCGCAAGGTCAAACTCTTTCCGTCGCTGGAATTCACTTGGATGAACCTTGCTTTTCGCACGGACAATTCTACGTTGCCTGCTCACGAGTTGGCAGTCGAGATAATCTCTTTGCGTTTGTTCCGAAAAGAAAAACAAAGAATATCGTCTATCCTGAAGTGCTTTAGTGTTAACAAAAAAACTTATTACAGCTCTGCCTTGACTTCACCTTACTCATTACAAAACATACCAATGAATATGTCATGCAGTATATTTTGGATTATAAGTTAAAAATGTAATCATACACAGCAAAGGATGCTCTCAAAGAATAGATTTTCTCTTATTCTACTCTCATTGTTTTTTTTGTTTGTATACAATTCTGCTTTCATTACAACTTTTTGTACTTTAGCAAAACTGCCTGTTTTTTTTTACAGATTTGCAACGTGTATTGTCTTTAATCAGTTGTATAATTACATCCTGTTAAGTGTTTTCCTTCATTATCACCATAGTTTTATGTGTACAAAGATTGCACTAAATATTCGTTTGCATTAATTATTGAAGACTTCTTCTTATTTTGACAGGTCGGGAACAAATAATGTTCTCCTTTTACTTCCTAGCTGTATATTCTTAGCATAATTTCAAACCCCGAGCAACGCAGGGTAAATCTGCTAGTATATATATATATATACGAAAATGTTCAAGACCCCGGCGGCAGAGCTCGAGCAGTTTCGACGGCTATTTCTGGACTCGTCGAAACGGCTCGAGCTCTGCCGTCGGAGTCTTGAACATTTACCTATTACCCACTCTACTACTCTAAGTATTGAGTGCTCTGGTGCGTTATGGTCCACCTGGTTCCTTACCACTTTTCTTTCGTTATATATATATATATATATATATATATATATATATATATATGCGTGTGTGTGTGTGTGTGTGTGTGTGTGTGTGTGTGTGTGTGTGTGTGTGTGTGTGTGTGTGTGTGTGTGTGTGTGTGTGTGTGTGCGTGTGTGTGTGTATATATATAGGAAAAGAGTCAGGACCCCGACGGCTGAGCTCCGGCCGTTTCGACTGCTAGATCCTGACTCTTTTCCTATTACCCACTCTACTACACTAAGTATCTAGTACTCTGGTGCTTTATGGTCTACCTGGTTTCTTACCACACCTTCTTTGTTATATATATGAAGAGACGGAGAGAGCAAGAGAGAGATGTGTGTGTGTAATATTGCAGCCGGACAGCAAACGGCAGATGTTTGGGTCGATTACTGCAGGCGGATCTGTACATTTTTTCGTCTCCAAGGGTTATTTATCCGGTTTATCACCTATTTCATGGTTAACTTGCGCTACGGTGGTTTTTCCAGAAGAAAACATACTTTAGGTTATATGTGTGCGTGTTTATGTATGTGAAGGATGGTTAGAGTGGCATGTGGCTGTATGTAAAGTATATATGTGAGTGTGTGTGTGTCCGTATATGTGGTTGTGTACACACATATATATATATAACGAAGGAAATGTGGTAAGGAACCAGGTGGACCATAACGCACCAAAGTACTCAATACTTAGGGTAGTAGAGTGGGTAATAGTTAGGGTAGTAGACGGCTAATTCTGAGAATTAGCCGTCGAAACGGCTTGAGCTCAGCCGTCGGGGTCTTACTGGTTCCTATTATATATATATATATAATAGCTAATTCTCAGAGGTTTAGTGAATTGGCAGTATCGGTAGAGGGTCGGACGCCATGCTTTGACGCATAGAGTTACGGCCCTTGCCATTCTGAGTTCAAATCCCGCCGAGGTTAACTTTGCCTTTCATCCTTACGGGGTCGATAAAATAAAGTACCAGTAATACACTGGGAAATTGCTGGCCTTGTGCCAAAAGTAGAAACAATTATATATATATATATATATACATATATATATATATAAGTATATATACATAACTATATATATATATATATACATAACTATATATATATATATATATATATATATATGTATATATATGTATATATATATATGTATGTATATATATATGTATATATATATATATGTATGTATATGTATGTATATATATATATATATATATATATATATATAGCTGTCGAAACGTCCGGAGCTCAGCCATCGGGGTCCCGACTATTTTCATATATATATATACACATGTATATATATATATATATATATATATATATATATATATATATATATATATATATATATTTATTTATTAAAATAGCAGATTAAAGTTTAAGCAAAGAATCGCTGCTTTCACCCTTAACGGGATCTTCTGAAACTAACAAAGTCAATTTTTTAACGCAGAAGTGGATATTTCAAAAAACGTTGCAACCGGAGGAAGACAGGAAGACGATACTTTGGTTCGTGGAAACGTTCGCTGGAAAAGAACGGGAAAAAACGAATATAATACGTCATTAATAGGTGTTACAACCTTACATTTGTAGACAATGTTACGAGAGAGGCATTTCCCGGATAGGGGGCAATCAACCTGATTCCTACAATTACAGTTAGTACTAACTACAGGGTTGCACGTGTTCCTACGGCTAGGTAGTTTAGCTAAATTTGAAGCTGTGATGTTATGTGCAAGGTTAGGAGTCGTAGAGTAAGAAATTTTAATAGTATTTCTATTAAAAATGTTACTATATTTATGTGTAGGGGGAAAATGCTTCGTGATAAGGGAAAGAAAAATCTTAGCTAATGGTGTGGCCACCTCCATATTAAATGGTGGGTTAAACCAACAAATGCGACGGGATCTATTTCTTTTAGGTCTATTTTCGTACTCTGTATATGCTACCTTATCGACAAATCCACTTCGAACAAGAGCTTCATTGTATTAAGTGGAATGGTCGTTGAAAATACGCTCGTTGGTGGAAAGACGGGAAAGCCTCAACGAAACGTTTCTTACCAGGTTCTTGGTTATGCTGGCAGGGTGTTTGGAATGCTTACTTATGTAATTAAGCGTATCATTCGGCTTTCTATACGGGTAATACAACCCATTCAATAAATTGAGGGTAACGTCGAGGTAATTAACGACCGAGAGATTGTCCTCAACCTGTATAGAGAGGTTGAAGCCTTTAAAGAAGGCTGTGAGTTCTTTTCTGAACCTGTCGCAAGCACAAGGTCCGCACTTAGTCATGGTCAAAAGACCATCGTCACGGTACAAACCACCGCCCGTAGGGCCTACATAGGGTTAACCGCCAATAGATTCAAGCAGCGTCTTTACTTGCATACCCATTCTTTTCGTTACCCTCTAAGAAGGAATATGACGTCACTTTCAGCTTATATCTGGAGTCTAAAAGACAACCACACCCAATATAAGTTACACTGGGAGATCCTAGTTATGGCTAGATCGTATAACGGAAATAAAAGACCATGTGACCTCTGCGCCGCTGAGGCCCTGGAAATACTCTACGCCACAGACCACATCTTAAACAAAAAATCTGAGGCAATTTCGGCTTGTAAACATAAATTGCACAAAACTTTCCTGTATTACAGCCCCACGTTATACCCTAACGGATAGTACGATCTATACGTGGATATTTTAGATCTTGGTGTGGGAGCTAAGTATATGTTTTGTTTATACCATTACTTATTTGCATAGGTAAGTATATATTACCCGTATGTTTTGTGAAGGTACGTATACCTTCTCGTACGTATATTTGATTGTTTATGTTATGGCGTATAATTTTATATATTCTGGTACATATGGTTTGGCTTTGTGTATACGGGAGTTTTGAGTCTGTGTGAGTATGCTGGTTCGTACGTATGTAGGGTGTGTGTATATGTGTACTTCATGTTTTGGTTGACTTACGTCTCCGAACATTCGTGTATTTACATGTAGGTATGTGTGTGCGCTTGTTATATACGTATTTATTTATTTATATACGTTTATATAATTATTTATTTGTATACACGCATACACACACACACACATATTTATATGTGCGTGGTTTTGTATACCTATGGTAAGTGTTTTGCGTATTCTTGTGTATGTACGATTTTGTTTGCGTGTATGTATTTATTTATTTCTATTACTTCCGTATTGTATTTATTTACTTTGTTCTTAACTCTGTAGCGGAGATTCATTCGGTCTCCTAGTTAGAATTTTAGTCTACGACTTCTGCTATACCATTTACGTGGTTTTGTCTTTGCGTGCTATTGTTCTCCACGCTCCACATATGACGTATTATCTTCGTTTTTTTCGTTCATTGCCAGAGAACGTCTCTATGAACCACCTAAGAGAACATTAGTCTACGACTTCTTTTATACCATAAACGTGGTTCTGTCTTTGCGCGTAATTGTTTTTCACAGCTCCTATTAATGACGTATAATATTCGTTTTTTCCCGTTCTTTGCCAGCGAACGTTTCCACGAACCAAAGTATCGTCTTCCTGTCTTCCTCCGGTTGCAACGTTTTTTGAAATATCCAATTCTGCGTTAAAAGATTGACTTTGTTAGTTTCAGAAGATCCCGTTAAGGGTGAAAGCAGCGATTCTTTGCTTAAACTTTAATCTGTTATTTTATTAAATATTTGCTCTACGGTTCTTATATATTTGATATATATCTATCTTTATCGAGCCCTCTTTGGATTTTAGTCTTCAAATTTATTATTATTACTATATATACATATATATATATATATATATGTATATATATTACTATATATACATATATATATATATATATATATATATATATATATATATTATCTATATTATGCGATATGTTTACGTATATACACACACACACACATATATATATAAAGAGGACACAGAAAGACATATACTCACCCCACCATATACACATAAGACAGAGACGGTTGGATGCATCTGTGAGTGTAGTAATATTTATTCAACGTGCCCATTTCCTAGATCCATTCATTAAATGTTACGTGCCCTCTATCTCTGCAGGCAAGCAACAAACTCAATTTTAAGGGGTATATCTTTACGTATGAATGGGCAAGATAATTTTTCTTTTTCTACATTGAAATATATATACCTATCTTTGTGTAGGTGTATTGGTATGTCACAAACAAAACCGAACAACCATAGGTAAATATTTATTTATAATTACATACATAATACAAACACGTACAAAAAATAGACAGACTAAAATACATTTAGTGTACTTTGTAAGCTCCATGCATGTGTATAGTTAACATGTACACACAAACACACTTACACACATATTCTCTTACACAATCACACACATACACACATGCACACTATCTCACACACGCGCACACACGCACACACACACACACACGCACGCAGACACACACACACACACGCAGGCGCGCGCATATATATATATATATATATATATATATATATATATATATATATATATATATATCGGTTGGAACTAAGTAATTGGCGCCAGCCATTACATTTAAAATTCATAGGTAAAGGCTTTCCTGTGTTTATTCATAAAGATATATATTATTCGGTATAAATGTTATTTATATATATATATCTTTGTTGTAGGTATTATAATAAGTAAGGCGATCAAAGACATGAAGACGGGCAAGGCGGCCGGGCCTTCGGAAATAGTTGCCGAAATGCTGAAAGCATCTGGAACGGTGGGACACACTATGGTCACCCGGATAGTAAACCAAGTCATACAGAATGAGGTTGTTCCGAAGGACTGGCGCAGCAGCATCATCATTAACTGCTACAAGGGTAAAGGAGATGCCCTAGATAGGGGAAACTATAGAGGCATTAAATTAATTGACCAGGTCATGAAGGTCACAGAAAAAGTAATAGCGCAACTAATCAGAGAGCGAATTGATCTAGACGAAATGCAGTTCGGGTTTGTGTCAGGTAAAAGTACAACAGACGCTCTTTTCATTGTACGACAACTACAAGAGAAGTACCTAGCTAAAAGTAAACCCCTATACTTAGCTTTTGTTGACTTGGAGAAAGCCTTTGACAGAGTACCCCGCTCGATTATCTGGTGGGCCCTTAGAAAACTAGGTGTTGAGGAATGGCTTGTGAGAGCTATACAAGCCATGTATAAAGAAACAGTCAGCAAAGTTAGAATTAACAACGAATATAGTGAAGAGTTTAGCGTAAAAGCTGGTGTTCATCAGGGCTCCGTCCTTAGCCCCGTACTATTTATTATTGCCCTTCAGGCTATAACAGAGGAGTTCAAGACCGGCTGCCCATAGGAACTCCTATATGCAGATGATCTAACGCTCATAGCTGAATCAATGGCTGAACTAGAGAAGAAATTCCAAACATGGAAGCATGGCCTAGAATCAAAAGGCCTTAAAGTTAACTTGTCTAAGACTAAAGTTCTAGTTTCTAGGAAGGAAAATAGGGCACCGATCCCATCTGGGAAATGGCCATGCTCAGTGTGTAGGAAAAGAGTAGGTAGAAACTCCATTTTATGTCCCAAATGCAAAGTATGGGTACATAAAAGATGTAGTGGGATCACAGGTAAGCTAACTAAGAATATAGATTTTATATGTGGCCGGTGCTCTGGTGCAATAAGTAGCAGCAAGTGTCCACAGAATACTAACTCATTCCATTGCACAGATGGTTCTATAGAAATAGTGGACAGCTTCCGTTACCTGGGTGACAAAATCAGCAGTGGGGGAGGGTGCTCTGAAAGTACAGTAGCTAGAGTCAGAACGGGATGGAAAAAGTTCAGAGAGCTTATACCACTATTGGCCGCTAAAGAGTTCTCTCTAAAAGTGAAAGGCAGGCTGTATGATGCCTGCATACGAACAGCAATGTTACATGGCAGTGAGACCTGGGCATTGTGTGCAGAGGATGTACGCAGACTGGAGAGAAACGAAGCTTGCATGCTCCGCTGGATGTGTAATAGTAATATACGTGAACGGCAAAGCATAAACGAACTAAGGGAGAAATTAGAAATAAGAGGGATCAGGTGTTGTTTACTCGAGAGAAGACTACGTTGGTATGGTCACATGATGCGCATGAAAAACGACAGCTGTATAAAAAAGTGCAGGGCAATAAAAAATAGACGGTAGCCACGGAGTAGGCAGACCCAGAAAAACCTGGGACGACTTGACAAATTCCGACCTCACACACTAACACCTCTCCAAGACAATGTCACTGGACCGAGATCTTTGGCGCTACACAGTAATAGAGAAGACCCGCCTTACCTAAGTGCAAAGTGAAATCTACTACAGTCAGTAGGTACCTCTAACAAAATACACCCCCGTCCCACTACCCCCACCCCATCCACATCACCCCTTTCAATGTAAAGTTATGTTGGTACCACAACATCCAGGCCGAAACAAATGAGGTTGTGTAGGTGTCACGACAAAAAAACACACAGTCCACGCTGTAATGTGACCGTGTAGGTAACACGGTAAAAACCTCCCAGTTCCACACTGTAAATGTGGTTGGTGTTAGGAAGGGCATCGAACCGTAGAAAATCCGCCAGACAGTCCTATACGAGCAAGACAACCACTCTTGCCTCAAGTGGGAAAACTCCCGTCCAAACCCATGCGAGCGTGGAATATGGACGTTAAACGATGATGATGATGATGATGATGATCTGTGTGTGTTCAAGGAAGCTTAGACAGATGACGAGCTTAACCCACTAAGCTCGTCATCAGAACTTTTAATTCATTAATATACATGCATATGTATATATATATATATATATAGTAATAATAATAAATTTGAAGACTAAAATCCAAAGAGGGCTCGATAAGGATAAATATATATCAAAAATATAAGAACCGTAGAGCAAATATTTATTAATCTGTTATTTTAATAAATATATATATATATGTGTGTGTGTGTGTGTGTGTGTGTGTGTGTGTGTGTGTGTGTGTGTGTGTGTGTGTGTGTGTGTGTGTGTGTGTGTGTGTGTGTGTGTGTGTGTGTGTGTCCAAATATCCTACGGAACAACCCCATTTCGGCCGTTTGTATTCGCCATCGTATTCTTTGGATTATTACCCAAAATTAGTTACCATAGGTAAGGGTAGGTACGAATACTGAATTGAAGACAGCGAGTTTAGACTTTGCACCTACCTCCGTTCTTCTGATTACTGAATGCTGAAACTGGCGCATTACTACCCCCAGCTCCTGCAATTCTTGCACTTAATTCAACTAGCTTGGACTCGACAATCTCTCTGCATCACTTTGCCAGACATTTAGCATAGACTTTACCGGGGCGGCTTAACAAGCAGACACCTCAATAATTGGAATAATCCCTCTTGTCTCCCTTTAAAAAATTGGGATTATCACTCCCGATTGCCTTTCCAGTGCTCCAGGCCACTCGGCACGCATAAGTCAGCCAGAGAATACCTTTTAAGAATTTTAACATCTCGGGTCAGATTTCAGCCATATCACATTTGTGATCCTCAACTGATCTTGTGACCTCAGTCTCTGAGAGATTAGTCACCGATCCCAGATGCATCTCGTGTACATCAGAAGATACTGTTGTGATCTGGTTTAGGAGATGAACAAAGTATTCTCTCCACTTCTCGAGGATGCACCTCTCTGGAGAGAGGAGGAACCCAGATGCGTTCTTGATAGCAAGTGTGGAGGAGGTCTTCTGATTATGAAGTCGGCGGATGGTCTGCTAGAACAGTTTATTTCCTGATCTGAAGTCGGATTCCACCTTAACCCCAAATTCCTCCCATGTCTTAAGTTCGGAAACCTTTACTGTCTCTGCACGATTCATCGTGCCTGCTTGTACCGTAAGTGCAAGAAGGAGCACTTATTTGAAAGCCAGGCTTTATAAGCCTCCTTCTTTGCTCATATAGCATCTTTAACCTCATGAGTCTTCCTGCCATTTGGTGCCACACCAAGCCTCTTTCAGCCGCAGTATTTAACAGCTGAAGCAGACACTGCTGCGCTGAACAATCTCCACTCTGTCTCAACGTCCTCAGTTTGCTCAGGGAGTTCTCTGAATTTGTATGCAATAGTATTTGCATACCTGATCCTGACCTTCTTATCCAGCAATGCGTCCCACTTTATCCTGCAGGTCGTCTTTGACCTGCCAGTTTTGTGGGCTTCTTTGGCTTTAGTCAGTCTCAAGTTGCAGGTGATCAGTTGACAACTCAGCCCCTCTCTTAACACGAACTTCCAGCACAGAATCAAAGAGTTGATTTTGTTATTGTCTTATATATATATATATATATATATATATATATATATATATATATATATATATATATATATATATATATATATATATATAATATATATAAGATCAAAAGATGGTTAAATGAGTTCCATGTATTTTATTATGCGCATTTCAAAAACAAATATCATCATGCAATAACATTTGTGTTTTCATATCATGTCCTCATATTTTATCTGATGAAAACACAAATGTTATTGCATGATGATATTTGTTTTTGAAATGCGCATAATAAAATACATGGAACTCATTTAACCATCTTTTGATCTTATATATATTATATATATATATATATATATATATATATAAGACAATAACAAAATCAACTCTTTGATTCTGTGCTTTGATTCTGTGCATCTTTGATTCTGTGCATCTTTTGATCTTATATATTATGTATACTCCAGTCCTACAAACTGTAGAGTGCTTCTTATCCGATATCTGCATTGCTTTATTGTACTACAATAAAACTCACCTCCTACATATATATATATATATCAAGTAAGTAGCCATCTAATATGTTAAATAAATATCGGCTTAGCGCGTAACTGTAGAATATATATACCAAGCAATATACGTGCCTATATATATATAATATATATATATATATATAGGCACGTATATTGCTTGGTATATATATATATATATATATATTATATATATATATATTATATATATATATATATTTGTATGTATATATGTATGTGTGTGTGCGGTGTGTGCAGTGTGTGTATGTGTGAATACACGTATATCGCTGGATATATACACGGTGGGGATAGAATCTTTCCAAACTGAGCTTTTCGTTTGATGATGCCATTTTGTTACTGAAAATTACGACTAAATCCTGTAGAAGAGAAAATGTAAAATATGTTCAGAAAAATTTTAAAGTTAAAATCTAAATTAAGACAATGAAAAAGTGAATATCCGAGACATGGTATTTTATCAGGGAAAGACTTTATGCTCACCCTGTATATTCTGTATAATCTGTAGTAACGTGCAAATAATATTAATATGTGATATGATATGCCCACTATCAGGTTTTTGAATACATAGTGCTATACTGGAAATCTTATACGTCATTGGAAAACGTTAATTCATACACATCGCTGCTGTATTTCCATCGTCAGATGATTATCGTTCACTACCAGATATGAAACCTTGAGCAACGATTTATTATCATTAAAGGACAATATCATTAAATATTTTACTGTGTATTATGTATATAGTATCTTGATTTTTTTCGAGTAAACTTACGAAAGGTATCATACATATATATAATTACGACAGTGACATAAACAGGTACTGAAATCTCGTTGGATACTGGGCCCCAATTTCTTCATGAGAAAAATAATGTCATGAGAAAAATAAAAAACAAAGATGGCCTCCTATGGATGATTGTGCTTTCCCTATGGGGATATAACGAAAGTTCACGCAGGGGCAGGTAATTTAGAAAAAGTATAGAAAAAAAAGAGGTTATTTAAAAAAAATAGGGTAAGATATAAGGGAGGTAACTCTTGAGAGACCACAGTCTATTCAGAATGGAAATAGTAGCACAATAGTTTCTTGTAGTTGACTCCAGCGATCACATTTCACTGAAATACAATATAATCAGTAACTCGAAAGATACTTCTGGACCTGTTAGTCAGGCCTAAGCCATTTAAACAAAATATATTTCTTCATATGGGGGCAACCGCCAAAGCAATCAAGTCGTGTGTTGAGGCAGTGCTTATCCGAAGCTAATTGTGAGAGTATCCACCATTTTTTGGAATTACAAAACCGACAAAATTTCAACCCATTTACGTAGGCGGTAGATCTTTCTAAAATAAGCCATTTATACTAAACTCGTCCTATGGACTAAGTGCTCTTACTCTTGGATATTTCCACTTAACTTTTACTTCAGTATATATATATATATATATATATATATATATATATATATGTGTGTGTGTGTGTGTGCGCGCGCGCATATGAGTTTGTGTATGTATGTGTGTGTGTGTGTGTGTGTGTGTAGAAGCAATGGGACTGTTACATACGACTCAACTACGTGTAGTCACTCCATCAATAAAAGTATATTTTTGTACCCATAATTCTACAGCCCAACATTATTAATTGAAAATATTTATGTATGTAAGTATATAGGTATATATGTATGCGTGCATTTATGCATGTAAGTATGCATACAAATATATATATATATATGTGTGTGTGTGTGTGTGTACATACATACATACATACATACATACATACATACATACATACATACATACATACATACATACATACATGATGATGGCTGCCCCCTCGTTATCAAGTATGGCCATTGCACGATATACCATTATTAATAATTATTAATTAATTCTATCCTGCAATGCCTGTGCGTGATATTTGTTAAAGTGAGGAAAAACTGTGCACTGAGCCAATCCCACTCTCTGAGCGACAGTAGCTATAACCCGAAAAGAAGAAAAGATGAACATCATTGGTAAGTGTGTGAGAGTGGAAATACATACACACACATATGTTTGCAGGTTTCGCTGTGTGTGTATATCAGTCCTCAGTCCAGCACTAATTCTTTTGTCCTCCTTAATATTTCCATTAGTACATTGTTGAAAACTGACGCCTGGTGCCCATGGGTGACTAATCATCGGAGAATAGGTTGTTAGTAGTAGTAGTAGTAGCAGCAGTAGTAGTAGTAGTAGTGGTGGTGGTGGTGGTGGTGGTAGCAGCAGCAGCAGCAGTAGCAGTAGCAGTAAGTAGTAGTAGTAGTAGTAGTAGTAGTAGTAGTAGTAGTAGTAGTAGTAGTAGTAGTAGTAGCAGCAACAGTAACAGGAGCAGCAGAAGTAGTAGTAGTAGTAGTAGTAGTAGTAGTAGTAGTAGTAGTAGTAGTAGTAGCTGGAGGAGAAGGATAAAAAAATCCATTCAAACATTAAAAGACAAAGGAAATTAGATTAAAAAATAACTTAGTTCTTATCTAAGAAAAGAGATGTTAACACAGCTTATGGTCATTGTTTGTTAATGTTGTATATAATATATGTTGAAAGTACTTATGTGATGGAAGAGTGGGTGTTTATGTGGAGCTGTGTGTATGTGTGTGTATGTGTGTGTGTCTGTGTGTGTGAGAGAGAGGGAGTGTGTGTGTGTGTTTAGGTGAGCGTGTGAATGTGTGAGTGTGTGTGTGTTTGTGTGTGTGTGTGTACGTGTTTTTGTGTGAATGTGTGTGTGTGTGTGTATGAATGTGTTTGTGTGTGTTTGTGTGTATATGTGTGTGTTTGTGTGTGTACGTGTGTTTGTGTGTGTATGGACGTTTGTGTATGTGAATGTGTATGTGTGTGTGTCTTTGTGTGTATGTGTGTTTGTGTGTGTCTTTGTGTGTATGTGTGTTTGTGTGTGTGTGTATTTTTGTATGTTTGTGAGTTTGTGTGTGTGTGTGTGTGTGCGTGTTTGTGTGGACGTGTGTGTGTATGGATGTATGTGTGTGAATGTGTGTATGTGAATGTCTGTATGTATGTGTGTGTGTGTAAGCTGAGACTTGCATTCAATGAAAACACAACCAATGATTTCTCACATTCAAATAATAAATGTTTCTGATTTAGGTACACACACGGCCAACAATTTGGAGGAGGGGAAAATTGATTAAATCGACCCGAGTGTGTTACTGGTACTTTATTTTATCGACCACGTAAGGATGAAAGCAAACCATACCACGGTGGGATTTAAACCCAGAACGTAAAGGGTCGTAACTCTATGCCGTAAAGAAGAAGAAGAAGAAGAAGGAGAAGAAGAAGGAGAAGAAGAAGGAGGAGGAGGAGGATTTAATTCATCTATTGTAGAAGAAATAGAACAAGAATAATAGTTTCTGATTTAGGCACAAGGCCAACAATTTTGGGGGAGGGGAAGTCGATTAAATCAACCCCAGTGCATTACTGGTACTTTATTTTATCGACCCCGAACGGATGAAAGGCAAAACTGACCTTGGCAGGATTTGAACTCAGAACGTAAAAGGCCGTAACTCTATGCCGTAAAGTATTTTGTTCGTGCTCTACCGGTTCTGCCAATCCACCGCCCTGAACAACAACAAGAATAATAAAAATAAAAATAAATGTTTATTTTAACAAAACCACGAATATCATCAGCAGCAGAGTAAGCAATGCAATTAACATTGTTCTTGCTTATTGTGCGCTAATAAACTCGGATAATATGAGAGTATGTGTAGTGCTGTATATCATGTCATGGGTCGTTAACTCTTTATTGAGCCGTAGGCGCGCCATGTTGATTAGGGCGTATATTGAGCATTTAACCATGGTGTAACCTGTCCCTCTTTGTGTGTAAAACAGAGCTGATTTCTTCTGGAGGAAGAGAGAAAATGGAAAGGGGTGGAGAAGTGAGGAAGAAATGTGGAAGAAGAATCGACCCCAGTACAGGATCGGGAATTTATTAATCGATGTTCGAAGGAGGAAATGCAAAGATAACCTACGCGATATTTTAAGTCGGAGCGCTATGAGCTGGTACGAATACCGTAAAATATTCTATCTGATGTTCTAGTGACTGTGCTGATTTTCTGCTTATGTAGTGCTACATAGAGTAGAATTATTACTGTGTAGTGTTGCCATGTATGTATAGATTGCACTCAACATCTACTCATCAAAGAACTATAATCCCTGACACAAGAAATGATATTTATGAAGTAATATTCTTGAAATGCAAAGTAATTTTTCGTAAGGTTTCTATCGCTCTGAATATAATAATTGAATGATACCTTGACGACTGTATTTGCAATGTCTCACTTGCTTCTCTCTTATTTATGTTAAGAAATTGTTTTAGTTGATATTGTCGGACCTGATTCAAAAAAGCTATGATCAAAAGTAGAGTCATTTTCAGAGTTTTTTTTTTTTTACATATTGCAGCCTAAAATAAAATCTCGATCTACTTTGCCAAAAATATACTGCAGCGTTTTTGACATTTGAATAAGGTCGCATTTAACAAAAAAGAAGTTAATTCCGTTATTCTTCAGCTTTCAGTTGTTTATATGATAGAAAAGTATAGTTGAATCTATTTTTTTATCTAATTAAATGTGGTTTATACACTGTATTTAATTGTTTGTAAACTTGTTAAAATGTATTTGACAAGTGAAAATGTCTTAGTTTACTCCACGTTTGGTTGTGGTTTAACCGGGGACACTAAAATAAAAATGGAACATAATATGGAATCCCCTTTCTTTGACTCTGGACCAATCCAAAATACTAGTCATCTGCTGAAATTTTAAACAGCCTTCATGATGCCATTCAAACATTATGATCGCTGTATTTTAATAATGTAGGAGAAACCTTACGGAAAATTACTGGGGCAAAAAGGAATGGACCTACGTCGAATCCAACGATGAGTGTCTCGGTTATTCGATCAACAGAAGTGTATGGCAAGGCTGGCTATTTGAATCATAAATAAAATCCATTCCGTCTACCCAATTCCATTCACGAGGTTTGGGTCGATACGATGCTATGGTAAATTACAGTTACCCACGAGGCCATTTTCTGTGATCGAACCCGGACTAAAGATTGCAAAGCGAACTCCTTAACCATTCTGCCGTGTTGCGTCGACCTGGTAAATTAATAGGCATTTCAGGAATATTACTTCCCTAAATACAATTTTTCATCCTCTGGAACTTACTTTAATAATTCCCAATTATTTCGAGAGTCTTTCATTGACTATGTTCCAACTATAACGAATGGATGTTTAGTGGAGTATATGCATGTATATATGTGTGCGTATTTGTGTATGTATGTATGTATGTATGTATGTATGTATGTATGTATGTATGTATGTATGTATGTATGTATGTATGTATGTGTGTATCTGTCTTTCCGTATGTATGTATGTATACATCTGTGTGTGTGTGTGTCTGTGAGTGGTAAAATAGTTTAGTGGCAGAGGGAGGTGAAGTTGAGTCTGTTAGTTTCGAACAGTTTTATAACTTACATCTGGTTAAAGTCTTTGATACGAGACAGTACTTGGACGGAGTCTGTTTCAAGGAAGTACACGTCATGATTAGTTTTCCATAGAAATTGGTAGGTTATGGCATGGTTCTCGATGTAATAATGTTGTCTTGAGATTTTGTATATAATTGATAATGTGGAACAGCCGGTCCTGGGGGCGCCTGTCTATAACATATGTATCGCAATAGCGATAAAATTACAGAGATTCTAAACATACACAGATATACTTGCATGACAGAATATTGTCTTGTTGTATACGCACGGTGTGTGTACATTTATAGGTAGATGAATATATATAAACCTGGTTGTTTTATAGGTTTCTGAACACAAAACGTGCCATGAATAAAGGATTCAACAATGTTGTAATGAAAAAATAATGTTTATTACCAGCGCTATTTACTTCAAATTTTGACGATACTTGCTTGTCAAAGCAATAAGAACATGAGAGCACCCAGACACACGAACTCACACGCACACACACACACACACACACACACACACACACACACACACACACACACACACACACACACACACACACACACACACACACACACACACACACACGCATACATATATATATATATATAAGAAAAGGGAAGTAAGGTTCTATACAAAACAGGGGTTATAGAGAAAAGGTGAAGTTGGAAATAGCACGGAAAATAAATTTTAGGGTCTGCTTTTCTTTTTTTTCCTCTTCTTTGATTCGTCTAAGTGACATTATTGAAAAAATGAGAGGGACAATTCTTTTAAAAAAGAGTTTTATAATGTATATAAAGTATTACCGGTTTCGATGTATTATTAAAATTCATCTTATCAAATGGTGAGTATTACAATTAAAAAGAATTAATAAGAATTAAAAACTAAAAATTAAAGATTTAAAATTAAGAGGTAAGTTTTTTTTCCTCTTCCTTGCTGAGAAGGATATATATATATATGTGCAATCATCAGAAGAATGGAGATAGTAGTAAAAGCCAAATTCACTATCTTCAGTTCGGTGTTCGTGATTATCCGTGCCTATGGTCACGAATCTTGGATAATAACATAACGAATACGTACGGCTGAAATTGTGTTCCTCCGAAAGGTCTTAGGAGTAACATTAATCGATAGGGTGCGTAAACTCAGAGACAAAAGAATCCCTTCGCGTTACTTCTCTGAATCAAGAGATCACAGCTCTAATACTATGAATAAGTCTAGGGAAGGAATCGTTGGAGAGATTTTACGGGCAAAACCAACTGACAGGAAACCCAAGAGTAGACCAAGGGCAGGATGTTTGGATAAGACTCATTTGCTCGGGTGGTCACGCTTGAGGGTTCAGTCGGATCAATTGGACACAGTTGCTTCTGATAGGATCTGAGGAAAGTGTGTCTGGGGTTTCTGCCCCCATCCCCACCCCACGACTCTCTCAGAAATAAGCGGGTGAAGAAGAAGAAGAAGAAGAAGAAGAAGAAGAAGAAGAAGAAGAAGATATACACACAAAATCAAAACAAAGTTATACCTAAATACATATATATATATATATATATATATATATATATATATATATATATATATATATATGTATATGTGTGTGTGTGTGTGTGTGTGTGTGTGTGTGTGTGCGTGCGTGTGTGTGTGTGTGTGCGTGTGTGTGTTACATGCAATCCGTAGATAGTATCAGCAATGGAAAGACCAATGAAATCGTTGTTTCCTTGGTCTGATTTAATGAGTTCCACACCACACTGTAAACGAATGAGTGGTCTGGGATCTTGTCTCTCTCTCTATATATATATATGTGTGTGTGTGTGTGTGTGTGTGTGTGTGTGTGTGTGTGTGTGTGTGTGTGTGTGTGTGTGTGTGTGTGTGTGTGTGTGTGTGTGTGTGTGTGTGTGTGTGTGTGTGTGTGTGTGTGTGTGTGTGTGTGTGTGTGTGTGTGTGTGTGTGTGTGTGTGTGTGTGTGTGTGTGTGTGTGTGTGTGTGTGTGTGTGTGTGTGTGTGTGTGTGTGTGTGTGTGTGTGTGTGTGTGTGTGTGTGTGTGTGTGTGTGTGTGTGTGTGTGTGTGTGTGTGTGTGTGTATCTGCCGTGATATGATAAAAAATGTAATATTTATTTGACGCTTAGGAGAGATATTCACGGTATTTCAAACTACATTCTTCTTTGTAGTATATGAAAAGAATGGAGGAACAAATGGAAAATATGACAACAGACTTGACACCGCAGCAAAAAACTGTGCATATATATATATGTGTGTGTATACACATACACAATCAGAGTATGGGAGAGGTTAAGAAAGAGTACTTTAGAATTTACGTAATGAAATGGAGACAGATAAATGTCTGCAGATTCGTGGCTTTGATACATTTAAGTTCACAAGTCAGAGTTTTGTTTTAAGTGAAACACCACTTAATAGACTTACTGTTTTCTACTCAATGTCCGGAAGTAGCATTTGGGTAAACGATGGTGGATGATGCCACACCGTCACTTCCGTTTCAAGCATTCACAGCTTGCGGCCATGATCTCACCCTTTCGTCACAGTTCCAACAGAAATACAACTAATACAATCAACCGTATGACATTGATTAAGGGCAAACACACTTAACCTTAGGGTTCATCGCCTGCTTCTGCACTCTTTCTTTTTTCTCCTGGTTGTTAGTTTAATATATTTATTTTTGTCCCTTACATATGCACGCGCTAACACACGCGCAGGCATACAAAGAAAAATAACACCTCACTCTCCATCTCTCTCTCAATCGCACTCTCTCATTTCTCTCCCTCTCTCTAATTTCTCTCTCGCGCCCTCTCACTCTCTCTCTTCCCCCATCTATCCTTTTCTATCCTTTCCATCTTCACTGACTACCACTATCTCCCTCGTCTCTCTTGCTCCACAGTTGTATCCTCTTATCACCCCTTTTTCTATTTCCCTTAATTCTACTATTTCCTCTTCCCTCTTCCCATCTCAGTCATATCACAGTCATCTTAATTTAAGAAATATGAGAAAATGGCACTTATTTTCACTTTCACTATTATAATATGACGTAATGCCTCAATATTACTCTTTATACTTATATATGTATGTATATGTGTGTGTGTGCGTGTGTGTGTCTCTGTGTGGGGGGGGGGGGGGGGCGCGCGCGTTTTGAGTGATGTATCTAGTTTCAGTGTTAATTATTACATATTTGTACGAATCCATTTGAGACGGGAAAAGATAGCAAACAATTCATGACAATGGTTCAACATAGTCATTCATTTCTAGATTAAAGTGCTCCTATTTACATACTAAGTCTCATACACTTCGCCATTTGACCTGTACATGTTGCTTTTCGTAAATACTCTTTGTAACTTTGCTTGCACCTCTGTTTAAATAGACAAAACATTCAACTGAAATAATTATAATCCTTGTCACTAAAGTCTAACAAAATCCCAGTATCATAGATAACATGTATATTATCCTGATGGACTCGTATGGACGTCATCTTGACATACTACGTTTCTAGGGGGTCTTTTTTCTAAAACCTGGCGAATATCATCTCCACTCCAGATCTGAATACAGCAAATTTCTTCCAGAGACGGATAGAGAGTGGAAGATCGAAATTGAGGAAGAGATATAGAGGAAGAATCGACCCCAGGACTAGACTGGTACTTTTTTATCGACCTTAAATGCAACGTTCACCTCAGTGAGATTTGAACTCAGAGAGCAGAGTCGAAACAAATACTACAAAGCATTTTATTCGACGTTCTAACGACTCTGCCAATTCGCCACCTATATAGATAACATAGCAATTTGCTTTATTCCCGAAAGCAACATCATCAATTTGTGCTTTTAATACACCAATTCTATTTGATTGGCACTATGCATATAGTTAATATGCATATGGCTAATAAGCATAAGGATTACAATCGGCCGATAGATATCTATGCTTAAATGATTTGCACACATGGACGTTAGCAGCTTCTTTTATTACGGCCGACACGTCATTAACGTATATTTCTTTATAATACTTATATTAATAGAGTGGACATTGATATTAACAACCTGTCCTACATTTTCAATGTTTTCTTTCCGAGCCCTACCCTCTCTTTCTCTCTGTCTCTGTCACCACTGTGTATGTGGGGGGGGGGTTAATACGTGCAGCAAAAATTCCAATCTTAAAGCACGGTCTGGACAGAAAAAGGTGGCCGCATATGTGCATCATGTATGTGCGAGCGCATTTATTTATTTCGTGTGTATCGTACATCGACTGAAAATACATTTATTTTGACACAGTATAATGTAGTCTACTATAAAGAAAACGTTATATTAGTAATATGCATGTCTTTCCCAAAGATTTTACTGGTGAAAGTGAAGTGAAATAACTGAAACGAGAATTGAAACCGTAACTGGTTTTCACCTCACGAGAATTCTATTTCTGAGTCAACAATGGTAAACATTTATGTTATCTGAAACTAAGCTTTCAAAATGTATGACATTGGTAGTAGTGTTATGTATATATATATATATATATATATATATATATATATATATATATATATATATATATTATATATATATATATATATATATATATATATATATATATATATATATATATATATATGGTAGATCTGTAACCAGCGTTTATAGTCGAAAGACGGAAATTTTTCAAAACTTGATTATATTGGGTTGGATACAAAGTCCTGTCACATATTGGACAAGGAAAGTAAAAGACGTTTATTTGGTTATCATGGATATATTCAATCACGATAATATTTTCCTTCATTTTTAATAACATAATCCCACCTGGCTGGCAAGTTATTGATCCCTTTAACATAAATTTCTCCTGGTTGTGAAGCAAAGATGGATTCAATGTCCATTGTTATCTATTCACGATTTGGAAACTGTTTTCCATTTAGAAATTGTTGCAATTATTTGAACAGATAGTAATCCGATGGAGAAAGGTCTGGTAAATAAAGAGGATGAGGTAAAACTTCCACATTTAGTGTAAGAATGTTGTTCTGTGCAATTCGGCAATATGTTGTCATGCATTGTCGTGTAGGAGCAACACACATTTACAATTTGCCCATGCTGGTTCCTTTTTCTACAAATGTTTATATATTTATTCCAGTTAGTGCAATACTTCTCAGCATTAATTGTCTCAGCTGGGTTCAACACTTCATCAGATACAGAACATAACTTTTTCTGGGTGTAGTCCTGGTTTGGGTGTGGTTTCTCACTTTTCATTGGGTGGAACCATTGTCGTTTTCTTTAGATATTATTGTGTAAAATCCACTTTTGATCACTGGTTATTATTCGACCCAGAAGGGGGTTATTGGCAAGTCTATTCTTTATGAGTAGCAAAGAGCACCCACTGGCCAAGTTTAAATACCTTTCGCAGTTCGTGCAGGTGCTTTAGAATAGTCCTGTGACATGTATTGAACACGTTTGCCAATTCTTGTGCAGTTTGCATAGGATTTTCTTCCATCACATTCTGTAAAAGGTCGAGATCAAGAGAACTTGGTCACGCTGATCGAGGGAAACTACCGAGGGGAATGTTTCCTCATCGAAATTGTTTAAACCATTGTAGGAATGTTCGGACAGTTGGAGTTTCAATTTTATAGACAGAATGAATATTCTTTGTCTTGTCTGTTCTTGAGGGACCAGTTTTGTATTCCTTCAGCATACAATGTCTCATATGTGTCCGATCAGCACTCATCCTAGAGGAGTCAAATTGCATAATATTAAGCAATATAACATTAAATTAATCTGAAACACAAACAAGAAAAGCATTAGAACAAAACTCGAAACATTTATATTGCAGTCAGTATTGTGCAAATGACTTCGCGACAGGACTTTGTAGCCACTATATTAGAAACAAAATCACTTGAATTATTCAATCTCTATCGCATTACAGGGAGTAACTCCCGTGGTCAGGAATGCGGTGCAACAGTCATTGGTCTATATAATTGTCCAGAAGTTTTTCTATAATATAAAATATAAATACAAATATTATTAATCATATAGAGAGAAAAGGATATATCCCTCTTGTCCTTATATTCTTTTGTATCATGAGTGAGATGTGGCTGACTGTCCCATCTGTTAGAATTTCTATCTACCTTAATATATTCCGCTGTGTGAGAATGTTAATTAGCGTATTTAATAAGGAATTGGAATTCTCCCAATATATATATATATATATATATATATATATATATATATATATGAACTTTCACCTTGTCTATGAGTACGATGCGGAACAGTGCAGGTCAACTACAGAACGAACTGAACACGAATGTTGTTTCAACACATATACACACACATATATATATATATGTGTGCATACATATATATATACATATATACATGCCTCTCTCTCTCTCTCTCTCTCCCCTCTCTCTCTCTCTCTATATATATATATATATATATATATATATATATATATACAGAAAGAGGGTGAGAGGCAGAAAAACAGACCGAGAAAGATATAATTTCTGCTTCTCAAAACAGACAGATGTAGCGTTGGCCTGCACAGATCAAAAAACTAAATCCCAGCAGGGATTACATTTTCTTAAGCTCACGACTGTCTTCTGAACTGGTAGGAGGTTAGGTCATCCCGGGTATTTAATTAGAGGCTGGATAAAAGACTACCAGGAAGAAGTGTACTAACATTTCAACTCAATCACCTCTATTTACCCATCAGCCAAAGTCACGTGACATTTTCAGAATGTTTCAGAAACACGACTCCAGACCAAATTCAGAAGATTTATTTTTTCATTCTTTTACTGGTTTTAGTTGTTGGATTGCTGCCAAGCTGGAGTGCCGTCATGGTGTGTTTTAGTCGGTCACATCGACCCCAGTGTTGTTCTTTAAAACACTGTTACTTATTTCATCGATCTCTATTTGGCGAACCGTTAAATTACAGTATTCATAAACAAAGAGTAACGCAAATACAGACACTGACACACACACACACACACACACACACACACACACACACACACACACACATACACAAATGTGTGCGTGTGAGAGGGAGAGAGAGAGAGAGCGTGTGTGCGCGTGTGTGCAACGGATTCCATACAGTCTCCAGATGTTTATAATCGAAAACACTTGCCCAAAATTCCATATATACATATATACATATATGTATACATGTATATATGCATATATATGTGTGTGTAGAGGGTCGGACACCATGCTTTCCAGCATAGAGTCACGGCCCTGTATGATCTGAGTTCAAATCCCGCCGAGATTAACTTTGCCTTTCATCCTTACTGGGTCGATAAAAATGAAGTACCAGTCACGCACTGGGATCGACTTAATCGACTTTCCCCTCCCAAAATTGCTGGTCTTGTACCTATATAAGAAACCATTATTTGGGGATTGAAAAAGGCGCCTGACACGCTTTGAAGCATAGGGTTATGTTCTTTTACATTCTGAGTTCAAATCCCGTCGAGGTTAGCTTTGCCTTTCATCCTTACGGGGACGATAAAATAAAGCAGTAGGGTCGATTTAATCGACTTTCCCCTCCGCCAAATTATCAGTCTTGTGCCTAAATCAGAAACCATTATTTGATTGAAAGAATCGTTTGATTGTCAGACAAAATACCTTATTTGTTTCTTTCCTTTATGTTCTGAATTCACATACCACGGAGGTAAATTCCGCCCCATTCATGCTTCTTGGATTGATAAAATAAAGTACCAATCAAGTACTAAAGTCGTATTAATCGTCTCCCCTCTTAAATAACTGGCCTTCTGTCTAATGTACAAAGAGTTATTATTTTTATTGGGTGTCAGTTGTTGTGTTGCGCTTTAATCCCAGGTTAGCTTTGATCAAACAGACATATGATCAATTTTATTCCAGCCGTGACCAGGGCCAGATTAAGACATAAGCCCTGAAAATAAGCCCTGAAAAAAACTCCCATACTCGGAAAAACTCTATTGGGCCCTTCGTTACACGAGGCTTTAGGTAGATGTTCATTTTACTTAATGGTTAAAGCAGGCTGACCGTGACCAGTCATCTACTGAGATCTACATCTAACTTATTATATCAATTCCACTGAAATGCTTACTAAAGTTAACATAAACGTTAGTTCCACCCACCTTTCATCCACATCTTCGGGTTCAGTAGCAGTCATCTATTAGAGTCAACATAATCGAACTGTTCTATTCACCTATCTCTCACACACAATTTCAAGTGACTTCACAATGTTAGAATTCATTCGTTTTCATTCACCATTTGAATGATCCACAAATGGTTTCCTTTCTCGCAACGAAAGAAATTAACTATATCTTGGTGATTTTACATACGAATAAGCAAGATTTACAAATACTTTTGAAGTTCCTCGCATTGCTATATTTTGAAATGTCCCTATATCTATCATTGTAAATGATCTGTCAATGTCTTCATTGAAATTGTTGTTGTATCATCCATGTTATACCATTTATAAATGGAATGTTGGAAACAGTTGAATGCTATAAAGTTTTTAATTCAACAGCTAAATCTATGAAGTTCTTTAGTTTTCAGCATGTATCTACAATATGTTATAACTATTTGGTATTGATATTTATTTTATGAATATGCTATTACCATTATTGCATGGTAAATTATGCCTTATTTATCTACTGTCTTGTGATATGTATGTATACTAAAGGTTATAGTATATTTGTATTGTTATTTTCTAAGATAGAAAAGTATTCTCTAAGGAAGTAAATCTGTCTCCTAATATATTTGGTGGAAGCTAATGTTTGGAGGGATTGATAATATACTGTCTATTATTTCATGTCAAAACTTACACCAACTGTGCGTGTTTTATCTAAGATATTGTGGAATATCTAGAATTATATATCTATTATTATAAATACGGTGAATTGGCAGTATCGGTAGAGGGTTGGACGCCATTATTTCTAGCATAGTTACGTCCCTTTACAGTCTGAGTTCAAATCCCGCCGAGGTTAACTGTGCTTTTCATCCTTACGGGGTCGATAAAATAAAGTACCAGTAATGGCCTTGTGCCTAAAATAGAAACAATTATAAATACTCTTCACAATTCATCGGTGAGTGGTGACATGTTCCTGCTACCTCAATCAGAGTGTTATCGTGTGTGTGTGGTGTGTGTGAGTGTGTAGTCGCATGTGTCTATGTATATACGTGTTGTGTGTGTGTGTGTGTGTGTGTAATACTCTAATGATAGATTCAAGGGAAAGCCACACTAGTAGTCTATGTTCCTCCTAATGTGCAACTACATAGAAGACGTGGGTATAAAATGTACAGGGAGTGATAAACAGCCAATGTTGAAGAGAGATCTGGCACCAACTTGATAGGGGGTTCACTATGTCGTCATTTTCTTCATTTCCTATAGATAAGGTAATAAACTGTTGAGAGGTATCTTGTTAACGAAAGAATACAATAAAGACCATTCCATTATGATGGTATTTTGTCTGCCACGCTATCATTTCAACTATGTATATCATCACCATTTTCTAGATAGATATAAACTTATATGTAAATAGATAAAGAAGTGACAGAGACGACAAAGAGACAGATAGAAAGAGAGACAGTCTGACAGACTGACAGACAAACAGTCAAAACACATAGACTGACAGACAGAGACAGCAGGGAGCATAATTGAAACAGATATACAGAGAGGCAGGTAATGTATTATATACAAAAATAAGCGAAAATGATAAATAACTAGAGAAGGAATATATATAAGGATGTGATAATTAAGAAGATAAATGAATTGATAAATAGAGAGATAGAGAGAGAATGTCAAAGCAAGATGACACATAGGGTGGGGGAGAAAGAGACAATATATATATGTGTGTCTGTGTGTCTGTGTGTCTGCGTGTGTAAATATATATGAATATATATATGTGTGCGTGGGGGGGGGGGGGGAGTAGAGAGAGAGACAGACAGACAGAGAGGTAGATAGATTGATTGATTGATTGATTGATTCAGAAAGAGAGAGAGAGATAGTTAGAAAAATAGATGGATGGATAGATAGATAGATAGATAGATAGATAAATTTCTTTATTAGCCACAAGGGCACAAAAGAAGGGGACAAATACAAATGGGGAGTTTGCATACAGGTATATGAAAATAAAACTATTAATAAAATAACAAATAACAATTGATATCCCCAATAGGGGGGAGGTGTTACACGGGGGTTGTACACACCCCTAAAAAATATGTGCAACCCTCATCTCCAGGAACACCAAGAGTGAGTACTCCCTTCCTCTCTTTTTATTTTTTCTCAACCTACAGGCTTATATAGAGTGAAGGCCCATTCACTCGGGCCATCTTTGCCACATTCACCCAACTTTTATAAAATTTGCTGGGGTACAGCACCTCTCTCTCCATCCTGATTCTTCTTCCAAAATGATATTTGAAAAAACGAATCAGTTGCTCGCCGGAGAGAAAGGTGTCTGACCTCAGCCCTTTTAACCTCGTCCACCATATAACCTCTTTCACCATAGCCATAATATATAGGAAAACCGCCTCTCCCTTGTTTTTGAAAGAGGGTGGTTTGATCATGACAATGGACTCGGTGGTCAACTGGATTGGTCCCACCCGCGACAATAGTCGTTCTACATAGCCCCACAGGTCGGTATCGCCCGGGCAGTGTACAAATGCGTGCGCGACGGTTTCCTCGTCGCGCACGCATCTCGGACAGGTCTTTTTCGAAGGGTCCCTACCCGGGCGCCCGTGTCTGTAGAGATTGTCTCGAACTGGTAGAGCTCCTCGGTAGCACTGCCACGCCAGGGACTTTTGGAAGTTGTCCATTGGTCCCGGGCGGAAGGTCCTACCGAACAGACTGTCCAGTTCGTCCTCCTCTACGCCTAGAGTTTCTCAGAGCGTGTCGTCGCACTCGCTGCGGACCAACCCTCTATAGAATGTCGAAGTGGAGTCTCCACTGATCGCCGGGTCCGTTTTCCAGGGGACTGTGAGCGCCTGAGCACATTCGATGTGCCAGTCGCCCAGATAGATAGATAGATAGATAGATAGATAGATAGATAGATAGATAGATAGATAGATAGATAGATAGATAGATAGATAGATAGATAGATAGATAGATAGATAGATAGATATCGTTCTTTATGTGTCACAGAGGCGCAGAAAAATGTGACATTACAAGACGTGACGGCGGGGGTTTTACATAAAATATTTAACAATGATAAATAACAATAAACTATATAAAAATAAAACGATTGAAATCCCCATTAGGGATCCTTACTGCGGGGTTGTTTACACCCCGTGGATAGAACAACCTTCAACACCAGGAACACGTTTTGTAGGTGTTCCCGTCTTCCTTCTGTTTATCTTCCTCAACCTACAGGTTTATATACAGAGAAGGCCCATTCACTCAGGCCATTTTCGCCACATTCACCCACCTTTCAGCGAATTTAATGGGGTGTAGCACCTCTTTCTCCACTCTCACCTCCCTTTTGAAGTGATATAGATAGATAGATAGATAGATAGATAGATAGATAGATAGATAGATAGATAAATTTCTATTTATTTGCCACGAGGGCACAAAAGAAGGGGACATTTACACAGTGGGGCAGTTTACATAAATCGAGTAAAGAAAAAAGGAATAACAATAATAATATAACAATAAAAAGTCCTCAAAAGGGAGGGGGCGTGTTGGGGATTGCACATACCCCCGAAAAGTGTGCAACTCTTTTCGCGGGGGAAGCCCAGAGAGGAGGCGCTCCCCCTTTCCTCTTCACTTCTTCACCTACAGAACAATGTAGAGAGAAGGCCCATTTACACGGGCCATTCTCGCTTCTTTCACCCACCTTTCATAAAACTGTCTGGGACCAAGCACTTCTCTCTCCATCCTGATTCTTCTTCCGAAGTGGTATCGGAAGAAGTAAACCAGGTGATGGCCGGAGAGAAAGTCACCCGACCTCAGACCTTTCAGGCGCGTCCACCACACAACCTCTTTCATCATGGCTATTACGCACAGAAAGACCGCCTCTGCTTCATTTCTGAAGGGAGGAGGCGGCTTGATGTTCACCACAGACTCGGCGGTTAATCGAATCGGCGCCACACGCGACAGCAGTCGTTCGACGTAGCCCCACAGATCGGCAACGCCCGGGCAGTGTACCAGTGCATGCGCAACGGTTTCCTCGTCGCGCACGCATCTGGGACAGATCTTTTTCGCGGGATCCCTGCCCGGGCGCCCGTGTCTGTAGAGCTTTTCTCGAACGGGCAGAGCCCCCCGGTAACACTGCCAGGCTAGGGACCTCTGGAAGTTGTCCATGGGTCCCGGGCCGAAAGTTCTACCGAACAGGCTGGCCAGTTCATCCTCCTCCATGCCTAGCGACTCTCCAAGGGTGTCGTCGCCCCTGCTAGCCACCAACCCTCTATAGAATGTCGAGGTGGATTCTCCACTGACAGTCGGGTCCGCTTGCCAGATAGCCGTGAGCGCCTGGGCACACTCAGTGTGCCAGTTGCCCAGTTTTCTCGGTCTTTGCTTCACCCAGGATTGCAGTTCGGTGAGCGAGACGAGCTGTGGGAAGGCTCGCCTCACAAACGGGGCCCACACCGGCTGACCGTTGAAGAATACCTGTAGATGCCGTAGCCTCAATGCGTGCCTACGCATCAACAGCCACGGCATACCCAGCCCTCCTTTCGAAGGGTGCTGGCAGCAGATGGATCTCCTCACCATGGGAGGCCGCTTCTTCCAGAGGAACTGGAAGAGCATGCGTTCCATGATGGTGAGCTTTTCCTTGGGGCAAGGCACGACGGTCAGGCGGTAGTAGATGACGGACGCTATGTAAGCGTTCGTCACCTCCGCCCGACCTTTCAGTGATAGTTTGCACTTGGCCCACTTCTGGGTCAGCGCAAACACCCTGCTCGTCACCTCGCCCCAATTCTTCTCCACCTGGAGGTCCGGTCCGAACCAGACCCCGAGCAGCTTCACCGGGCCCTCCGTCCACCGCCCGACGACACCGTCTAACGGCATCGGTTTGCCCCTCCACGTTCCGAGTTGCAAACCGACTGACTTGTCCTGGTTCAGCTTAGCCCCCGTCAGCCTTTCGTATTCCTCCAGTAGGGTGGCGATCGCCCCGATTTCCGAGGCGTCCGCCACCATTACTGTTACGTCGTCGGCATAGGCCGAGACCGCTTTGTGCAATCCCGGTTCCAGGGGTATGCCCCGCAGCAACTCATACTTCCGCAGCAGTGGCTCGAGAGTCAATACGTACAGAAGGGAGGAGAGGGGCACCCCTGTCTGATGGATCGGGTGATTTGAAACGGCTCCGAGAGGTAGCCGTTTACTTTAATCCTAGAGTAGATGTTGCCACTGTGCATGGCAGAAATCCAGCCCCTGAAAACGGGTCCGAAGCCCGCCGCCGCTAGCACCGCATCCAGGTAACCATGGTCGACCCTATCGAACGCCTTAGATTGATCCAAGTTGATCAGGGCCCCACCAAAGCCGGGTTCGTAGCCAACCCTCTCTATGATGTATCGCATGAGGTGGAGGTTGTCGTGAATGGACCTGGACGGGATAGCGCATGTCTGCGCGTCTCCCACCAAACCACCCACCACAAGCGCCAACCTCTTCGCCAACACCTTGGCCAAAATCTGTAACTCTGCATTCAGCAGAGTTATGGGCCTAAAGTTACTTAAGTCGTCCCCCTTGCTCTCGTCCTTCCTCACTAGCGTGACCACGCCCTTGGTCACAGAACAGGGAATTCTCCCGTTCTGTTGCCAGTTGCAATAGACAGCCTCGAGGAGTTCGGAGAACAAGACCGGGAAAGCTAAATAAAGTTCGTATGGTAGACCATCGAGACCCGGGGATTTGCGTCTGCTGCATTGGCTGAGCGCTTCCCCGATTTCAGTGGCTGTGATTGGCCCTTCGCAGCACTCCGCTTCGCCGCTCGAAAGACGCGGTAGACCGTCGAGGTATGGACCGAAGTCCACATCCCCGTCCGGCCCCCCGCCACCTCCGAACAGTCGAGCAAAGTGCCTTTGAAAGGTCTCGCACATTCGCTCAGGTTCAAGGATCACCCGTCCATCCTGGTCTCGCAAAGACCGAATGGTGGATTTAATCCCACTCTTGGCTTCTGTCACGCGGGCCCAGCTAACAGCTTTGGTCCCCTCGTTTCCTAAAGCACGTATTTTACTTCGGACAACGCAGCCTTCGTGCTTCGCGTCAAAGAACTGGCTCAATGCCGTTCTCGTCGCTAACATTCTGGCTACGTCTCCGCTCCTAATCGCCTCTTCTAGTTTATCTGTTAACTCCCTTTCCCTCCTATTTCTATTCGCCGCTAGTTCCTTACTGTACCCTATCGAACTTACTCTAATCTCTCTCTTTAGAGATATCCACCACCTACTGTTGACGATCGCTCCCGTCAACCGCATCTTAACTAAGCTACTAATCCGGTTTCTGTAATCTTTCTTTGTCGGTAAGGACAAGTTCATCTTCCAGTAACCGGGACCCTGTCTATGCGTTCTATCAAGGTTGACCACGCAGGTCACTAATTTGTGATCTGAATAGCCAACCATGATCAGTTCTGGACAACTAAATACGTCCCTATCCTTACTCCTAACCAAAAACCTATCTAGGTACGATCTAGATTGTCCACTGCGGTTTGCCCAGGTCCAGGTTGGCGCAGTTGGACAATCTAGTCGAAATCTATCGACCAGGTCGAATCGATCGAGTAACCCCTTGAGGCTGCTACACCCCCCTCTATCGGGACATGCCCCTGCATAGTCCCAACGCGCATCTAGGATTCCATTCCAGTCCCCCACTAAAAGCAGGGAACGCGACGTTCCTAGAAAAGTCTCCAGACGTTGGAAGAAGTCGGCTCTCTCCGCCCCGAAGGGAGCATAAAGACCGACCAGTCTGAAAGCCCCGCCTTCACCACCTCCGACGTCCAGCACCAGTAATCGACCCCCCGGGTCCGAGTGAACAATCTGTACGTCGAGAGTCAGACGTTTATCCAGCAGTACGGCAACTCCCCCCCCGCCTCCGGGTTGACAGAGAGATGCGTGCATCTCAAAGTCATCGAAGGCGGGCGCCAGCTGTCTCACGCTGCTGATCCGACTCTCGCAAACAACCATCACATCTATACTTTGTGACCTGAGGTCACTTAGAAGCTTTGCTTGCTTCCAAGCTGAGCTCAGGCCACGCGCGTTCAAACAGCCAACTCTCAATTGATCTATTTTGGTGTTGAAAGTGAAGAAAGAAAAGCACTTACCTCTCCGGGTTGCGTAATTTCCATGGCATCAGGTGTGTTGGGTGGAGGGATGTTTTGTGGTGGTGTGGGGGTACACGTGTGTGGTGGGGTTGGGGTATTTGGAGTTGTGTCAGGGAGAGGGGCGGTTATGGGGAAATCTTTCAAGAGGACGCGATTCAACGGTTTTAAACAGGGGGGGCTCACGTCCCGTCTAAATTGTTCTTTTAAGGAACGATAAAGGTCCAGAGGGACCTTTATCATTTTTAAATGGGTGAAGTTCTCTGTTGAGATAAAGTTTGGCCCTTCGGTCTCCACCATAGGGTTATTGTTTATTAATTTAACCAGTTTTTTGTTTTCCTTATTTATATATGTGTATTGCAACGTCTTTTTTTGTGATGCTGTCAATGTTTCGGAGAGGGGAGGCGCAGATTTATTTTTGTTTGTTGAGGGTGGGGTGTTTTTGATTGGAGTTGGTGTTTGTGTGTGGGTTATTTGTGGTGTGCTGGGTGTGTGTTTTCTTTTTTTTCTTTTAACTTGTCTGAAGGCTTCTCCTCCTTCTTCTTCAGAAGTTGGGGGAAACTCTTCAGCGCTAGGTGGGAGGGACGTGTTGTGTGGTTGTTTTTTTTTTGCGGGAGGGGTAGATTTGTTACTGTTTTTTTTATTATTTGTTTGGAATGGGTTTTGTGGTGGTGGTGGTGGTAATGTTTGTGTCGTGCTTGTGGTTGGTAATGGTGGTGGTGATGTTTGTGTTGTGGTTGGTGGTGGTGATTTTTGTGTCGTGCTTGTGTTTGGTGCTGGTGGTGGTGATGTTTGTGTTGTGTTTGTGGTTGGTGGTGTCTGTATTTTGTTTGCTGTGTGTGGTATTAGTGTATTTTTGGAGGTGGGTGGTGCTGGTGTACTGTTTGTGGTGGGTGTGGGCAATAGTCCTTTTTGGGGGATACGTTTCGGGCAGTTAGCCTTAACGTGTCCCCTTTCCATGCATAAATAGCATGCTGGTCTTCTCCCCTCTACAATTATGTCTATTGGGGTAAGGTCATCCAGCCAGATGCGATCCGGGATTTGTGCTATTCTTTCGGGCCTCATTTGGACTAGTATGTCGAGGCCCATTCCCAGGAACGCATCTCCAGTTGCCTTCCCCATTGACAGCATAGTGTCTTCGCCCATATCAATGAAGCCAGCAATAGCCCACCAGAAGTCCATTGTGGGCAGCATTGTTTTTACTTTTATTCTTTGTGTTCTTCTACCCATGTAGGAGGGATAGAAGCTATATGTTGTCGACGAGAGTGGGCTTAGGGAAAGCTGAACCGCCGTTTCTTTGTCTCTTGTTAGGACCGAAATGCTGCCATAGAGTCGGTCCTTTCGTATGAAGAGAATATTCTTCATGTAGTCTTTTAGGACTAACTCTATTTCCATTTGGCTGGGCTGTGCTGGCTTTCTTGACTGGTTTAGTATAGTTCTGTATATAACTGTGTTTTCTGCTCTGGCTTTCTTGAATTCTGGGGGGGAGTTAATGGAAAACATTCCGTTCTCCCCCAAAACAATATGTTTCTTTGCTTCGGCCAGTTTTTCTCTGGCGGCAGTTAGGTCAATTGGTGTGTATGTAATGGATTGCTTTGTTTTCTGGGCGAAAGTTGCCCTGTCGTTATTTGTATTATTTTCTGTTTGTTTGTTTTCTGTTTGCTCATTTTCCTTAACATTTGTTTTTTCATTTTGTTTGTTTGTTTCAATGTCTAATTTTGTTGTAATTATTTTTTGTTCTTCAGACTTGGGGGGCGTGGCAGAGCTAATGGCAGACATGTCTGCCATCTTTTCCGCCATGCTGCCAAGAAAGAAATTTTTCGGCAAAAATAGATATTTATTTTACCCCCTAAAAAGGGGGTAAATGCAAAAATGTTTCCCTAAATAACAGGGGTTAGTGTTCCAAATGTGTTGCACTAAAAAATTTATCCGGTACTTACAATAGTAAGGGTAAATCCCGATGGAATAGCGGAGCCGATGCGAAGCGTGTCTTACTCTATCAAGATAGATAGATAGATAGATAGACAGACAGATAGTTAGATAGATAGATGTTCTCTACAAAGGTAACATATTCATATTCTTGTTAAGAAAATGGCTACTTATCAGCTACAAAACTACTAATCGGAAAATATAGAAGCTGTGATGATCTTTCACAACATGTTTTGTAAGCTACCTTGATCTTAAACATTGCTGTATTATCTAATTTTGAGCACAGCTTTGTCTAACCTTGTAATGTTTTCCTTAACAGGTGGTTCCCTCCTGCTATACAACCATCTCATGCTCTATTGCTATATAAATGCACACACGTTAATCTCTCTCTCTCTCTCTCTCTCTCTCTCTCTGTAAATATATATATATATATAAATAATACACATACACATACACACACACACACACACACACACACACACACACACACACACACACATATATATATATATATATATATATATATATATATATATATATATATATATATACATATACATACATCATAAATGTATAATATATAAATGTCGTGTGTTGCGTGTTGTATTTCAACTTTTAGTTTAGTAGTCCCATTTTCCGCATATGTTATTAGTTATTACATGTAATGACGCAATATGAAGATCTTCGTTCAAAGACAAATTATGTTGCATATATATATATATATATATATATATATATATACCTCTCTCTCTCTCTCTCTCTCTTTCTTTCTTTCTCTCTCTCTCTCCTTCTCTCTCTCTCTCTTTGTGTGTGTATATATATATACACAAATAGAGAGAGGGGGAGAGAGAGAGAGAGAGAGGGAGAGAGAGAGGTAAATATACATACACACACATACACGTGCCTGTGTATACACAATAGTATCCCAAAATATCTGTTCTTCTCTCTCTTTTTCTCTCTACTTCACGTAATCTTGCCTCCTCCCTCTGCACCTCTCTTTCGTTCTTGCTATGTAAATAAAGTTTTCCTTTGTTTTGTTGCATAAAACATACAATTTCTCAATACATCCTTAGGTTAGAAGTGTGCCGAAGCTGATTGATGTTTGTCTTACGTAAGTAAACTAGATTGCATGTTCAAAACAAAGGTTTCGATGAATCAGCCTATTGGTTGACAATGTATATCAGCTGGTTGGAAAGACACCACTAATAACGACTAAATAGATTAAATTGCGCTCATCCGGTTTTACATATAGCCATGGGCTCTGGAGTCATTTGATAAACATCATGCATAAGAATAATGTATATCAAAATTAACGACACTGAATCTGGGCAAGTTTTGCTTAGGAATGGAGTTTCGTCGTGAATGATATGGTTTTTTTTCTGTAAAACAGACGTCACAGTATTTTGAACTATTCCTAAACACTAGAACGTATCCAATATTGTTTATTTAATGCTAGTGGTCTCCAATTTCATCTTATATTTAGAATGAGTTGTAATTTCGTTGAGGATAATATTTGAATGGTTGCTTTATGAGCTCTAGGTGGCTGGTTGGTATTATATAAAGGGGTTATACATTTTAGTTGACAGAGCTCCATCTCCTGAGAATCGTTTGCCGACTCCTTTTTCTCTTGGTTTACTTGAAATATTTTTGCATTGTAATTCTTAATGGTAATTGACATATGCATGTAGCAGTAGCTTACCATCATGTGATTGTGCAAAACAGCTTGTTAGGTTTGTGGTCATTTAAAAATCATTTGCTGTCAATGGAGTGAAAATGCCTTGCTGTACTAATTTTTACATCAGTTTTGCTTTCGATAATTTTAAGATTGTTTATTATTTGCTGTTACTTGGGCTTTTCTTGATATCGCTGAATCTTTCTGCTCCGTTTCCGTACTATGAAGCCCCGTTAAAAGTGACTTTGTCAGAGAATGATGTATTTATCGTTTGGCTGAGCTTGTAATCATATTTACTTTACACATGAAAAACGTGTGTGCGCGCGCGCTCAGAACAAATAGATTCGGCAATATATTGATTCAGCTTGGGGAAGTGAGCCATTTCTGTTTTCTGTCTTGACATCTGGGGGAAATGCGCTGCCGAGATGAAAATATTTTGGCATCAAAGTAAATTAACTAAAAGTAATACAAACACATACACAAACACACACAAATACTTTCGCGCGCACATATTTACGAAGTAGAGTGTTTTTGTGTATGATAAAAATTACATCGTCACACACGAACGATCATTGTAATCTATTTAATTAACTAAATGTTCTCGTCTATATAGCGTGATGTAAGGCGTCTAGTGCAATAGTGCTTGCAATCTACTTGATTACAATCCGTCGCCCTTAGGTTCATGTGGTGAACTATAAAGCAGCCTGATATGTGAAGCTTTCCGTTGTAGTGTGCAGCTTCTCTCGCACCAAGACTTCTACAAGACCTACCCACAGACACATACGGTGATGAGGTGATTTGCAACGCCAGGCTAACTTAACAGGAGATATCAGAGCAGCAGGGGATCCTATAGATACTGTGTGCAAGCCCATCCTGATGGATATGCCATGACACGTTTCTATTACAACCCTGCTGACTTTTGGGTGATTCCAGCAAGACCCTGTCTGAAAGAAATTCTAGCTTTAGCAGTCAGCTTTAATCTAGTTTTCAATAGACTGTATTTCCGGCAGCTGGGACGAGTTCCCAGTCATCTGAGGTCTTCCTAGCCACAGGATCTATCTCATGCATTGATGCTTGAAGAAGAAGAGGAAACATCTAGTAACTACGTTCTTTCAGAATCGATAAAACCTCATGTCAATTTAGATGTGTTCCACTAGTTGATATATGTCATCCAAGGCCGTGTCAGTTACATTTGGTAGACAGAAACTATGTGAAACCTCATCAGAGGAACTGATCCTGTTTTTCAGTAGTAGATTTAGTTGCTGCCCTGCTGGACACCACCATCTAGCCCTTGTTTACTTTCAGTAGAGTCCACTCAACTGTAAACATTGGGACCAGTTCTTCATTCTGAGGAAATATATATCTATCTTCATCCCTCTACACTCAGTGGTTACTACCCTTACATCTTCTACACTATTAAAAGAGAGAGGGAGACACTTGCAAAAATGAATACCATTGCCAATATTTCAGATATACTAAGATATTTATAAGAATGGTGCAGTTTTCTCCAAGAATTGTGAGACATGCAGAAAACATAAAAAATAACTACTAAATAATAGAAATATTTCATTAGTCCGAATATATTTCATGTAAAATACCCCTTTTAAGAATAAACGTGAGAGAGGGGATCTTTGCATCTATTACGGTGTCATTCCAAATTATGAGTTCTTTATTTTCCACATATAAGGGAACATGAGTGTAGATAAAGGGCTTTGAGATATAAAAAAAGGGAGAGAAAGTGAGATATGTAACTAAGTTTTAACTAATTCAGAAAAATTACCCATTTAACAGAAAGTGAAAATGAGAGGTTGTGATATTGAAAATGTTTTCCCCTTCGAAGGATCATTAGCAACTCCGAAGTTAAATGAACTGAAGTGAACGTGCGTCGACTGATATTTGAAATGATGTCGGAATCTAAACATCTATCCTATTGCATTTGTCATTGGCCTAGGCAAGAATTAGCGAGGGTGGATTGAATTGATTCATCTGTAATTTCCTGCGCCTGTGTGTATATATTTGTGTGGGTGCTCGTGAGTGTGTGAGAGAATGTTTATATGTGGCATATATTTTTACCTACATATGTGCATGAATGTAACTATGTATGTTTGTGTATGGCATACTTATTTGTATATGCCCATGTGCGTGTGTTTGTTTCTGTGTGACGTGTTTATATATATGACTTTAACTACATGTCGGTGTCTTTGTATATAGCCTCTGAATATGTATGTATATATAAGTGCGCATGTGTGTATTTGTTATTTTTTTACCATACTTTTATGTTTGTAAATGCACATATATGTGTAGGTATGCATGTACATGTGTATGCGTGTGTGTTTGTATATATATTAGCGTGTATGTGTTCGTATGTATGTTTTCTGACATACGCATATGCATATGAATATCTGGATGTGAATATGTGCAGGTATGTGTATATATTCGCGTGTGTTTGTGTTCAAGTGCGTGCTTGCACGTGCGAACGTGTGTGCGTGTCTGTCTGCACACGTCAGTATATGTCTGCGTGTGTTTATGCAGGTGTTCTTCGGAAAGTAATTGTGTGTCAACCTTACGGTTTTCATTTCGCCTAAATGAATGCGGTGAGAGAGGTGTGAGGGTGACATAGAAAAACCAAAAGAAAATTAAAAAAATATCAAGCAATCCAAATTTAGAACTAATTAGTTCTAATCTAGAAAATAAAGGAAACACAAGAAAAACCAATAATAATAATATTGGTAGTGGTGATGATAATAATAATAATGATAATAATAATAATCTAATTTAGTAAATAATTAGAATCAAGTTAGTGTTCAAATCATGGGTGATTACATCTGCTCGGGCGGGTTTAATCGTAGCAGTTGATAAACAGTAAGAATACATTTTTTTCTTTGTAATCGTCTAAGTGTAAAAATAAACGAACAAACACTTCGAGCCCCGTCTCCAATTGCAATCGTAGAAAATGTCCACCGAATGACCTATTCATCTGTTGCTAGTAGTAACATAGCCCCTTTATAACTCTGGATTTCTTTTTCGTTTTACTTGGTGAGGAAGTGTTATAGGTTTATCTAAGAGAGAGAAGTGTTGCATATGGAATATAGAATAGAAATAACTTATCGCGTTACATCTTAATTTGATTCTATCCCTTCATTGCTTTAGTAGTAGTGGTGGTGGTAGTAGTAGTAGTAGTAGTAGTAGTAGTAGTAGTAGTAGTAGTAGTACTAGTAGTAGTAGTAGTAGTAGTAGTAGCAGCAGCAGCAGCAGCAGCAGTTGTTGATGTTTCTTAAGTGCTATTAGTTATTGTTGATTTAAGCAATACTTTACTTACCATGAGATTATTTGAGCTCATTCTTGTTTCTTCAAAAACATTATCTTAGACAAGTACTTGGGTCGAATTAATCGACTGGCCTTTCTTCTCCTCCTCAAAATTTCTAGCCCCACGCTTATGCTTGAAAAGGGTGATGATTGGCAGTACCGTTAGGTTCGTCGAACAAAATGCTTTGTGACATATAGTTAAGTCTCTTTAAGGTTTATGTTCAAATTCCGCCGAGATCAACTTTGCCTTTTATCAGCAATGAAGATAGTAAGAGACCAGACTGGAGCAGTCTCGGGCGGTGGCCTGGTGGAATATTTAAGTCATCGGGTGGAATGTATTGCAATGCTTGTTTCGGCTCTGCATTCTGATTTCAAATCCCACCATAACCTACTTGATTTGTAGACTTAATACGTTACCTGTTTTAACACCACTAACTAGTCTGTTAGTGACTTTAACGCAGTCCCTTCTATTGCAAGCATTCGGTCAAAGTTTCCAGTTTGAGAATACTCTTCTCCCTCTCAATGAATAATCTTTGAGACTTGAAGAAAGTCACAGGCTCTGTCTTTTGTTCTCCAATGAATACGGGATAAGAACAATAACGAGTCGGATTTATCTACTTTATAGCATTTACTTTCTTTACTATATATTCGAATCCTCTCGGGGTTACTTTCATTCTAATCTCTACAGGGTTAATACGAAAAATGACAGTCAAGTATTGGTATCAATTGAATCAAGTGAAATCCTTTGCCAAAAATATGTTGTCTTTGTGCCTACAAAAGTGGTAGGGTGGCAGAAATTGTTCAGCTCTTAACATACTTTATTTTATTTTCTCCTAGCTTCTGATTCCAAATGGTACCAAGGAGATAAAATAAATGCCAGTAATATACCTTGGCCGTCTCAATCAATTATAAGATAAAATCCAAAATGCGTGTAATCATTTTTTTAATACATATATATATTTCTTTTTTAGATGGATTTTCGCTGCGAAAACTAACCTTGTCAAGGATAATTACGAATAGCGGAGGATCATAACTGACTGAGTTAATAGGTTTTTTAACCATCAAGTGAACGCTCTGTGGTCCATATCGTGCCAATAGCAATGTGAATTGTATATAGCTAACATACTTAATTATTGATGAACCATACCTAGCTACCAAAAGATACCACCCAGTGATACAGCCAAACAAAGTTTCGTTAAATTGCAGTATTGAATTCAAATCCTACTATAATATGGCTTGAAAATGGATGGTATCAATGAGAGTTTGCTTCTCATAGATACACAGTGAAGGCACGTGGTATAGTGGTAAGGGTGTTGGAATTACGATCGCAATGTGGTCGGTTTGATTTTTGAGCTGGGTTGCGTGTTGTGTTCCTAGGCAAAAACACTTAATTTCAGATTGCTACAATATACTCAGCTGAAAATGATTACCAGCAATAGCTGAGGGTTTAACCTCGCGATGGACTGGCGCCTTGTTCAGGGGGGAGTCTTGTACTCTCAGTCACTTCACGCCATGAAACAGGGATAAGCACCGGCTCAACACGCTGTTTGCAGCGCATGAGGGCATACAGATGCACAGGAGTTTTGGTGCTATAGATTTAATAGGATAAGAGAGGGTAGCACCCTATTCACAGCCTCGGTTGATGGTAGGAAGCGATGAAGATATCCTCAAATAGAAAACCTGATCCACATACTTGCGAAGTATTGTACTATGCTAAAATATTCAAGGTTCAAAGAGGCTTTTAAAATACAACCTTTTAAGTCTACCGCAAGTAAGAAAAATTCAAAAGAGAATTTGCGTTATTTCAGTCTGCACTGTCAACATGGTGAAATTTTGACAGATGAACCGCTAACTAAATATTTAAATGTTGTCAACATAGTTCCTTTTAGCTAACTTTGATGTGTGTGAATCTATTTTTCCTGCTAACTTAGTTCTTTTGCATATATTTACCCACTTATTGTGCACGAATTAACTTCACATGTCAACAAGAAGAGAGGCACCATGAGAAACTAAGGCGATCAAATTTCTGGTTTTGATAAAGGAAATTCGAAAACATTTAATCGGAATTATTAGAGTCTTTCAAGTAATTTCATTATTATTTTAAAAACTTGGGGATCTATCTGATTAAAGTTAGTAAACTATATGGTGCATCTTTTTATTATATCAATGAAATGAATATTAGCTTTTTGAACTGAGCTGAAAAAGGGAAGATCATATGTGCCTCGGCCTGAACATAGCGAAATACAAACACTCAACATAACTATTTGTAGATTTATATTTCACTGACACCGTGGTTTAATTAGAAACAACCACCAGGTTTTAAAAATCAATATGCCATTTTAAGTGTTATTCATAAATTATATGTGTGTGTGTGTGTGTGTGTGTGTGTGTGTGTGTGTGTGTGAGTGTGTGTGTGTGTGTGTGTGTGTGTGCATCTGCGTGATGTTGACGGACGTGAGAATAAGTACTCAATACCGAAATGGAGTTTAATAAGACTGTCTCTCTTGCACTATCTATCTCTCTCTCATATGCACAGGGTTATGTCAGTCGCTTAAATCATATATATATGTGTGTGTGTGTGTGTGTGTGTGTGTGTGTGTGTGTGTGTGTGTGTGTGTGTGTGTGTGTGTGTGTGTGTGTGTGTGTGTGCGCGCGCGTGCGTGTGTGTGTGTGTATGTGTAAATTTATATAAAGAGTATATAGGGTAAAGAGTAACGACTCCTTCGGTCACGAATGACCATGTGATTTGCACTTAGAAAGTTCTGCTCAGAGGCATAGTTGTTTGTGGAAGACAAGCAGTTGCCCGAGCATACAAGTCTCTTCTATCCACGCCACAGATGTTCTTCAAGTGAAAGGCAATGCCCGATACAGATTGCAACCAGTGACGTCACAATTTATTTCTACAGTTGAGTGAACTGGAGCAACGTGAAATAAAGTGTCTTGCTCAAGGACACAACGCATCACCCAGTCCCAGGACTCAACTAACAACACCACGATTGAAGCCCAACTCGCTAACCACTAAGCCATGCACCTATATATATATATATATATATATATATATATATATATATATATATATATATATATATATATATATATATATATATACATATATATGTGTGTGTGTGCGTTTATGTGTGTGTGTGTGTGTGTGTGTGTGTGTGTGTGTGTGTGTGTGTGTCAGCAAATAAAATACTCAATTTCTCGACGACCTTTTTGATAGCATCAAGTTTAGCAGTCATGTCCCATTGATAGTCTCATTCATATACTTATACTTTTAAACCATAATCACTATACATCAATTAAAGACATGACATTACACCCCTTTCTATAATCAGCACTCTACTTTACAAATTCTAGAGCTTAAAATAGTTGATGATATTTCAGCGCGACTTCACATCAATGATATTCCTTACGTTAAGCTTCCTCTTTAAAGATACAAAACACTTCAGCTTTTGCTAGCCTATTGCAAGGCAATAGTTTGGCTCGCCCTAAAAGACTTCTCATATATCTGCAAAGTAGTAGCTGGTACACTTATTTACAATTTAGATCTCATGTAAATAGTTTACATAATTTTAGCAAATCTTCACTTATCAACGTACAGCAACCAATAACCCTAGGCATACTTTATTCTCTATTGTTACTAAAACCGTTCCTGGTGCTCTGAAATATAAACTACCAGCCACCTCTACCAATGCTTCGCCCTCGATGCACCCACCTCCCCTCCTATCACCATCCCTAATCAGTCTCACTGCTCCCTCAAATCTTGTACTGAACATGTCCTTCGTAGAGCTTATTCCCGCCAATACATTTCTTATCGGTAGCAAGTTACACACCAAAACCTTGATATGAGCATGGGCTTTGATTAACTTCCTTGGAACTTGTTATAAAACAAAAACAGAGACAAATCTTAAGAATTATCGAAGCGTTGAATTACTTGAAATTTGAAAATGTGGGGACCCTAAACGCAGAAAATAACTGCAATAACAGTCGATCTCTATAAATAATAGATAAGAGATTAGAGTAGCTTCTTGAGGCGGGAAAAAGTGTCCAGCAGCTATGCTGGTCTCTAGGGGTATTTTATTCGATTTTCTAAGATATCACATCCAGTTATTTTCTGCGTTCAGAGTTTCTATATTTTCAAATTTCAAAAATACGACATTTAGCTTATTTCAAAAAGGTTACTCAAGAACAATCTTGAAAATAAATTAAAATCAACCCAAGAGAGTTACCAAAGTAATATACTTCAAACAAACTGTTTTCAACTAATTTAACTTTACATTAAATTTGGATTAAGATTCAATTTTATTTAAGACTGAATTTCAAATATAACTGGTTGTTTTCGACATGAAAGTTTTATTTTTCATCATCACTGGGAATTGAAATTGCGATTTTACGTAGGTGGATAATTAGTTTCTTAAAAGATAAAAATCATTTTCGAGAACTTGGCGAGAAATCTCCATAATTGATAAAGATGGTAATTAAAGGGTTAATGGACAAACCAGATTAATCGTTTAATAAATGAGAAACTCTATAAATTCGAAACCAGAAATAATTATTTTTAATCAAATGTTATTAATTTAAATTATTCGCTACTAAAGGAACTGATTAATTTCTGAATACGACTCAAGTAGAAAGCAAAATACAACACCACCACCACCACCAACAATAACAACAACAACAACAAAGACGACGACTTCGACAACAACGACGACGACACCAACAACAACATAGTAATATTTTTTACATTAGTACAAGGCTGTGAGGAGTGTAGTTGATTGAATCTCAAAGGCATGAAAGTCAAATTTAACAATCCCATAGGGATTTGAAGTCTGAATATGAAATCCTTTAACTGAATACAATAAAGTATTTTGTCTGGGATTTCTATTAATTTAATTTTACAAAAAGCAACAACAATAATAATGATGATGATAATGATGATTTCTTTATTAGCTACATGTGTTCACACACAACAATACAATAAACTTAAAAATCATGTGAACCTAGACGTAATAGACGGGTTCAAAAATTGTCTTCCAAATGTTTTTGTAGTACCATTTGATCGTCCATTATTGGTTCGTTTTCTATGCGAAGCACTATCAAAACCATGCTTGTTTAGTTGGGTCGTAAACTGAACATTTCAGACAACGTTTTCTTAAGGTTTTTTTTTTTCTTTTAGGGCTTAATCTTTTCTTTTCTTTTTTTCCCTTTTTAAAAATTTCCTCCAAACCCCTCTTTTGAAGTTTGCCGTTCTGTATATTCCATGCTGCTAAGAAGGTGGCCGCGCGCATCACAAGTCATTCTGAGGCTGTGATGGAGATGGGTTATCCCATCGAAAATACAATCGGTGGTGCAACTGATGCTGTTAATGGAACTGTGACTGATGGTGCTCTTTTGACTGGGCCTCATATTCTCCGTTGATTTCCCTTGTTTACCGCATCTGTATCTTTTCAGAGCAACAAGTCCTCAAGATTTTCTTGCGAACAGCTATAAAAAGAGCTTTTTGTGCTGCATCTTCAATGTCACCTCTTTTGCTTTTTCTCCTTCGGCTAGAAGCAGCACCAGTCACATATCTCCTTTTGTCACCTCTGCATTGATCACACACCTATATACTACGATAGAAAGAAGCAATGGCCTCTCTGATTCTTTGGACCAAATATTAGGATAATAGGATAGGTGGTTACCTGACAATATCGGATTGTCTTTTCGCAGTGGCCCTGGTCGTAAATACCAGGCAGGCTGCTTTTTATATGTCACTGCGTTCGGTGGCGAGTATTTTACTCCACATGTCAATTAAAGTCTCTTCCAGCTGCTGTTTTGAGGGTAAATGAGATACCCCCGCCAATATTTGCGATTCCCCGAAATATATATTTCCCCTTTGTCAATTATTTAATAGATTAAGTACTTAGGCAAGAACAGACAGTATGGTTTTACATAATTTTGACAGACCAGTTTTTATTTTTAACGTACTTCTTTTATCGCTTGACGTTGTTGGTAAAAATTAAACCTTGTGCAATTTTCGAACTGGTGCAGATTTTAATTTAATTTTTATTAAATTTCTTCTTAAAATTCTTTGCAATACAATATAATCTTGTATATTTTTTGTGTAATCTGTGCGTGAATGTTTTGATTCTGATTTGTTTTTCCTTGTGAGGAAGAAGCATAGCTGGAGATTGTCGGAGATATTTTTTTGTATGTATACAAATTATCAGGGTACACCTTCCAAATTCTCAAAAGCTCTTTGTATTTGAATAAGTTCGAAAGAAAAAAACACACAATCCAATAGTACGAGGTAAAAATCCTTCGCTTTGGGGAGTGACATGAAAAGACATCAGACTCGATCAGCAGTGACTACTACTACTTCTACTGCTGCTGTTGTTGCTGCTACCACCATCACTACTACTACCACTACAACCACTACTACTGCTGTTACTAATATTGTTACTTATACTACTGTTACTACTACTACTACTACTACTACTACTACTACTATCACTATTACTACTACAACTACCACTACTACTACTAATAGTAATAATAATGTTTTTATTAGCCACAAGGGCTGACATATAGGGGACAATATAAAAGACAGGGACAGTGGGGGTTTTACATAAATACGGGTTATACGGGATGCCCTGCAACAGCTCCAACTTCCGCAGTAGAGGCTCCAGAGTCAATACGTACAGAAGGGGGAGGGGGAGAGAGGGAACCCTTGACGGACCGATCTTGAGTTCTGAAACGGTTCCGAAAGGTGGCCATTAACTTTGACCACCGAGCAGATGCCGCTGTGCATTGCAGCGATCCAGCTTCTGAAAACGAAACCGAAGCCAGATGCTTTCAGTACAGCCTCCAGGTATCGATGGTTGTCCATATCGAAAGCTTTCGATTGATCTAAATTGATCAGTGTTCCACCGAAGCCAGGTTTACACCCTACCCTCTCTATGATGTATTGTATGAGGTGGAGCTTGTTGTATATGGACCTGGTTCGGTTTACGCAAGTTTGTGCCTCCCCTGCCAAATCCTCGACGACATGCGCCA
>OZ024741.1:99000732-99010205 GCA_964016885.1 Eledone cirrhosa
AGATAGATAGATAGATAGATAGATAGATAGATAGATAGATAGATAGATAGATAGATAGATAGATAGATTTCTATTTATTTGCCACGAGGGCACAAAAGAAGGGGACAAATACACAGGGGGGAGTTTATATAAATGCGAGTAAAGAAAAAAAGGAATAACAATAAAAATAATATAATAATAAAAAGTCCTCAAAAGTCCTCAAAAGGGAGGGGGCGTGTTGGAGATTGCACATACCCCCGAAAAGTGTGCAACCCTTTTCCCAGAGAGGAGGCGCTCCCCCTTTCCTCTCACTTCTTCACCTACAGAACAATGTAGAGAGAAGGCCCATTTACACGAGCCATTCTCGCCTCTTTCACCCACCTTTCATAAAACTGTCTGGGGCCAAGCACTTCTCTCTGCATCCTGATCCTTCTTCTGAAGTGGTATCGGAAGAAGTAAACCAGGTGTTGGCCGGAGAGAAAGTCACCCGACCTCAGACCTTTCAGGCGCGTCCACCACACAACCTCTTCCATCATGGCTATTACGCACAGAAAGACCGCCTCTGCTTCATTTCTGAAGGGAGGAGGCGGCTTGATGTTCACCACGGACTCGGCGGCCAATCGAATCGGCGCCACACGCGACAGCAGTCGTTTGACGTAGCCCCACATATCGGCAACGTCCGGGCAGTGTACCAGTGCGTGCGCAACGGTTTCCTCGTTGCGCACGCATCTGGGACAGATCTTTTTCGCGGGATCCCTGCCCGGGCGCCCGTGTCTGTAGAGCTTTTCTCGAACGGACAGAGCCACCCGGTAGCACTGCCAGGCTAGGGACCTCTGGAAGTTGTCCATGGGTCCCGGGCCGAAAGTTCTACCGAACAGGCTGGCCAGTTCGTCCTCCTCCATGCCTAGCGACTCTCCAAGGGTGTCGTCGCCCCTGCTAGCCACCAGCCCTCTATAGAATGTCGAGGTGGATTCTCCACTGATAGTCGGGTCCGCTTTCCAAAGAGCCGTGAGCGCCTGGGCACACTCGGTGTGCCAGTTGCCCAGTTTTCTCGGTCTTTGCTTCACCCAGGATTGCAGCTCGGTGAGCGAGACGAGCTGTGGGAAGGCTCGCCTCACAAACGGGGCCCACACCGGCTGACCGGTGAGGAATACCTGTAGATGCCGTAGCCTCAATGCGTGCCTACGCATCAACAGCCACGGCATACCCAGCCCTCCTTTCGAAGGGTGCTGGCAGCAGATGGATCTCCTCAACATGGGAGGCCGCTTCTTCCAGAGGAACTGGAAGAGCATGCGCTCCATGATGGTGAGCGTTTCCTTAGGGCAAGGCACGACGGTCAGGCGGTAGTAGATGACGGACGCTATGTAAGCGTTCGCCACCTCCGCCCGACCTTTCAGTGATAGTTTGCACTTGGGCCACTTCTGGGTCAGCGCAAACACCCTGCTCGTCACCTCGCCCCAATTCTACTCCACCTGGAGGTCCGGTCGGTCCGTCCCAGACCTCGAGCAGCTTCACCGGGCCCTCCGTCCACCGTCCGACGACACCGTCTAACGGCATCGGTTTGCCCCTCCACGTTCCGAGTTGCAAACCGACTGACTTGTCCCGGTTCAGCCTAGCCCCGTCAGCCTTTCGTATTCCTCCAGTAGGGTGGCGATCGCCCCGATTTCCGAGGCGTTCGCCACCATTACTGTTACGTCGTCGGCATAGGCCGAGACCGCTTTGTGCAATCCCGGTTCCAGGTGTATGCCCCGCAGCAACTCCAACTTCCGCAGAAGTGGCTCGAGAGCCAATACGTACAGAAGGGAGGAGAGGGGGCACCCCTGCCTGATGCACCGGGTGATTTGAAACGGCTCCGAGAGGTAGCCGTTTACTTTAATCCTAGAGCAGACGTTGCCACTGTGCATGGCAGAAATCCAGCCCCTGAAAACGGGTCCGAAGCCCGCCGCCGCTAGCACCGCATCCAGGTAACCATGGTAGACCCTATCGAACGCCTTAGATTGATCCAAGTTGATCAGGGCCCCACCAAAGCCGGGTTCGTTCCCAACCCTCTCTACGATGTATCGCATGAGGTGGAGGTTGTCGTGAATGGACCTGGACGGGATAGCGCATGTCTGCGCGTCTCCCACCAAGCCACCCACCACAAGCGCCAACCTCTTCGCTAACACCTTGGCCAAAATCTGTAACTCTGCATTCAGCAGAGTTATGGGCCTAAAGTTACTTAAGTCGTCCCCCTTGCTCTCGTCCTTCCTCACTAGCGTTACTACGCCCTTGGTCACAGAACAGGGAATTCTCCCGTTCTGTTGCCAGTTGCAATAGACAGCCTCGAGGAGTTCGGAGAACAAGACCAGCATAGCTAAATAAAGTTCGTATGGTAGACCATCGAGACCCGGAGATTTGCGTCTGCTGCATTGGCTGAGCGCATCCTCGATTTCAGTGGCTGTGATTGGCCTTTCGCAGCACTCCGTTTCGCCGCTCGAAAGACGCGGTAGACCGTCGAGGTATGGACCGAAGTCTACATCCCCGTTCGGCCCCCCGCCCCCTCCGAACAGTCGAGCAAAGTCCCTTTGAAAGGCCTCGCACATCCGCTCAGGTTCAAGGATCACCCGTCCATCCTGGTCTCGCAAAGACCGAATGGTGGATTTAATCCCACTCTTGGCTTCTGTCACCCGGGCCCAGCTAACAGCTTTGGTCCCCTCGTTTCCTAAAGCACGTATTTTACTTCGGACAACGCAGCCTTCGTGCTTCGCGTCAAAGAACTGGCTCAACGCCGTTCTCGACGCTAACACTCTGGCCACGTCTCCGCTCCTAATCGCCTCTTCTAGTTTATCTGTCAACTCCCTTTCCCTCCTATTTCTATTCGCCGCTAGTTCCTTACTGTAACCTATCGAACTTACTCTAATCTCTCTCTTTAGAAATACCCACCACCTGCTGTTGACGATCGCTCCCGTCAATCGCATCTTAACTAAGCTACTAATCCGGTTCCGGTAAGCTTCCTTTGTCGACAAGGACAAGTTCATCTTCCAGTAACCGGGACCCTGTCTATGCGTTCTATCAAGGTTGACCACGCAGGTCACTAATTTGTGATCTGAATAGCCAACCATGAGCAATTCTGGACAACTAAATACTCCTAACCAAAAACCTATCTAGGTACGATCTAGATTGACCAGTGCGGTTTGCCCAAGTCCAGGTTGGCACAGTTGGAAAATCTAGTCGAAATCTATCGACCAGGTCGAATCAATCGAGTAACCCCTTGAGGCTGCTACACACCCCTCTATCGGGAGATGCCCCTGCATAGTCCCAACGCGCATCTAGGATTCCATTCCAGTCCCCCACTAAAAGCAGGGAACGCGACGTTCCTAGAAAAGTCTCCAGACGCTGGAAGAAGTCGGCTCTTTCAGCCCCGAAGAGGGCATAAAACGGACCAGTCTGAAAGCCCCGCCTTCACCGCCTCCGACGTCCAGCACCAGTAATCGACCCCCCGGGTCCGAGTGAACAATCTGTACGTCGAGAGCCAGACGTTTATCCAGCAGTACGGCAACCCCACCCCCACCTCCGGGTTGACAGAGAGATGCGTGCATCTCAAAGTCATCGAAGGCGGGAGCCAGCTGTCGCACGCTGCTGATCCGACTCTCGCAAACAACCATCACATCTATACTTCGTGACCTGAGGCCACTTAGAAGCTTTGCTTGCTTCCAAGCTGAGCCCAGGCCACGCGCATTCAAACAACCAACTCTCAATTGATCTATTTTGGTATTGAAAGTGAAGAAAGAAAAGCACCTACCTCTCCGGGTTGTGTAATTTCCATGGGGTCGGGTGTGTTGGGTGGAGGGATGTTTTGTGGTGGTGTGGGGGTATCCGAGTGTGGTGGGGTTGGGGTATTTGGAGTTGTGTCAGGGAGAGGGGAGGTTATGGGGAAATCTTTCAAGAGGACGCGATTTAACGGTTTTAAACAGGGGGGGGCGGGGCTCACGTCCTGTTTAAATTGTTCTTTTAAGGAACGATAAAGGTCCAGAGGGACCTTTATCATTTTCAAATGAGTGAAGTTCTCTGTTGAGATAAAGTTTGGCCCTTCGGTCTGCACCAAAGGGCTATTGTTTATTAATTTAAATAGTTTTTTGTTTTCTTTATTTATATATGTGTATTGTAAAGTCTTTTTTTGTGATGCTGTCAATGTTTCGAAGGGAGGAGGCGCAGATTTATTTTTGTTTGTCGAGGGTGGGTGTTTTTGGTTGGAGTTGGTGTTTGTGTGTGGGTTATTTGTTGTTGTGGTGTGCTGGGTGTGTGCTTTCGTTTTTTCCTTTTAACTCCTTCTTCTTCAGAAGTTGGGGGAAACTCTTCAGCGCTAGGTGGGAGAGACGTGGTGTCTGGTTGTTTTTTTTGCGGGAGGGGTAGAATTGTTGCTGTTTTTTTAAATTATTTGTTTGGAATGTGTTTTGTGGTGGTGGTGGTGATGTTTGTGTTGTGCTTGTGGTTGGTGATGATGGTGGTGATTTTTGTGTTGTGCTTGTGTTTGGTGTTGGTGGTGGTGATGTTTGTGTTGTGGTTGTGGTTGGTGGTGTCTGTATTTTGTTTGCTGTGTGTGTTGGTGGTGTTAGTGTATTTTTGGAGGTGGGTGGTGTTGGTGTACTGTTTGTGGTGGGTGTGAGCAATAGTCCTTTTTGGGGGATACGATTCGGGCAGTTAGCCTTAACGTGTCCCCTTTCCATGCATGAATAGCATGCTGGTCTTCTCCCCTCTACAATTATATATATTGGGGTGAGGTCATCCAGACAGATGCGATCCGGGATTTGCGCTATTCTTTCGGGCCTCATTTGTACTAGTAGGTCGAGGCCCATTCCCAGGAACGCATCTCCAGATGCCTTCCCCATTGACAGCACTGTGTCCTCGCCCATGTCTATGAAGCCAGCAATAGCCCACCAGAAGTCCATTGTGGGCAGCATTGTCTGTATTTTGACTCTCTGAGTTCTTCTACCCATGTAGGAGGGATAGAAACTGTATGCTGTTGATGTGAGTGGGCTTAGGGAAAGCCTCTGTGCTGTTTTTTTGTCTTTTGTTAAAACAGACATGCTGCCATAGAGTCGGTCCTTTCGTATGAAGAGAATATTCTTCATATGGTCTTTTAGGACCAACTCTATCTCCATTTGGCTGGGCTCTGCTGGCTTCCTTGTGTTGTTTAGGACTGTTCTAAACAGAACAGTGTTCTCTTGTCTCGTTTTCTTGAATTCTGGGGGTGAATTAATGGAAAACATTCCGTTCTCCCCCAAGACTATGTGCTTTTTTGCTTCTGCCAGTTTCTCTCTGGCAGCAGTTAAGTCAATAGGTGTATATGTGATTGATTTTTTTTGTTGTCTGGGCAAAAGTTGTTTTTGTTGTGTTTGTGTTATTTATGTTGGTGTATTCGTTCACATTTTTTTTTTCCTTTGGGGTTAGACTCCATTTTTTCAAAGTCTTCACTTATATTTTCATTATCCGAGAGACTTGTAGTCACAGCTACTACTTCTCTTTCACCTTTGCTGGTGGGCGTGGCGCCGTGAAAAGTCGAAACGGCATCCATTAATTTTGGCAATTTCTCCGAGTTAATTTTTTTCACATTTGTTTCATTAGGGTTAGGTTCCATTTTTTCAATGTTTCTAATAATCATTATTCTTTCAGTAGGGTGGCTTGTTGACTCAGCTACCCGCTCTCCTTCAGTTTGTTTAGTGGGCGTGTCATCGTTACCTGTGGTAATGGCTTCCATTACCACTAGCGTAGAGACAATTGCAAGATTTTTAGGATGAAAAATTTCACCCCAAAAGGGGTGAAATAAATTAACCCTAATGTCCGAAGACCCAGGCAAGGGGGTTAATTAACACAATAACGCAAGAATACAGACAAACACTTACTGTTAACACGTAATATCTCCAATAACCGCGGAGCCGATGTGAAGCACGTCTATGCCATCCGGAGATAGATAGATAGATAGATAGATAGATAGATATCTTTATTTATTTATTTATTAGATATCTTTCTTTTAGGTAGATAGGTAGGTAGATAGACAGATAATGTATTATTTACAAGTGGAACACTTAAAAACTACACTTCACGTATGTGCTATAATCCCCTTCCCAACCCTGCCAACTTCAATAGTTAATCCTATATACTTTCTATTTCCTATATCTATTAACGTTATTGTTTAACATAGTAGCCTATTTAACATGTGCAATGTTACACCTATGTTGGTTTTCAAGAATCCCATTAATAACGAAACAACAGTAGTCCACTGTGTAAATACCATCCTAATTCCCGATTGCCTTAACGTGTGAATATCAGATGGGAAATTCACATAACTTCAATAACGTAATTTATCTTTGTGTAATTCTGAAAACTATATTCTCAATATATTCTCACTATTATATGAATTCTTTTGGACGTTTCCTTTGAAATTAAGTTTTCACTTCGCAATTTTTTTAAATTTCACCTCTACTAGATGTTATATAATAGACATGTTCAAATTGTAAACATATCTTAATTTCTTATCTTACTCATCATCTATATTCAGAGTGCAAGTAATTAAGAGGCCTTCTGTTCGTTTTAAATGCATCACTTTGTGACCCATTGCCATGAATTCTAATTCTAAAATGACAGTCATCATAGCTCAACGGTCCGAGCAAAACTAGTAATGGTTCCAGGTCACACATGGAAAGTTGAGACCGTTTAAGCAGGGAATGCATCGTGCCGAGATGTGAAACGTAGGTTCAATTACAAGCTACTCCTCAAATAATTTATTAATCAATAAAAGAATGAAAACATTTTGAAGTTTTGAAAATTTTCTATAAAGACATTTCGCATCCTACATTACAGTAAACATATTTTCGTAAACATACATACTACACTATATAAAATACAACAAAGACAAAACTGAATAACATCAGTTTATCTTGTTTTGTTTTTTAGGAGTTTTTTTTTTTCAGTATTCACATTTCTTAACGCTCTTAACATACGTATACTTTAAAAAATCCTGCTTAATCGTATTCGGTAACAAAGTCTGCTCAGTATTTATCTGTGTAAACAAAGAGAGTGCATAGCGTCACAGTAACAGATATTAACAAAGTTGCACACAGAAACATCTGTCTGTATGTGTGCTTTTCGTCTGTCTCTCTATATAACTCTTAATAAATGAATCAATCGATCTGTCAGTTTATCTATCTACATATCCATCTCTCTCTCTGTCTCTGACTTTCACTCGTTCTCTAATCTCTCTCCTTCTCTTTCGCTATATACATTTATATGTATATGTGTATATGTGTGTATATATATATAATATATATATATATATATATATTTATATTTATATATGTGTGTGTGTGAGAGAAAGAGAGAGGGAGAGAGAGTGTGTGCATGTGTGTGTATGTGTGTGTGTATGCGTCTAAAACCATCAATCAAAATATATTTACGTTGAACGTAAATATATCCAGTTATCGTAAATCATATACTTACACTTGACCTCAAACACACATATCATACCGCTTAAGGATGATATCATACACATTCTTCTATCCGCTACCTCCCAGCAAACCACCCTCTTACCAGGGACACAACCGATAGTATGGGGAAAACGGAGGACCTCAAATTACAACCATTGTAATGCTTCTCGGTAGCATTGCCAAGCCAGGAATTTCTGGAAGTTGTCCATAGGCCCTGGTCAGAAAGTTCTCAAGAAGATTGGCTAGTTGATTTTCACCGACAATCAGAGTCTCCCCAAGGACGTCGTTGCCGGGTTTCACCGATCGTACTGCCCTATTGACTAAAATGAATATAAAAAGAGGGAAAGGGAAAATTGAAGGAAGAAAAGAAAGATAGAAATCAAGTGGAGAAAGGAATGGAAAAAAGGTCTTCAGTAGAGGTTTTCTTTAGTTATTGCTTTTCATTTTAACTTATGACGCGTGTGTGTGTGTGTGTGTGTGTGTGTGGTTGCAAGTGTTTGGATACAAGTGTGTGTAAAATAGGTTATTCCTATCCATAGATCACTGTTTATTGTCGCATGGGGAACAATAACATATTTAATTGTGGTTTGTATTTGTTAATGTATTATAGAGTGGGGAACATTTTGAAGTTGAAAATGTTTAATCCTGCGATTTGTCTCGTGTTTCCATCGCGAATTTGTTGGCGATCTATGGTTATTCTTTTGCGTAATGAAATTCCCGTTTGTCTGATATAATTTTGCAAACATTCACGCCATAGCTAGAGGGGGTAAGTGAGCCGGTCCGCCCCGGGCAACACTTTTATGGGGGCAGCATAATATTATAATTGTACATAGACAGGTTAATATATATATTTATATATATATATATATAACTTTAAATGTTATATATATATATATATATCTGTATATATATATAAAATTAAGTATGTGTGTGTGTGTCTGTGTATTACCTATAGGGGGCCTACATCTTACGACCGATTTTCATGAAACTTTACAGGCTCATAGATTAGTCATCGAGGAGTGTTTTCTATATATCAGCGTATCGTTTTTTTTTTATTCCAGGGTCATTCTGCAGATAAAAATCGATAAGGGGGGGGGGGGGCACTTTTTTTAAAGTATCGAAAAATAAGGTTTTTGGCTCTAGCTCCCACATTTTGCCACCGATTTCGTTCAAATTTAAAGCAAAATAGAATTTATTATGTAAATGGCTTTACATTTTGGATTTTTTTTGTTCAGCAACGGCGTGGCAGCCGCTTAAATATTCGAAAATACCACAAATTTCGCTCAAATTTCCGCCTTTTCGGCTCTAGCTCCCACATTTTTCAACCGATTTCGTTCAAATTCAAAACTCCCTCCCCCAGCATGCCCCTTCGTCAGTCACCCACGTTTATCAGTGATAGAGGTCCATCACCACCCTCCCCCCGCATGGCCTGTGTCTAGCCATAGATGAGTCATCGAGAAGCAGTCGCTAAGATCAACACCTATTCATCAAAATCAGATATTATTTTACCTACCCAGGCAACGCTGGGTACTGCTGGTAGTATATATATATATATATATATATATATATATATATATATATATATTAAGAGCAATATGTTTTCATTGTGGGGGCAAACTTGAGAGCTAGCAGGGACGGCACACATTCTAGCTATGTCATTGCATCCACAGTATGTAATCACACAAATTAGGTTTTTCGAGTTGCAGGTGAAATGTTCTTTTATTCTGAAGGTTTGTCCATCCTTAAATTAATTATATATATGTATAAAGAGAGAGAGATACAGGGAAAGAGATACGGGGAAGAGATACGGGGAAAGGGATGGGAAAATGGATTGAAGTATTGATTAATTAAATTATTGATTAAAGGATATATGCACGTGTATGTGTGTATATGAGAGAGGCAGATAGACACACAGATAGTGGTGAGAGAGAGGGAGAATGAGAAAGAGAGAGAGAGAGAGAGAGGGAGAGAGAGAGAGAGAGAGAGAGAGAGAGAGAGAGGGAGAGAGAGAGAGAGAGAGGGGGGAGATAG
>OZ024741.1:99010405-99127905 GCA_964016885.1 Eledone cirrhosa
AGAGAGAGAGAGGGGGGAGATAGGGAAATATACAGTCAAATTTTTGAAAGAATACTTTTTAAATCTTTCATTTGGTTTTCCAAATTCGTGTTTGTCTGTAATAGATACTATACAATCTCATTGTTAACTTCTGGAGGGGGTGATTCTTTTGTATTCTTTTTAAGCTATTTTCATTCATACGTTCACCACTCCCATACACTTACCTTCCTTCATTAACACATAGAACCTACGAGAATACTCTACAAGCATAGGCACTCTCTATGACTGATGACAACTAATACATTGTGAGACTCTTTCGTAGCCTAATACAATCAATTGTGTAAATCGGTTCCTTTTGTTTAGCCATTCTTCAATTCTCCTGGACCAAGATAATTGTCAAATTTGAAATTTAACAGTACCAATCCTTAAATGCAATGTAGTATTGTCAACGCACGAACATGTTAACACGTTTCAGCTAACATTTAAGTCACGTGTACTCTTCAGGGCACTCAGCAATAGCGGAAATGTCATCTGTCTTTCGCCTATGTGTGACATGAACTCAACTGCTGAAGTAAGCAATACAACTCACTGGATATTGCCTCTCTTCCCTTACACACGACCCTGTATTGTTTTACTCAGCATAGAATCAGTGACGTCGGATATGCCAAATAAAATCTAGACTCTACCATTACAACTACTAAAACGTTCGCTTTTGCTCAAATACTCACTCTCTCACATCTATGTATATCTTCTTTTACTCGCTCCGATCTCTATCTCTCTCTCAGTCGCTCTTTTCTCATCCTCTTTATTCCTTTCCGCATTATGTTTAGTTTTCCTTTGTTTGTATCTATCTATGAATGAATGTAGGTTCGTATGTATGTTTGTATGTATGTATATATATATATATATATATATATTGAGTATATGTTGGTTGTTTACCGACACTTCAGTATGCAGATTGGAGCACTCGACGAAGTACGCAGGTTGGTTTGTTTACTCCGGAGTAATGTAAAATAATTAAGTCAAATATGTAAAATTTGGCTTTGATTATTATAAATTAAAAATTACTGCTATATATATTTCCACACGAATTCGGACTGCCTGAAGAGGTCTCAGCCAATGATGGCTGTCACCGAAATATATATAGCAGTAATTTTTAATTTATAATAAACTAAGCCAAATTTTACATATTTGACTTAATTATTTTATATATATATATATATACACACGTTATTCCGGGTTGTATCGGAGGTAACCACAGTAAGTAAGGTACTCAATACATTGCAGAGTATAAAAGTTTTAATATATAGATTCCTGATGATTTCTAAAGAATGAAACAGTTCTAGTCCTGTAGAATCTTATATATATATATATATATATATATATATATATATATAACTATATTAGCAGGTACTAATCGAGCTGTTTGAAGCCATAGGAGCAACGTGGAATAAAGTGTCTTGTCCAAAGACATAACGCACTGCCCGGTCCAGGAATCGAACTCGCAACCTCACGATTGCGAATCCAATTCTCTAACCACATGCATATATATGTGTATATATATATATATATAGAGAGAGAGGGGGTTCATCGACTTTCATCAAATCGGACCGAGGAAACAATGTTTCCGTTGGTCTTTCTAATTGCTAATACTATCTATCGGTCATAACTCCAGGTAGAAGGAGCGACGTGAAATAAAATGTCTTGCTCAAGGAGGACATACCGCATCGCCCGGTCCAGTAATCGAACTCACAACCTCAAGATTGTGATATACATATATATATATATATATAGCGCGTGTGACTGAGTGGTTAGAGAATTAGAATCACAATCTTGAGGTTGTGAGTTCGATTCCTGGAGTAATTGCTGGTCTTGTTCCAAAAGTAGAAACAATTGAATTATGTCTGTAGATCATTTTAATTTTTGGGAAAGGCTGTGCATTCTAATACATTTTGCCAGTACGGGTAATCAAAGGGTGTATACATTTTTGAGGGGACACCCTTGTATACAGAGTGTGCCCCCATAACGTATACATACACTATATATATATATATATATATATATATATATATATATATATATATATATATATATATATATAGTGTATATATATATATATATATATATACATATATACATTTTTGGGGATACCCTATATATATATAATACACACATGAAATTGTGAGGAGTCATCGCAGAAATACCTAACTCTAGGCTTTATATATATATATATATATATAAAGCTTTTAGTTATGTATATCTCTGTGGATTGTGAGGGATGCAAAAAGCTTTTGATGATGGTCACAACAAAGACCGAAGCTGTTCATTTTTCCAGTCTACTGAGAAATACGCAATTAAGACGTGTTGACGTGTCTACATATATTATTGCAACTGTTTATATACACATTTCTAGCAAGAAAAATAAATCTTGTCCTGCACATATAGAAATATGAATTTATATATATATATATATATGTGTGTGTGTGTGTATGTGTGTGCGCGCGCGAGTGTGTATGTATAGTATATATATATATATTCCCCACTCCACCTGCCACCACCCTACACGCCCCACACCCTTCCACCACTTGTTTTACTTCATGTTTATTTTTATTTTTATTATGCTTTTATATTTAATTTCATTTGTACCGTTTCCTCTCACCCCCTTTTTTCTATATGTCTCTCCACCACTCCCCTACACACCCTTGGAACTCTCTTCCCACACACTTTTCACCTGAAGAAGGGCTTATGCCCGAAACGTCGTTCCCCACCGCCACCCTACTCTCGAGCGTGAAACTAATAAACCTTTGTTCGTACTACCTCTCTGTTTTGTTCCCGTTTAATTTTTTACTATATATATATATATATATAGTATATATACACACATATATATATATATATATATATATGTGTGTGTGGGTGTGTATATATATATATATATGTATATATATATATATATATATATATATATATATATATATATATATACATACACACACGCGCGCACACACACATACACATACACACACATACACACACACACACATATATATATATATATATATATATATATATATATACTAGACATGAAAAATGCGCAAGCTCAAAAGTGCCACAGAATGTTATAATAAACCTTCAAAAGTGTGGGACTAGAGTTGTTGCTAAAAAATATTGTAATCATTATATATCGTACATTCTGTGGCATCCTTTATAAAAATAGCTTAAACCAACGAAGCCTTTATTTTTACGCTATTTCACTTAGTTAATTCTTAGAGTGTAACATATAAAAATATGATTTACAACTATAAAATAAATTAATTAATATAATAACAGAGCTGCGGAGCTGAAATTTAGGAAATAATGGAGTATCGGATCCTGAGTTGGAGCCAGTCAATTTTTGGCCGACTCCGCAGCCCTGTATAATACATTTCATATTAAAGTTATTAATAAACCTATTTTACACTGCATGCAAATTACCATGAGATATTGATATTAGATATAAGATACAGCGCAATATCTACAGCTGTAAAAGTACGAAAGCGAAGTAATAATAAGTGGCTTAAGGTAATTCCAATATGAAAGTTTGTAGTGATAAAAATTTGATAATGCAATACGATTGTTAATATTATAGTTCTATGAAAATGTAACAATAGATAACTAAATTATTTTACTATTAGTATATTTAAGAAATTATCATTATAGATTTGATCGTTCATATAAGCATCATATTAATTTTCAACACAATTATTTTGTTACTATGAGTATATGATAATAATATTACGTAATTATTTATAGCTGTTATTACATTAAACATAGATGTATTTATTTTTATATGTTACACTCTAAGAATTAACTAAGTGAAATAGCGTAAAAATAAAGGCTTCGTTGGTTTAAGCTATTTTTATAAAGGATGCCACAGAATGTACGATATATAATGATTACAATATTTTTTAGCAACAACTCTAGTCCCACACTTTTGAAGGTTTATTATAACATTCTGTGGCACTTTTGAGCTTGCGCATTTTTCATGTCTAGTTTAATATTTTTTTAAGGCAACGCTTGTAATAACTCTAGTTAAACAGGATATATATTAATAATAAATTATCGTTGTAATGTAATTAGATTATGTAATTGTTATTATAAATTATCTTATAAATATTAGTGTAAGATGTATAAAAATATTTTCAGACTTTTAATATAAACAACTACAAAAAACAATCAATATTAAATCAATATATTATACATAATAGAAAACATAAAATAAACAATACAAAAACAAAATATTTACATACAATTGCAATTATCAGTGTATATACATTTTCTTTATATTCCCTGAGCAAATTAATAAGATTTGTTTTTATTGTACATAATTTGATGACTTGTTGGAGTGTATTAAAAGATAGCAACAATTTGTGATTAAATTGTTATCTTAAGCAACTCACTTTTTAATATTTGTTGGCTGAGCGAAATTGTAAAAGCCTATGAGCAAATATAAAAAAAAATACACAAACAACATTTCCTTGTGTTATTACAACATTAGATAAAATAATTGAGCAATGTCGTTATATTTTGCTCTTATTGCACATTAATAGTGTTTCTATTTTTCGGCACAAATCCATTACGGCAGTCCATTACTGGTACTTTATTTTATCGAATTAGTAAGTATGAAAGTCGAAGTTAACCTCGGCAGGATTTGAACTTAGAATGCAAAGGACCATAACAATACTGCAAAGCATGGTGTCTGACGCTCTACCAATACTTGTTTTGAGCTGGTCATTAATTTATTGTGGTCGTGCGTGGAGTAGAGCAATCGCTAGTTGAAATATTATGAACAAAACATTTTTATTTGCCGAAGAACATATTTTCAATACTGTTTGTGAATGTGACGAAGGAAATACATTCTGATATGGAACAGTGTACAAAGTGTGTCTGTGAATAACATAATGTTACCTCATGTTGTTGTCAAGACATAATGGATTTCGTATATCCAATTAGAAGATGAAACCTAGCCATCTCGGATTAGTTATATTTCATGCCATGTGTAAACGTGTTTGAGGATAGCAAAATATGCGTGTTTCTTGTCTGGAAACTTTCTGCTAAACTGATTGGTTTCGTTTTTGGCACTATACAATACTCATCCAACAGATAGCTGTATTGGATCCTTGATTGGTTAATATTTAGGTGAGGGTGCTTGATGCAGAGTTAGTGCAAAATGGATCAATGAGTGTAATAATAATAATGATAATAATAATGAAAATATTGTGTACAATGCTGAGGTGCACTACAACTCATCAAAAGTGCATATATAATACATAGGGTAATATAAAAACGTCAGGAAAAAAGAACAGTGCATGAGTCATGATATACACATATGTGCTTGTGTATGGAAGGGGGACATCAGGTGTAGTTTTGGTGTATTTCGGAATGTATGATGGTTTTAAAGGATGCAGTGTGTCATCAGCTAACAACTGATGCAGGAAGTTTGTTCCATCCTTCAGCAACTCTGAGCATGAAGAAATATTTCCTAAAGTCATGGGAGCTGTGTTGTTTTCTGACTTTGTAGGCATGTCCACGTGTTAAACACATGGAGATCAAAAAGGTGTTCGGGGTTGTTGTTGGTCGGATGGTTAATAACTTTGTGGGTGTTTACCAAGTCCATTGCCAGAGGGAAGCAAAATATTCAGGGTATGGTAGGTGTCTGATGGAGGGTATGCGCTTGGTTGCATGTCTCTGAACAGTTTCCAGGAGGTCAATGTTCTGAGCAAGATAGGGGTTCCAGACTGATGACGCAAACTCCAAGTGTATTCGTACCATAGATGTATACAGCTTTAAATAGATGGCTGGAGAGCAGCTAATGAAGGTCTTGCTGATTGATGCCAAGTCAATCTTAATAAATTGACTGATTTATCTGTTCACTACTGCTAATCCACCGCTGTTTGTACAATTTTTTAGATAATGTCAATTTGAGCTTGAATCATTGGCGTAATGAAATTTGAAAAGATTATAAGCAAATCTTTTTTAAAATACACAGACAACATTTAACTGTATCGTTGCAACATTAGATCTAATAATTGTTTCTACTTTAGGCACAAGGCCAGCAATTACCCAGTGCATTACTGGTACTTTATTTTATCTACCCCGTAAGGATGAAAGGCAAAGTCAACCTCGGCAGGATTTGAACTCAGATCGTAAAGGGACGTAACTATGCTGGAAAGCATGGCATCCGACCCTCTACCAATACTGCCAAAATAATGGAGCAACATTTGTGCAGAATTATTGTTTGTGCAATAAGATATTTGCAGATCTGTACTTGGTCTGCTCTTTAGCCAACTCGGTACGTTTAGAAGCTCTACGCTCGGCTTGCTTTTGAGATATAATAGCTGAATTTGCAGATCTATACTTGGCCTGCTTGTTTGCCAACTCATACCGTTTTGAACATCTATACTTGGCCTGTTTTTGTGTTAATTTAGCAAAATTCACAGCTCTATAATCGGCCTGTTTTTGTCTCAACTTCTCCCGATTCCGCATCCGGTAAGCTGCTTTCACATCCAATTTAATACGCCCATCTAGATTATTAGCACAGGAATGTGAACAAGCTTGTGGGACCGCATCATTGTATGTATATGAACTGCCTGCAACATCAAGACCCAATTCACAAGTGCAGCGTTGCTCATTCACATCGGCAGTGGGGACACCAAAATCAGTGACAGGTCTCGATTCACTCGCGAGATACATCACAGCTACACTATATATTTAAACATATATACAGTGATACCTCGCTACTTGGCGGTTCAACTATCGCGGATTCACGATTTCGCGCATTTCTAGAATATATATATGAACACCTAAAATTTTTCATTAAATCCATTAAAATATTAATAATTGTTTCTACTTTTGGCACAAGGCCAGCAATTATCCAGTACATTACTGGTACTTTATTTTATCGACCCCATAAGGATGAAAGGCAAAGTTAACCTCGGCGGGATTTGAACTCAGAATGGCAAGGGCCGTAACTCTATGCGTCAAAGCATGGCGTCCAACCCTCTACCGATACTGCCAATTCACCAAATATTAATAATAAACACAGTTCTAATCATACGCTATATATATATATATATATATATATAAATATAAGTAATTAATACCGTATAAATGGTACAAAGACTGTTTATGTTAAATGTATTTCTCAACAGAGTATTGAATACTTAGGAGAAATTCAAAACGAAGATGAAAGGCAAAGTTAACCTCGGCGGGATTTGAACTCAGAATGGCAAGGGCCGTAACTCTATGCGTCAAAGCATGGCGTCCAACCCTCTACCGATACTGCCAATTCACCAAATATTAATAATAAACACAGTTCTAATCATACGCTATATATATATATATATATAAATATAAGTAATTAATACCGTATAAATGGTACAAAGACTGTTTATGTAAAATGTATTTCTCAACAGAGTATTGAATACTTAGGAGAAATTCAAAACGAAGAGTGATAAAATTTCAAGCAAAGAGTTTAATTAGGTAATGACTTACAAATTTGTTTCAGTATATAGACAAAGCCTGAAGCGCTAATTATAATAATTAGTTAATAATATTATATTAAAGATATACTGAAACAAATTTGTAAGTCATTACCTAATTAAACTCTTTGCTTGAAATGTTATCATTCTTCGTTGAGAGAGAGAGAGAGAGAGAGAGATTTATCTAGTCCTTCGCTCAAGATTAATCTATAAGTTTAGATGTCTGCCTTCGTTTAAGTAAATATTACAGTAAGATTTTTAATATAAACAACTACAAAAAACAATTAATATTAAAACGAAAAAATTATCAATGATAAAAGAAGCGGATGCAACTTTTTTTTTTTATAAAGTTATATTCCTGTTTCTTTAAAGAACATTTCATTTTTGTTCTATTGTAGGCGAAATAATGCAATGGTTTAATAGGGAAGATATAACTTACCAATTATGTCTCTAACCGTGTAACGCTTTTTAAGTAGATAACTACAATTGAAAATACTAAAGAAATGGAACCAACAATTCAATTTGAAAGTCGTCTACTTATAGTGACAGTGTATTACTGGTACTTTATTTTATCGACCCCGTAACGACGAAAGGCAAAAATGCAAATGTTTAAAATTTAAATTGCCTTAATTCTATCGTCTGCTGTTTCATTAAAGGGAGATTCTCGTCTGTATTTAATTCTATCGTCTACTGTTCCACTAAACAGATATACCTCCACTATCGTCTCTATTTATACATTTTAACTTATAACTTATACACATTTGATTTGAAATATTTTATCTAGTCCGCCCTCTCAATATTATGATGATTTCTTTCGAATGAAACAGTTCTAGTCCTGTAGAAGCCATTTATATATATAATTGAACTGAGTTAAAAATTCACAATATTTATAATTAAATAAGCTCATATATATATGTGTGTATTTATCTGTTTATTGTATTATATATAATGTGTGTATATACAGGATGTCCCCCAAAAATATATACACACTTCAACAGCATTCTAATAACTATTGCCTGTACAGGTAATCAAAGTGTCAATCGAATGTTAGTTTCGTGTTTTAACAGTACAAATTTACAATACACACATAAAACCAGTCTATATACATACATGAGTGTGTATACACATACATGAATGTGTATATACAATATATATGTATATATATATATATAGACACATATATTCACGGTGCAACGGAACATTAAAATATAGATGCGGGAGGGGGGTGTATATATAGGGGCGCTGGGGATAAAGGAGTGTAAAGCGTGTGTAATTGATATATTGAAGGAGAGGAGCGTGCAGCGATAGAGTAACAAATATATAGAGAGGGGGAGAGATGGTATTGAAGGGGAGGAGTGCAAAGCGAAAGAGTAAGAGAGATATATATAGAGACGGAACAGATAGAGAGAAACAGGCGTAAGTAACAGTGGAAGAGATATATAGAGAGGGGGAAATGTGTTATTGAAGGGGAGGAGTGTAAAGCGAAAGCGTAAGATATATATAGAGAGAGGGGGAATAGTATAAATATATATATATATATTTATATATATATATATATATATATATATATATATCAACACTTACTCTGATTGGTTGAAAATTAGCCAATGACATACGATCACCACCACCACGGCTATCCCCGAAAAATTTATGAAGAAGCTAGGCATATATGTTAGAACACGAAAAGTGAACATTCTGTTGTTTCACACTTTTCGTGTTCTAACAGATATATAAATTCATATTTCTATATGTGCAGGACAAGATTTATTCTTCTTGCTAGAAATGTGTATATAAACAGTTGCAATAATATATGTAGACACGTCAACACGTCTTAATTGCGCATTTCTCAGTAGACTGGAAAAATGAACAGCTTCGGTCTTTGTTGTGACCATCATCAAAAGCTTTTTGCATCCCTCACAATCCACAGAGATATACATAACTAAAAGCTTTAGATATATATATATATAAAGCCTAGAGTTAGGTATTTCTGCGATGATTCCTCACAATTTCATGTGTGTATTATATATATATAGGGTATCCCCAAAAATGTATATATATATATATATATATATATATACACTATATGTATATATATATATATATATATATATATATATATATACACTATATGTATATATATATATATATATATATACACTCTATATATATATATATATATAGTGTATGTATACGTTATGGGGGCACACTCTGTATACAAGGGTGTCCCCTCAAAAATGTATACACCCTTTGATTACCCGTACTGACAAAATGTATTAGAATGCACAGCCTTTCCCAAAAATTAAAATGATCTACAGACATAATTCAATTGTTTCTAAACACCCCCAAATGTTTACTTATAATTTAAATAATTGTTTCTACTTTTGGAACAAGGCCAGCAATTACTCCAGTGCTGGTTCTTTATTTTATCAACCCCGTAAGGGTTAAAGGCAAAGTTAACCTCGGCGGGATTTCAACCCAGACGGTAAAGAGGCGTAACTCTATGGTGCAAAGCATAGCCTCCGGCCCTCTACCGATACTGCCAATCCACTGCCCTATTTAAATAATTGTTTCTACTTTTGGCACAAGGCCAGCAAATTACCAAGAGCATTACTGGTACTTTATTTTATCGACTCCGTAAGGGTGAAAGGCAAAGTTAACCTCGCCAGGGTTAACTTTGCCTTTCATCCTTACGGAGTCGATAAAATAAAGTACCAGTAATACACTGGGTGATTGCTGGCCTTGTGCCAAAAGTAGAAACAATTATTTAAATAGGGCAATAAAACAGAATTAATTTTAACGCATACTTTAAAGATTTTGTTGTGTATACATTTTTGAGAGACCCTGTATATATATATATATATATATATATATATATATATATATATACGTGTGTATATATATATATATATATATATATATATATACGTGTGTATATATATATATATATATATATATATACACGTCTCTGTGTGTGCGTGTATTCTTATTTCTATGTTAATACATTCATTTATAGATTTTCATAACATTGTTTAATTATATTTAATAATTCAAATATGTTTTCAATTTCGTTCAATATGTGTAAATTTCCTAAGTTAAACATTTCGATTATAATTTTGATTTTCGTTGCATATTTAAAGTGGCTTAAAACGTAATTCTGGGATAGCTTTCATTATGTTATAGTTTTCGATTGTCTTCGATTTCTTTTTATAGTTAAACGCAACACTGGAACACACGTAGAAACAAATAGAATCGATGGTATATTTTAACCGTATATTTGGTATATAGTTGAAAAGAATACAATAATATTACAGATCGTATATTTTAACAGTGTGACAGTGTCATTGATGTATTTGCTGAACAGAATAGTCATCACACTTCAGTAAGAGTTGTATCTCTGTTTATTGTTAACTATGCCTGACTAGTCTATCCTGTGTTATCTGAAAATAAAGAGTATAGGGTGACAGCTTGATTAGTGTAGCTCACTCGGTAGAGCATCCGATTTTTATAGCATATACTCTGAGGGTTTCGGGTTCAAGTCCATCTGTGGGGAATATGGTATTTTTTTTTCCTCCAGGAGAGTCTTCGTTGTGAAATATGTTTTATACCGCCTTAGTTCCTAATAATTTTATTAACGTTGTTTCACCGATATTTTAATCATTCTGTTAATAACCTATTTCTATTTAACTTCACAGTGTTACCTATAAGGATTACAGTTCCAATGACCTGAAATATGAAACACATTAGAAGAGATAATAGAAATCTTAAGTATAATGAAATAATACAGACACAATACTAGGCGGACAAGCTTGAATTATGTGTAAATAAGTCTTTAACAAGAATAATTTATTTACAAAATATATAGGAAAGTATCGTCTTTCATATATCAGCTTCCAGGCGTTTCAAAGCGATTCTTGAAAAACTGTAACGACATTGAAATGAATGTGTACACAGCCTATACTTTACAATACTGGGATAACGTTGAATAGACCATACCTTGCAATTCACACAACGATGCTACATGTATGTTTAATATATGTACTATTAAATCGTTTTCGAGTGAACTACGTCACATTGCTCCAGTCGGTACAGCTTCAATGCGCTAAAGTATCTGTAGCCAAGGCCTTTCTCTTAATGGATTAGCAGTATCGGTATAGCGTTGGACAATATGCTTTACTGCATAGAGTTACGTTCTAAGTTCAAATCTCACTGAGGTTAGCTTTGCCTTTCATCTTTGCGGGGTCGATAAAATAAAGTACCAGTAATGCACTGGGTAATTGCTGGCCTTGTGCCAAAAGTAGAAACAATTATTATGAAATATATATTTTACATGCTAATTACTGATAGTTTCACCTTTTATTTAATTTAATATATTAAAAGCATTACTGTAGTGTAAACTTTGTCAGTACATTTCATCGTGGCTATCAGCCTGTCACTCGATTGAGCATCAACCTTTACAGATTAAAATGTGGAGATATCTGAGTGGCGCGGGTTCAGGTCCTTCTGTTGTCGATACAATTATTTTCTTCGAGAAAATATTCATAAAATATGTATTTCACATGTTAATTTTCTGATAGTTTCACCTTTTACTTAATGTATTATGTAGTTATTATAAAGTTATATATGACGAACACTGCGAGATCTAGTGTCTCGGCTTGATAAGCGCTTCTTTAAAAATGTAGTATTACGTACATAGTTTATTCCAAATAATAAGTATACACAATGATGTATTCTATCCATGAACTTACTTTGAACAAGAAGTCACAGTATACAAAAGCTAAATCTTTGTCGTGCGAAATACGTGACTAGTATATCGCATCACATCTGAAAATAAAGACATCCTAACTATGTACCGTCGGCATAGCTCAGTCGGTTGAGTATCAGGTTTTTATAGATTCAGCTGTGAAGATAACTGAGGGCCGCGGATTCAAGTCCTTCTGCAGGCGAAGAATTTTTTATGGGAGACTTCAAATGAAATACGTTTTATACATCTTAAGTTCCTCATAATTTTAGTTTTTATTGTTTAATGTTGTCTCTCGGGTATTTTAATTACTTTATTGATAACTTATTCTCATTTAACATTATAAGGTTACATATATTATGAAAACATTAGAAGATGTAATCGAAATCTCGGAACAGAATAATAGCTTTGCGCGTGGGGCGCGGCTGAGACACCGCTCAACTGGAGTTTAATGTCTGTCTTATCCCCTCTGTCTTTCTTTCGATACTTGATCCTGTTTTTTTTCTTATTATTATTTACTTTTTTCTTCCCTTTTTTGTTCCCTTTAAAAGTGTATTTTTGTTTTTTATTAGACACTGCTCAATTATTTCTGTGTAATTATATCCTATAAATAAAAGTTTCTTTATTAGTTAAACAAAAGTATGGAGTTCAGTGAAAAAGAAGTTATGTATTGTTCTGACCTAGTTTCTAATAGCAGCGAGGTCAAATCTCAACTTGAGCAAAATTATTTATTATAAGATGTATCGAGTCGCAATCATGAAAATAAATATCTGGCTTATATTTTGTCTTAATAAAGTTAAGACAGCAGAATAACTGGCGCAAAATTTGAAAATAGTATCACAACAATATTATTCGTTAAGGCGAGAAACATACATTATACATCGCTAGTGAGAGTTACATCTCGGAAATTCAGACGTAGCCTGGAAAATGTTATTCCTACTGATAATAAGTATATACACTGATGTACTCTATCTATGAAGTTACTCTGGGTAAGTAAAACGATACAAAAGTTAAATCTCCCTAGTGCGAAATACGTAACTGATATATTCCATCTGATCTGAAAAGTAATCTGATCTGAAAAGTTAATGTGGAGAATATGATTTTTATAGATAATTAAAAATGTCAAAATATTTTCCATAAATAGGAAAAAAAAAATTGCTTCGCCCGCAGAGGGACTTGAACCCGCGACCCTCAGATACCATCACATTTGAAACCGTAAAAGTCTGATGCTCTACCGACTGAGCTATGCGGGCGGACATGTTTGTGGTGTCAGTTATAGTCTTTACTTCTCAAATAAGATGGGACATATCTGTAATACATTCGTATTATGGTGGTGGGTTGGCAGTGTCGGTAGAGGGTCGGACGCCATGCTTAGCAGCATCGAGTTACGGCCTTTTCAGTCTCAATTCAAATCCCGCCGAGGTTACCTTTGCCTTTCGTCCACAATATAGTGTTTGAAGATTGTGGTTTAAATATCTATTGCATCAATTATCGTCTTTACTTTTCAGATAAGATGGGACATATCTATGTAGGAATAATATTTTTGAGGTTCTGTTTGGGTTTCGGAGATGTTACTCTCACTAAAATGTATTTCGAGACATTTTAATTTCTCGCCTTAGCGAATAATGTTGTGATAGTAATCCATCAACGGACTGAACCTGGAGAATGCTGAATGTTGCCAGTTAAAGTATCTCAAACGGCGAATGGGAAATTCTTTTTTTTGTTCTTCAACCTTGTCCACAATCATTTATGAAATAGGTTTTATACATCCTACATTTCTGAAAATTTCGTCAAAAATTGTACAAGAAATCTGAGTGTTTCAGGTTCAAGTCACTCATCGAACGAAGAGAATTTTTTTTTTTTTGTGGTTGGGCGGGTATCATGAAGGTAGTTAGTATTCATTATGAAATAGGTTTTATACATTCGAACTTTCGGATATTTTGAACATTTGTTTAAGGTTATCTCAAAGATTTGTTGATCATATCATCTATACTCTAATTCACTCTATCCCTATAAAGTTACATATGAAAAGAAACACAAAATATTTAACAAAATGAAACATGTGCAACTGTTACACTTTCAATGACTTGAAATATGAAACAAATTAGAAGACGTAATTGATATTTTAAACATAATAAAATGTTAAATACATACACAATAGTTGTCAAGCTTGCAACGTATAAATTTGCCTTCGACAAAAATAGTTTATGTACGAAATCTATAAGAAAATATTGTCATATTTATCTTAACATCTCGGCTTAATTAAGCGATTCCTTACAAATGTAATTATATCAACTTATAAGGGCGGTGGATTGGCGGTATTGGTAGAGGGTCGGACGCCATGTTTTCCAGCAAAGAGTCACGTCCCTTTACGGTCTGAGTTCTAATCCCGCCAAGGTTAACTTTGCCTTTCATCCTTTCGGAGTCGATAAAATAAAGCACCAGTAATGCACTGGGATAATTCCTGGCCTTGTGCCAAATGTAGAAACAATTATTTCAACGTATAGAGCGCTGGACACTTGCTTTGTGAAAATAAAGTACCAGTAATGCACTGGGTCGATTTAATCGACTTTCCCTTCCCCCCAAATTCCTGGCCTTGTGCCTATAGTAGAAATCATTATTTCAACCTATAACTATACTATTTTCACATCAATATTATTGGCTATGTCGAGAAATTAAAATCTCACCAAATACATTATACATCGTTAGTGAGATATAATCGACGAAACTCAAACAATATCGAAAATGTTATTTCTACAAATAAACTTATGTATTCTATTTATGAAGTTACTCTGGGCAAAAGATACAACTGTTAAATCTCCCTAGTGCCAAATATTTAATATATTCCATTTTATTTGAAAAGTAAAGACTATAATTGACAATGTGAATATGTCCGCCCGCATAGCTCAGTCGGTAGAGCATCAGACTTTTACGGAATCAAATGTAAAGATATTTGAGGGTCGCGGGTCTAAGTCTCTCTACCGGCGAATATTTTGAATAGCTTCCTGCATTCAGCGTTAGCGGCCTTCATTCGGTAATCAACGTCTTTTTCAGCAGTGGCATTTGATGTTAGTACGATGCAAAGGAATGAAAATTGTTCGGCATCCTCCGAGTCCAGTCCGTTGATGGATTACTATCACAACAATATTATTTGCCTTTCATCCTTATGGAGTCGATAAAATAAAGTACCAGTAATACACTGGGTAATTGCTGGCCTAGTGCCAAAAGTAGAAACAATTATTTGTTAAGGCGAGAAATTAAAATCTCATAAATTATAGTTTACATCATTAGTGAAATTTACATCTACGAAACTCAAATAGAATCTTTAACATATAATTCCTACAATTAATAAGTATATATGTCCCATCTTATCTGAAAAGTAATGACCATAATTGACGTCACAAATATGTCCGCCCGCGTATCTCAGTCGGTAGAGCATCAGACGTTTAGAGACTCAAATGTGAAGGTAACTGAGGGTCACGGGTTCAAGTCCCTCTGCGAGCGAATCTACGCTTTTTTTTTTTTATTTATAGAAAAATATTTTGACATTTATTTGTAATTATGTATAAAGGTCATGTTTTACAGGTGAAATTTCTGAAAGCTTAAGTTTTTATTTAACATTATTGCACATCATTTTTAATCTCTACATTTGTGGTGACGAACAAAATAAAATTATCACTATGTTATTGTCACTGTAATATTTCCTGTCCAATGTGACGAATAAATCTCACCTAACATATAATTTATTGCACATCCTTAGTGAGATTTGAAACCAACATCCTCAAACATTATATCAGTTCAACATTTTTTCCAGCCTGTGGCGTTTGAGACGTTTGGTGGACTTGGGCCGCTGAGAGCGAAGTTCTTGTCTTCACTGGCGGCTCACTTTACTGAGGTGCCAGGTGATGCCTGTGAGGATGCCTGGTTATTTCAGCGCCTTAGCCTCACCATCACCCCGTGGTAATGCTGCGAGCGTGTTATCTTGCCTGGAAGTGTGCAGTTAACCTCTAAGGTATGAGATGCGGCCGATTATCACACTTCGTGGCGAACTCCCCCCCCCCCCCCTTTTCCCCTTCTTTTTTCCTTTATCAATTTTGTTCAATGAATTTATATTATTGTGTTATTATAAACGGGTTAGGTGGCATAGAGGAGCGGGAGTTCTTATTCATTTATGATATATGTTTTATCATCGCAATTTTCTGATACTTTCATATTTTAAGGTTACATTATACATCGTTAGTAAGTTACATATACGAAACTCAAACGGAACAACGAAAATGTTATTATATATAAATGTTGAATCTCCCTAGTGCAGAATACCAAACTGATATATTCCCTTTTTATCTTTAATGTAAAGACTATAACAGAGCTCTAATGTCAAGACTATAACCCGCATAGCTCAGTCGGTAGCGCATCAGACTCTTACAGATTCTAATGTGAAGGTATCTGAGGATCGTTGGTTCAAGACCCTCAGCGGTCGAATTTTTTTTTTTTTTTTCATTTATGGGGAAATTTTGATATTTATTTATATATATGGATAAAATGCATATTCTATATATTAAATTTCTGATAGCTTAAGTATTTATTTAATGTTATTGTACATCTCTCATAATCTGAACGTTCCATGGTGATGTCTAACACTTAAAAATTTGTTGTGACAAACAGAATAATATTGGTGTACGCAACAGAGAGACGGAGTGTTTTTTAGCCTCTCCTTAAAATCAGTAGCTTACTACACAGACTGACTGACCCCAAAGTCACCAACAATCACACAACAACATCCTAAAAGCATCTATCTTTCTATATCAACACACCACGTTTTACCCACAAATCTGTAAGTACATTTTAAAAAATACTTTAGAAAAAATTCTTTACTATTATTATTTTCTGTAACTACAAATTTTTCACTAAAGCCACATGTCCTGCACGAACACATATTCACCTGATCCGGAAAATAAAAATCCTACGAAATACATTATATATCGTTAGTGTTAGTTACATCTACGAAATTCAGACGTAACCTGGAAAATGTTATTCCTATTGATAATGAGTATATACACCGTGGTATTCAATCTGTGGGTAAATGAAAATATACAATGTTAAATATTATAATTAACCCAGTGAATATGTCCGCCCGCATAGCTCAGTCGGTAGAGCATCAGACTTTTACAGATTCAGATGTGAAGGTATCTGCGGGCGAATTGTTTTTTTGTTTTTTTTTTCATTTATGGGGACATTTTGATATCTATTTGTATTTATGAATAAAATGCATATTCTATATATTAACTTTCTGATAATGTTATTGTACATCTCTCAATAATTGAAAGTTCCATGGTGAAGTCCAACACGTAAACATTTGTGGTGACAAACAATAAAATTATAACTATCTTAATGTCACTGTAATATTTCTTGTCCAATGAGACGAATACATCTCACTGAACATAAAACATATTAATTATCCTTAGGGAGATTTTTAACCACAATCCTTAAACACAACACCAAAATATTTAATCCTCCAATGAGAAAGTATTCAACATACTGTATTGTATATATGAAACAACTGACTTTCTATATAAGGTGAGTGTAAGCAAAAGCTAATTCTCCTTATCTAGATCGGCGTATCTTGTCTTGTCTGAAAATAATTATTTCTACTTTAGGCTTGTCTGAAAATAATGACTGAAAGGATGGACGAAGCTTGTGACCACCGAATGTATTAGTTGGAAGAGCATCAGGTTTTACAATATATATTGTGAAGGTATCAGAGAGTTTCCAGTTCAACTAACTCAAACGGCGAATGGGAAACGTATTTTGAGGCGGGGGTCTTCAATCTTGCCCATATTCATTTATGAATAGGTTTTATACATCCCAAGTTACTGATATTTTCGTCAAGAATTGTATAAGAAATCTGAGTGTTTCAGGTTCAAATCACTCAACGAGAGAAGATAATCTGTTTTTGGTGGTGGGGTGGGTGTCATGAAGGTAGTTAGCATTCATTATGAAATATGTTTTATACATCCTAATTTTCTGATAATTTTAATTTTTCGATTAAGGTTATCTCACAGATTATTGATAATATTATTAATACACTATTCCACACTATCTTTATAAAGATACATATGAAAAGAATCACGAAATATTTAACAAAATGATTTTAGATATGAAACAATTTAGAAGACAATCGAAATCTTAAATATAATAAAATGTTAAATGCATACACAATACAAGTTGTCAACTTTACAACGTGTCAAGTTTACAACTTTCGACAAAAATAGTTTCTGTACGAAATCTATATGAAAATATTGTCATATTTATCTCAGCATCTCGGCTTATTTAAGCGAATCATTACAAATTGTATTATTTCAATTGGCAGTATTGGTAGAGGGTCGGACACCATGCTTTGACGCATAGAGTTACGGCCCTTGCCATTCTGAGTTCAAATCCCGCCGAGGTTAACTTTGCCTTTCATCCTTACGGGGTCGATAAAATAAAGTACCAGTAATGCACTGGGTAATTGCTGGCCTTGTGCCTAACGTAGAAATAATTATTTCAACATATAACTATATTATTATCACATCAATATTAAAATCTCGCGAAATATATTAAAATCTCGCGAAACTCAAACAGAATCTCGAAAATGTTATTTCTACAAATAAACTTGTTTTCTATCTATGATGCTACTATGGGTAAATAAAGAGATACAAATGTTAAATCACCATAGTGCGGAATACCTTACTGATACATCATATCTTATTTGAAACGTAAAAACTATAATTGACGATACAATCATATCCGCCCGCATAGCTCAGTCGGTAGAACAGACTTTTACTGATTCAATTGTAAAGATATCTGAGGGTTGCGGGTTCAAGTACCTCTGCGGGCGTATTCATTTTCTTTTATGGGGAAATATTTTAACATTTATTTGTAATTAACTATAAAAACCACATTTTATTCGTTAAATTTCTGATAGGTTACGTGTTTATTTAACATTATTGCACATCATTTTTAATCTCGACATTCCATGGTGAAGTGTAACACTTAAACATTTGTGGTGATAAACAGAATAATATTATAACTATGCTATTGTCACTGTAATATTTCTTGTCCAATGTCCATATAATTTATTACACATCCTTAGTGTGATTTGAAACCACAGTCCTCAACCACTATATATAAATTAATCATTTTTTCCAGCCTGTAGCGTTCGAGACGTTTGGTGGACTTGGGCCGGTGGCAGCGAAGTTTCTTGTCATCACTGGCGGCTCACCTTACTGAGGTGTCAGGTGATGCCCGCCCGTGAGGATGCCTGGTTATTTCAGCGGCTTAGCCTCACCATCAGTCGTAGTAATGCTGCGAACACGTTGTCTTGCCTGAAAGTGTGCAGTTAACCCCTAGGGTGTAAGGTGCGGCCGATTATTACACTTGGTGGTATGTTCCCCGCACCCCCAAACGACCCACTTTTTTACCTTCTGTTTTCTTTCCTTTATCATTTTTGCTCAATGAATTTATATTATTGTTATTATAAACGGTTTAGACATTGTATTTGTAATGTCGTTTTGAACGAATTGCGAACAATTTACAATGTTATTTACGTATTTGTTATGTTATTTATGTATATATTTAAAATATATTTGCAACGTTATTCTACTGTAAATTTATACAATTTCTATATTAAATTGCTGAAAAGAAAAACCCACTATATTCTGGAGATCTCTGTGTGTTGCAGTTACAAATCACTCAGCATACGAAGAACATTCTTATAATATTTATGTTAGGTGGCACGGGGGTCGGGGAGTTCTTTTTCATTCATGATACGCGTTTTATCATCGCAATTTTCCGATACTTTCATAATTTAGGGTTGCATTTTACATCGTTGGCGAGAGTTACATCTACGAAACTCAAGAGGAACAACGAAATGTTATTCCTACAAATAATTGTTTCTACTTTTGGCACAAGTACCCAGTACATTACTGGTACTTTATTTTATCGACCCCGTAAGGATGAAAGGCAAAGTTGACCTCGGCGGGATTTGAACTCAGAATGGAAAGGGCCGTAACTCTATGCGTCAAAGCATCACGTCCGACCCACTACCGATACTGCTAATCCACCACAAATAATGGTTTCTCATTTAGGCACAAGGCCATTAATTTTGGGGAAAGGAAAGTGGATTAAATCGGCCCCAGTGCGTTACTGGTACTTTATTTTATTGACCTCGTAAGGATGAAAGGTAAATCTAACCTCGGTAGGATTTCAACTGAGGATGATAATTTTATGCAGCAAAGCATGGTGTGTGACGCTCTACTGATACTGCCAAACCACCGTCCTGTTATTCCTACAAATAGTGGTTTCTACTATAGGCACAAGGCCAGCAATTTTGGAGGAGGGGAAAGTCGATTAAATCGACCCCAGTGCGTGACTGGTACTTTATTTTATCGACCCCATAAGGATGAATTGCAAAGTTACCCTCAGTGGGATTTGAACTCAGATCATAATGGGCCGTAATTCTATGCTGCAACGCATGGCGTCCAACCCCCTAACGATACTGCCAATCCACCGTCCTGTTATTCCTACAAATAATTGTTTCTACTTTTGGCACAAGGCCAGCAATTACCCAGTGCGTTACTGGTACTTTATTTTATCGACCCCGTAAGGATGAAAGGTAAAGTTAACCTCGGCGGGATTTGAACTCAGAATTCCTACAAATAATAAGAATGTATTACAGATATGTCTCATCATATTTGATAAGTAAAGACTATAATTGACGCAGTAAATATGTCCGCCCGCATAGCTCAGTCGGTAGCGCATCAGACTTTTACAGATTATAATGTGAAGGTATCTGAGGGTCGCGGGTTCAAGTCCCTCTGCGGGCGAATTTTTTTTTTTTATTTCATTTATTTGTAAATAAGTATAAAAACCACATTTTACTCGTTAAATTTCTGAAAGCTTAAGTTTCTATTTAACATTATTGCACATCATTTTTAATCTCGACATTCCATGGTGAAGTGTAACACTGAAACATTTGTAGTGATAAACAGAATAATATTATAACTATATTATTGTCACTGTAATATTTCTTGTCCAATGTGACGAATAAATCTCACCTAACATATAATTTATTACACATCCTTAGTGAGATTTGAAACCCAAATCCTCAAACACTATATAAAGTAATCATTTTCCAGCCTGTGGGTGGCGAGACGTTTGGTGGACTTGGGCCGCTGACATCAAAGTTCTTGTCTTCACTGGTGGCTCACCTTACTGAGGTGTCAGGTGATGCCCGTGAGAATGCCTGGTTATTTCAGCCTTGTCATCACCCGTGGTAATGCTGCGAGCGTGTTGTCTTGCCTCAAAGTGTGCAGTTAAGTTTCTATTTAACATCATTGTACATCATTCTTAACCTGAACGTTCCATAGTGAAGTGTAACACTTAAACATATGTGGTGACAAACAGAATAATATTGTAAATATGTTATTGTCACTGTAATATTTCTTATTAATGTAACGAATAAATCTCACCTAACATAAAACATATAACACATAATAATATTTTAAACCACAATCCTCAAACACAACACTAAAATATTGAGTCCCCCAAATAGACTGTATTGTATATCTGAAAAATTTGACTTTTAATACGAGGTAAAAGTAAACAAAAGCTCATTCTCCGTATCGAGATCAGCGAAATTTGTGTCTTAGGTGAAAGTGAAAGTGCAGATCGAGAACTCAGCATATCGCACTAGAATTTTACAAACTGTATTGTGGAAATATCTGAGTGTTGCAGGTTCAAGTCAATCAGCGGATGATGAGAATTCTTATGTTATTATTAGGTGTGGAGTGCTTCCTATTCATTTGTGAAATACATTTTATCATCCCAATATCTGATACATTTAGTTTTTGTTTAACGTTACATTATACATCGTTAGTGAGAATTACATCTACGCAACACAGGCGGAACCTTGAAAATGTTAGTCCTCCTTATGTATTCTATCTACGAAGTTACTCTATGTAAATGAAAAGATACTGTTAAATCTCTCCAGTGAGAAATACGTACCTGGTACATTTACAAAAGTAAAGACACAATTGACACAAGTAAAGCCATTTTCCACACTAAATTTCTGATAGCATAAGTTTTTTTTATTTAACATTATTTCACATCATTCTTAATCTGGACATTCCTCCTTAAGGTTGGAAATTAAAATCTCGTTAGTGAGATTTACATCTACGAAATTCAGACGGAACCTGGAAAATGTTATTCTTACAAATAATAAGTATACACTCTGGTGTATTCTATCTATTCAGTTAGTCTGGGTAAATGAAAAGATACAAATGTTAAATCTCTCTAGTGCGGAATAGCTACCTGATATATTCCCTTTTTATCTGAAATGTAAAGACTATAATTGAATCCACGAATGTGCCCGCCCACGTATCTCTGTCGGTAGAGCATCAGACTTTTACAGATGTGAAGGTATATGTGGGTTGCGGGTTCAAGTCCCAATCTGAGGGTTGCGGGTTCAGGCCAACTTTTTATTTTATTTATTTTTTTTTTTTTATAGGGAAATTTTGAGTTCAAATCCCGCCGAGGTTAGCTTTGTCTTTCATCCTTACGAGTTCGATTTAATCGACTTTCCCTCCCCCCAAAATTGCTGGGCTTGTACCTATAGTAGAAATAATTATTTCAAACTATAACTATTTATTTTCACATCAATATTCGCTATGGCGAGAAATTAAAATCTCACCAAATATATTATACATAGTTAGTGAGATATATAAAATGTTATTTCTACTAATAAACTTGTGTATTCTATTTGTGAAGTTACTCTGGGTAAATAAAAAGGTACAACTGTTAAATCTCCCTAGTACCGAATATCTAATATATTCCATTTTATTTGAAAAGTAAAGACTATAATTGACAACATGAATCAGTCCGCCCGCATAGCTCAGTCGGTAGAGCATCAGCCTTTTACGGATTCAAATGTAAAGGCATCTGAGGGTCTCCGGTTCAAGTCCCTCTGCGGGCGAAGATTTTTTTTTTCCCCTGAGAGGCATCGTGATTCGAAGTGGTTTATGAAATATGTTTATACTTCCTAAGTTCCTGTATCAGAAACTATTGACTTTTCTATACGAGGTGAAAGTAAATAAAAGCTAATTCTCCATAACAAGATCGGCGTAACTTGTCTGTAGAGCAGACAAGTCGGTAGAGCATCAGACTTTTACAGATTCAAACGTGACGGCATCTGAGGGTCGTGGGTTGAAGTCCCTCTGCAGGCGAATTATTATTATTATTTTTTCATTTATAGGGAAATTTTGATATTTATTTGTATTTATGGATAAAATACATATTCTATATATTAAATTTCTGATAGCTTAAGTATCTAATTAATGTTATTATACATCTCTCATAATCTGAAAGTTCCATGGTGAAGTCCAACACTTAAACATTTAAAATAAAGCACGAGTAATGCACTGGGATAATTGCTGGCCTTGTGCCAAAAGTAGAAACAATTACTTCAACGTTTAGAGCGCCGGACACTATGCTTTGTGGCATAGAGTTGTGGCCCTTTATGTTCTGAGTTCAAATCCAGCCGAGATTAGCGTTGTCCTTACGAGGTCGAGAACATAAAGTACCAGTAATGCACTGGGTCGATTTAATCGACTTTCCCTTCCCCCAAAATTGCTAGCCTTGTGCCTATAGTAGAAATCATTATTTCAAATTATAATATATTATTTTCACATTAATATTATTCGCTATGTCGAGAAATTAATATCTCACCAAAAATATTATACATAGTTAGTGAGATATATAAAATGTTATTTCTACAAATAAACTTATGTATTCTATTTATGAAGTTTCTTTGGGTAAATAAAAAGATACAACTATTAAGACTATAATTGAGAGTATGAATACGTCCGCCCGCATAGCTCAGTCGGTAGAGCATCAGACTTTTACGGATTCAAGTGTAAAGGTATCTGAGGGTCGCGGGTTCAAGTCCCTCTGCGGGCGTAGATTTTTTTTTTTTATAAGAGTCTTCGTGATTCGTAGTCGTTTATGAAATATGTTTATACCTCCTAAGTTCCTGATAATTTTTTTAACGTTGTTCACTGAGCATCAGACTTTTACAGATTCGAATGTGACAGCATCTGAGGGTTCAAGTCCCTCTACGGGCGAAGATTTTTTTTCTTTTTTCATTTATTGGGAAATTTTGATATTTAATTATGGATAAAATATTTATGGTTAAAATGCATATTCTATATATTAAATTTCTGATAGCTTAAGTATTTATATAATGTTATTGTACATCTATCATAATCTGAAAGTTCCATGGTGAAGTCCAAGGTACGTATATATATATATATATATATATATGGGAGGGGGGTATCTGTGATCTATATATACTGGTCATAGACACCCACAAACATATACACACACACTCACATATATATGCACAACAACACCGCCAGCTCTCTTCCAGTCTCTGTCTCGGTCTCCTTTCTCTCTCTCTATCTCTATGTCTCTCTTTCAATCTACTCTGTCACAACCACTATCTCTTCCTCTCTATCTTTCTCTTTCTTTGTTTATGAAGGTACCCAGAAAAACCCCATATCTCGGAAAGCCGTGCTCCGATTTACTCGAAACTTGTTTTATTCTATTTGTATTCCCATTTCAAGGTCAACTTCCTTTCAAAGTATTTTCCCATTATGCACCCTTTTGGCTGTATTACATTACAGATAAGCAAGCAAGCAAACAATCACAGAGTTTTAGTAGTATATAGATAAATTATGTATAAAAATCATACACGTTAAATTTCTAATAGCTTAAGTGTCATTCTAATAGCTTATGTGTCATTATGGCACATAATGTTATGTTAATGTTATAGGTAGTGGGGTGATGTTTCTTCCTATTCATTTATGATATACAATCAATCATCTCAATTTTTTTATTGATAATATATAACCATATTTATATCTCAATAATATTATTCGCTAAGGCGATAAATTAAAATCTCTCGAAATACATTATACATCGTTAGTGAGACATACATCTACGAAATTCAGACGGAATCTGGAAAATATTATTCCTATTGATAATTAGTATACACTCTAGTGTATTCTATGACGTTACGCAGGGTAAATGAAAAATATACAATGTTAAAAACTATAATTGACGCCATTAACTTGTCCGTCCGCATAGCTCAGTCGGAAAAGCATCAGACTTTTTGCAGATTCAAATGTGAAGGTATCTGAGGGTGCCGCGTTCAAGTCCCTCTGCGGGCGAATTCTTTTTCATTTATGGGGAAATATTTTGATATTTATTTGTAATTATGCATAAAATGCATATTCTATGTGTTAAATTTCTGATAGCTTAAGTATCTAATTAATGTTATTGTACATCTCTCATTGTTTGAACGTTCCATGTTGAAGTCCAACACTTAAACATATCTACTGACAAACAAAATATTATAACTATGTTGTTGTCACTGCAATATTTCTTGTCCAACATGACGAATACATCTCACCTAACATAAAACATATTACACAACCTTAGTGAAATTTTAAACAATCCTCAAACACAGCACCAAAATATTTAATCCTCCATTGAGAAAGTATTCAACATACTGTATTGCATATATGAAACAATTGATTTTCTATATAAGGTGAGTGTAAGCAAAAGCTAATTCTCCTTATCTAGATCGGCGTATCTTGTGTCTTGTCTGAAAATAATGGCTGAATGGGCGAATGCATATTGTGATATGGAATATATTAGTTGGTAGATTTTACAAAATATATTGTGAAGATATCTGAGGGTTTACCATTTCAAGTAACTCAACGGGCTAGGGGAATTTTTTTTGGGGGGGGGGTCATAAAGGTAAACAGCATTCATTATGTAATAGGTTTTATACATCCTAATTTTCTGATAATTTTAATTTTTGTTTAACGTTATCTGACATGTCTTGATAATATTATTAATACCATAAGGGCGGTGAATTGGCAGTATCGGTAGAGGGTCGGACATGCTTTCCAGCATAGTTACGTCCCTTTACGATCTGAGTTCAATTAGAAGACATAGTCGAAATCTTAAACATACTTAAATAGTTACTACAACGACAATACAAGTCAGTCAAGCTTGCAGTGTGTATAAATACGCCACCGACAACAATAGTTTATACACAAAATATATCAGAACATATTACCTAATCATCTATGTTTAAGCGATTCCTTACAAACTACATTATTCTATTACGGACTGAGTTCAAATCCTGCCGAGGTTAACTTTGCCTTTTATCCTTACGGGGTCGATAAAATAAAGTACCAGTAATGCACTGGGATAATTGCTGGCCTTGTGCCAAAAGTAGAAACTATTATTTCAACATATAACCATACCACTATCGTCGTCGTAGACGTTGGTAGAACTCGTTGCCAAGTATTGGGGTGCTCACTGACATGTCCTTCTTTGCGAATTAAGTCCTGTGTTGGATTTGAAGAGACGTCCACAGTCACCACATGGTAGGATAGGAAAGTTCTTGGGATGGAAATCTCTGGCTTTTATTTGAGTTTTCTCCGTCTATTCTGTTTGTCTTCTGGTTTTTTGAAAGTTGTTTTTTTGTGGATTGTTTTTCTCCAATTGGTTCTTTCTGCGGCTTCCGTCTCCCAATGGACAGCGTATATTTCTGTACTCAGCAAGGTGTTTTTGAGATGATTATTGAATCGATGACGCGGAGGTCTACGTGGCCCCTTGCCTGAAGCGAGCTCAGCGAAGGGGATTTGTTTAGGTAGCCAGCTGACCGACATTCGGACAAGGTGTCCAGGCCATCGATGTCGGTGGTGAGTCATGATGTTTTTAGGCTCTCCATCTTTGCTCAAAGGAGAACTTGGTTGTTTGTGATCCTGTAGAGTACCCAGGTCTCACGGGCATACAGGAGAGTTGAGATTAAACCGCTCGTTTGACCATGAGCTTGGTTGTTTGTGTTAGCACAGGATTGTTGAAGACTATTTTGAATAGATTCCCGTACTTAGCAGCCTTCATTCGGTTATCGACGTCTTTTTCAGCGTATTCCCTTTTTTATTTGTAGAAAAATATTTTGACACATAATGAACTGGAATACTTAAACATTTGTGGTGACAAACAATAAAATTATAACTATGTTATTGTCTCTGTAATATTTCTTGTCCAATGGCACGAATAAATCTCATCTAACATAATTTATTACACACCCTTAGTGAGATTTTAAACCACAACCCTCTAACACTATTTCAATTAATCATTTTTTCCAGTTTGTGGCGTTCGAGACGTTTGGTGAGATTGGGCCACTGAGAGCGAAGTTCTTGTCTTCACTGGCGGCTCAGGTGATACATGTGAGAATGCCTAGTTATTTCAGCGCCTTAGCCTCACCATCATCCGTGGTAATGCTGCGAGCGTGTTATCTTGCCTGGAAGTGTGCAGTTAACATCTAGGTGTGAGATGTGGCCGATTATCACACTTTGTAGCGAATCCCCCCCCCCCACACACACACATATTTTTTACTTCTTTTTTCTTTCGTTTATCATTTTTGTTCAATGAATTTATATTATTGTGTTATTATAAACGGTTTAGGTGGGATAGAGGAGCGGGGGTTCTTAATCATTCATGATATCCATGTTATCATCGCCATTCTATGATACTTTCATATTTTAATGTTTCATTACACATCGTTAGTGAGAGGAGTTACATCTTCGACACTCAAACGGAACAACGAAAATGTTATTCCTACAAATAATGGTTTCTTAAATAGGCACTTTGGGGGGGGGAGTCGATTAAATCGACCCAGTGCGTGACTGGTACTTTATTTCATCGACCCCGTAAAGCTGAAAGGCAAACTTAACCTCGGTGGGATTTGAACTCAGATCATAAAGGGCAGTAACTCTATGCTGCAAAGCATGGCGTCCGACCCTCTACCGATACTGTCACTCGTTATTCCTACAAATAATGAATTCTAGTATAGGCACAAGGCCATAATTTTTTTTTGGAGGGGGGGTGGGGGCGTCGATTAAATCGACTCCTGTGCGTAACTGGTACTTTATTTCATCCACCTCGTAAGGATGAAAGGCAAAGTTAACCTCGGCGGGATTTGAACTCAGATCATAAAGGGCTGTAACTCTATGCTGCAAGGCATGGCGTCCGATATTGCAAATCCACCGATTGCCAATCTACCGATATTGCCAGTCCACCGACCTGTTATTCCTACAAATAACAAGAATGTATTACAGATATGTCTCAGATAGATTACACATCGTTAGTGAGAGTAACATCTAAGAAACTCAGAGGAACCTCAAAAATATAATTCCTACAAACAATAAATATATATTACAGCTATCTCCCATCTTATTTGAAAAGTAAAGACTATTATTGACGCAGCTAATATGTCCGCCCGCATAGCTCAGTCGGTAGAGCATCAGATTTTTACAGATTCGAATGTGAAGGTATCTGAGGGCCGCGGGTTCAAGTCCCTCTGCGGGCGATCTTTTTTTTTTTATTTTTTTTTTCCTTTTATGGGAAATTTTGATATTTAATTGTATTTATGTATAAAATACATATCCTATATATTATTTAATGTTATTGTAGATCTCTCATAATCTGAACGTTCCATGGTAATGTCCAACACTTAAAATGTATTGTGACAAACAGAATAATATTGGTGTACGCAACAGAGAGACGGACGTGTGTTTTAACCTCTCCCCAAAGTCACCATCAAGTCACACAGCAAAATCCTAAAAGAATCTCTCTTTCTATATCAACAACACATCATGTTTTACCCACAAATCTGTAAGTACTTTAAAAAAGACTTTACTATTGTTATTTTCTGTAACTACAAATCATTCACTAAAGCCACATGCTCTGCACTAACACATATTCACCTGACACGGAAAACATTATATGTAATTACATTTTTATACCCAAGTGTCTGCAAGTACAACCAAAGGCTCACCGTAATCTACACCAAATCAAAATAAAACATTACAGACAATTGTCTAAATAAATTTTAAAATATGTGGAATTGAAGAGAAATAACCAAAGTTAGAAACTATGCCAAATTACCATCGAATACATCATAAAAAGGATATATAAATGTGCACATGGTAGATTAACATTTTGCCGCTGGTGAGTTTTTCCAAGATTTTGATACTTTTTTTTTGTGCGCATTCTTAAAAAAACGTTTATAGCAACACTTACACAAGAGAACGAGCTGCCCATTTGAGAATTTTCCTCTAACAAACCGCCCTGGAACTGACCTTATAGCCTATCCCAAGCAAATAAAAAAATAAACAAATTCATTAGAATTTCACCAAATTTCAAAAGGACCAAAGCCAATGAGCCAGCTCCTTCGGTAAAAAGAAGGCATAAGAGCTTCACTCACAGTAGTTGATTCAGCAGCCAGCTCGACAGCTGAAATAGGTAGGAGTAACAACTATCACTACCACTAACAAAAGGAAGGAAACAACAATACCAACAACAACATACCAGCAATCACCACGCGATAATACTATTACTACTGCCACGGATCTTATAAAAATTGTGTTGTTTCAAGCGAGAGAGTAAGGGCCTCCCTGTGGTTGCTTGACATGCTGGAGGCGGCGGTCAAATCTCTTTCATGTAAGATTCCATATTTAAGTAAGTAGAAGCTTGGTTGTGGTTTTCATTACTAATTTTGATGATAATATACATATACAGTCAATTTTTCATTTAATGACCGTGAAGGGGACCTTTTCGCGGGTCGGTCATTAAAAAATATAATGACTAAATTAAAAAATTTCGAAGATCAAAATAATTTTTTACTGAAAAATTGAAGAAACCTAATTTTTAAATGTCCTAATATAGTCCGTTATTAGCGGCCTTCTTTTTTTCTTGGTTCTCAGCAAGCTTTCACGCAGTTGACCAACAATTATCAGCGCGCTGTTTTCATTTTTCAGAAAATATCTTTCAAGGCCCTCCAAATATGCCAAGGCGTCCGCATATCCAATTGCGCCCTTGGGCGGATCTGTGATGCAAGACTCTTCTAGTTCTTCACATTCCATCGTATACTCATTGAGATTTGTCAAAAAATCATCATCAGTATCAATCCTCTCATCCTCAGTTGGGAAGTGGTTTAATTCAGCTTCTTCTACTAGTGTTTCTTCTAGTGCGTATTTTCTATTATCGTCTTGAAATTCCGGTTTTCTCACGGAGGACTCCTCGTTTTCATTCTTATCAATGGAGCAGCGCCAGTTATCAAACGCTTTCGTGAAACAGTTTTTTATTGTTTCTTTTATCACTGCACCCCACGATTCGGTGCACAGTGGCAGAGAATCGACTATTTTGTACTCTTTTAATTGTATTTCATAGGATTTTTCTAAATTATCTTCCTCCATGCTTAAATTCTTGTGAGGATTTTTTTGTACTTTGCTTTGAATGATCGAATGATTCCCTGATCAAGGGTTGTATTTTCGATGTTGTGTTTGCAGGGAGATAATAAAGTTCAACATTTGAAAATTCTTTGTCGATACAGTGTACAGTTGCGTTGTCCAAAAGCAACAGAATTGTTCTATTGGAACTAATCATTTGATCATTTAATCCCTCCAACCAATCTAGAAAAATTGTAGTTGTCATCCAGGCCTTTTTACTGAATGTGTAAAAGGGTTCATGGTGTCGAAATTAAGGTCCTTGAAACCCCGTGGGCACTTGTACTTTCCTATAATCAGAGGTTTTAGTTTTTCACCCAACATGCTAGTGCAGAACAGAATGGTGAATCTTTCTTTGGAAAACTTTCCCCTTGCCTTGTTCTCGTCGCTGAGAATTAGTGTTCTGGTTGGGGGGCACTTAAAAAACAGGCCCGTTTCATCACAGTTGAACACGTCTTCTGGCCGGTATTTTTTGTAAATTTCTTCGAAATCGTTCCAAGTTTCTCTCAAACTGATGGGGTCCACCAATCCTTTCTCTCCAGATATTAAACCGAATTTGATCCTGTATTTTTATTTGAAGCGTGTGATCCACGTAGAAGAAGCCTGAAATCGTGTACACCCAATTTTTTGTTTATTTTAATCGCCATCATTGCCGAAAGGTCATTAGTCATTGTGTGATTTGCCTTTCTTTTCTTTTGAACCCACTCATGTAAAATTTTGTAGACATCGTCGTTTTTTTTTTGCTCTTCAGAATGTTTTTTCGAGCATTCGATTCATCGTTTTGGGTCAAATATTTTTCTTTGTTTTTCATAATTGTGTTTATGGTCCCCTTTGGCATGCCAAATTTTGTTGCAAGTTGGTCCTGGGTAACACTGGGATTTGCTAATTTGTAATCAACGACCTTCTTTTTCTGATCAATAGTAAACGTCTTTCGTTTTTTCTTGATGTTACTTGTTCTTGGGTACATGGTGTAATATTGTTTTGGGTTAGGAAACATGACAAGTAACACACAAGTTAAATATACGTCCAGCCATGTTTAGCTACTTTATTAAGACTCTCTAGAACGCTCAAACAGCTCCTCTGTGAGCGACCAGACAAGGGGAGGTAACTCTGGTTCAAACCACGACACATGGGTATGTTCATTGCAATTTTTGTCAAAAATCGTGGTCATTAAAAAAATAGTCATTAACTCCGATCGCCTAGAATTAAATGGCTGGAAATCCGATTTATCGGTCATTAAATAAAAAAGTCATTAAATAAAAAAACAACTGTATATATTTATTACAGATATATATATACATAATTATACATCCTGTATTCAAGAAGGATTCTTTTATCGACACCTTCGGGCCCCAGTTGGGTGCCAATCCTGTACTAAACGGCGGTGGGTTCCGGGGGTAAATATGTACCGGTATTGAGTGAACCAACTTTCGATTTGACATTTTGTTCTTGATCGCACGTGACACATGTATCGTGAATGCATCATATACATGTTTTTTTTCCTCCACAGTCTCTGACACTTCTCGGAATTATCCAGTTTCAGCTTCCTCTCTTCGTTGCTTTAGCACCTTTCGGCTCCAACTTTTCACTTCTGTCGAATTCGCCGCTCTGGATGCATGCACGACATACACGGAATCCATCTCGGCACTTCTTCGATTCGGTGCATCTCAAGACCTCAGGGTTCCTTTTTCAATTTTCGACCTCCTCTCTCCTTCGTCTTTATGACTCACTGTTCTAAAAATAAAAGAAATAGATTTTTCTTTTTTTTTTTCTTCGTTTTTCTTCTTTCCTTTTTTTTTTCCTTTACTGTTATCGGATTTGCTGCTTAGGGTGCCCGGACACACACGTCACTCGTCTCCACACCATGCACGCTCGCTCCCCCAGGCACAGTTTAATATCCTCCGCTCTAGCTCACTCCCAACCTGCTATTCCGTGTGGTCCAGGCATCTCTTCTCCTTACCCATATGGCGGAAGATTTGACCTCCCACACCCCTGAACGTAATGCCCGCCTCTCCTCAACCTTCCACCCCACGGGAGGTTGACCGGTGCCACTCGTGCGCCACGTGTAACAGACGCAAGAGTGGAAGGAACTGCTCCAACTGCAACACCTTCTTCCACCTCCATTGCACCAAACTCACAATACACGCGTCAGATTCCTTGCACCGGTGGCACTGCCCATCATGCCTATCCACCCCGACACCAAAGGTGGTCATGGGCGCCCGACTCAACGGGGACCTGAAACCGCTCGACTCGGATGAGTGTCTGGCGGATGAGTGTCACCTCTTTCTGCGACCCTTCACCCGCGAGCCTCTCGGCACTCTCGTGCTGCCCAACAGTGCCAAAACAACGCCTCCAATCCACCCACGACAGCACGAAACCTCTCTGGGATAGAGTCAACCTCAAAATAATTGAGGACGACGTTCCAGCGGCTGTTCGTGTGCCGGCCTCAAGCGACGCTGTGCTCAAACCAACACCGTATTTTTTGTTAGCACTTCGCCTCAAACATCCGGACCCTCCTGTTGACATCAGGGATGCTCCCGCCCCGGCCAGCAATCTCTCACCGGCAGAGTCTAGCGAGACCGTGGTAGCCGCCCTAAGATCTTTTGCTGGTAGCAGCAGTGGCGGAGTAGACGGGTTGCGCCCCGGTCACCTTCGGGACCTCATCTCGTCTCACGCGGCGGAAGCGGGGGTCCGACTGCTCTAGTCATCAGTCATTAACAGACCTCGCCATTTTCTCCTCCGCGCCAACTTGCCAAGCCATTCCCGCGATCTTTTCTCCTCAGTCAGCTTGACCGCCCTGAGGAAGAGTGACGGAGGTGTCTGCACCCATCGCGGTGGGTAACGTCTCCGAAGACTTGCAGCCAAGATAGCTTGCAAGTCACTCAAAGACGACTTGGCGAGGTGCTGAGCTCTATCCAGCTCGGAGTGGGATTCAAGTGCGGTTGTGAGGCCGCAACTCATGTAGCCAGACACTGCATAGAGCACGCGGCTCCCTCGTCACTCCACCTCCCCGTGAATCCGTCGAGACCTTAGGCGTACATGGACCCCGTACTTCCGAGCTCCTCCGCAATATCGGAGCGTCGGCGGCTCGTCTGGGGAGGGAGCCCCATGAGGTTGGGTGGCTGCTGCAGCGGGTGCCATTGGCCATCGTCCAAGGGAATGCTTTTGCCGTTTGTCCGCGTCCGCGGGGCGCAGCACTTCTTCCCTCAGGCCTTAGGGCCAAAGCCCACTCACCACCCCTTCACCCCCTACCCTCTCTTCTGCGACACCAGAGCTCTTGCTATCCCCTCCCCTTTCCGTTCTTTTTCTTCTTTCTTTTTCTTTTTTGCTCTATATTTACTTATTCTTTCTTTCCTTTTGTTTCCCTTTTTATTATTATTGCCGTCATTATAGTTGTCATTCTTTGCAACATAGAGTTACGACCCTTTATGGTCTGAGTTCAAATCTCGCCGAGGTTAACTTTGCCTTTCATCCTTATGAGGTCGATAAAATAAAGGACCAGTAAATTACTGGGGTCGATTTAATCCACTTTCCCCTTCCCCCAAATTACTGGCCTTGTAGAAATCATTATTATAGTTACTGTAGGGCGGTGGATTGGCAGTATCGGTAGAAAGTTGGACACCATGCTTTGCAACATAGAGTTACGGCCCTTTACGGGGGTCGATTTAATCGACTTTTCCCTCCCCCAAAATTGCTGGCCTTGTGCCTATATAAGAAATCATTATTTCATCATTATTTCAACATATAAGGGCGGTGAATTGGCAGTATCAGTAGAGGGTCGGATGCCATGCTTTCCAGCATAGTTACGTCCCTTTACGGTCTGAGTTCAAATCCCGCCGAGGTTAACTTTGCCTTTCATCCTTACGGGGATCGATAAAATAAAGTACCAGTAATGTACTGGGTATTTGCTGGCCTTGGGCCAAAAGTAGAAACAATTATTTCAACATATAACTATATTATTATCACATCAATATTATTCACTAAGGCGAGAATTAAAAATCTCACGAAATACATTATACATCGTTAGAGACAGTTACATCTAAGAAATTCAGACGTAACCTGGAAAATGTTATTCCTACTGATAATAAGTATACACACAGTGGTATTCAATCTATGGGTTAATGAAAATATACAAATGTTAAAGACTATAATTCAAACCGAATATATGTCCGCCCGCATAGCTCAGTCGGTAGAGCATCAGACTTTTACAAATTCTAATGTGAAGGTATCTGAGGGTCGCGGGTTCAAGTCCCTCTGCGGGCGAATCTACCTTCTTTTTTATTTATGGAAAAATAAATTTGCAATTTTGAATAAATATCATATTTTATAAGTTAAATTTCTAATATCTTCAGTTTTTTATTTAACTTTATTGCATATCAATCTTAATCTGAGCGTTTCATGGTGAAGTGCAATACTTAAACACATGTGGTGACAAACAATAATTATATAACTATGTTTTTGTCACTGTAATATTTCTTGTCCAATATGACGAATAAATCTCACCTAACATAACACATATTACACATTCTTAATGAGATTTGAAACCACAATCTTCAAACACAACACCAGAATATTTAGTGTTCCAAAACAGAAAATATTCACAATACTGTATTATATATAAGAAACTTTTGTCTTTCGATACGAGGTTAAAGTAAACAAAAGCTAATTCTAAAAGTTAGTGCGACTCATACTCCCTTATATACACACATATATATACACCAGGTCCGAACACAAAACAACCAAACACTCATTGTCACTGCCTCTGTCTCTCCCACTCTCACCAACTCTCACTATTTTGAGCAAATAGGGTCCCAGGCGCTGGCCGCCCCGCGACCACGGCGGACAGAACAGAGAAGGCGTTTCCCCAGAGAATGGTGAGGGAGACGCCTCGAAGAGCCATTCCAGCTCGCGAGGCTCACACGTTCGGGTAGCCAACACTATGCCGATGGTAGTGAACAGGGGATGGCTCTAGGATAAGGACACCAGAAGTCTCTACAGCCACAGGTTCGACTGCAAACCTGTCGGTGTGCGACCGATATATGGAGAATTTACCTCCTCGGCCCCAAGGTTGCTGCTGGAGAATATGTCGCTGCATGTGGCGTCCCAAATGAGGGGTTTACCATAGTGGAACGGGAAAATGGTATGCCATCTGGCCTTTTGCTGTCCCCTCGGTCCAGCCGCACCGGCTCGAGCTGGGAGGGAAAGCCTACAGCATCCAAGCCATATTTGATGACTTTGTTGACAGCAAAATTGCATCGAAGGCGGCTGACACTGTAGCCGCAGGACAGCGGGTGGACGCTGTGTGTAGAGGGGCATCGGCATGGCGAAGCAGTTCCTCAACAGGAAGAGGGGTGGGTCGGCGTCAATCATGCCCAGTCCACTCGTGAGAGTCGTGAGCTGCTGGTGCCTGGATCTGATGGTGGAGCGGATGCCCGGTGGGAAGATCAACCACCCGCAGATGAGGACATCTCCTTTTTGGGGTTACTTGCTCCTGGTGGAGAATGGATCGCTGCATAAGAAGTCAAAATATAAAATATTTGATACCGTAATTCGAAATATGTGACTGATATATCGCATCATATCTGAAAATATGAAGTATAAGTGGCAGTTTGAATATCGTCCGCCTACATAGCTCAGTCGGTAGAGCATCAGACTTTTATAGCATATACTGTAAAGGTATCTGAGGGTCGCGGTTTCAAGTCCCTCTGCGGGCGAATCTACCTTCCTTTTTTTTTTTTTTCTTTATGGAAAAATATTTTGACATTTATTTGTAAGTATTTATAAAGATCATATTTTACAGGTGAAATTTCTGATAGGTTACGTGTTTATTTAGCATTATTGTACCGGTGGATTGGCAGTATCGGTAGAGGGGCGGACGCCATGCTTTCCAGCATAGTTACGTCCCTTTACGATCTGAGTTCAAATCCCGCCGAGGTTGACTTTGCCTTTCATCATTACGGGGTCGATAAAATAAAGCACCAGTAATGCACTGGTTAATTGCTGGCCTTGTATCTAAAGTAGAAACAATTATTGTACATCTCTCATAATCTGGACGTTTCATGGTGAACAGAATAATATAACTATGTTAATGTCACAGTAATATTTCTTATTGAATGTAACGAATAAATCTCACCTAACATAACTTAACACACATGCTTTGTGAGGTTTTAAACTACAATCCTCAAACACATCACCAAAATATTTAGTTATCCAGTCAGAAGACATTCACAATACTGTTTTCTATATCAGAAACTATTGATGCGAGGTGAAACTAAACAAAAGCTAGTTCTCCTTATCGGATCAGCGTAACTTATGGATGAAAGGACGAGCGCAGCATGTGACCGCCGAATATATTAATTGGTAGAGCATCAGAGTTTTACAAAATGTATTGTGAAGACATCTCTGTTCTCGTTTCAAGTAACTCAACGGGTGAAGGGAATTTTTTACCGGTGTTCGCATTCATTTATGACATACGTTTTATCCATCTTAAGCTCCTGATAATGTCGACAAGAATTGTATACGAAATCTGAATGTTGTTGATTCATGTCACAGGAGAAGAGAATACTTTTTTAAGGGATCATGATGGTTGTCCGCATTCATTTATGAAATAGGTTTTATATATATCATAATCTTCTGATAACTTTAATTCGTATTTAAGTTATGTTGATCATATTATTAATACCCTATTTCTTTTTATCTTGTTAAAGTTCATAAGAAAGACATCACTACATTTTAACAAATGTTGAACGTGCAAAAGTCAATCTTGCAAAATGGAGATATTTAAAGGATGGGGACGTTGTGTGTGACAGCGACATCGAACCACAGAATATGGAGCACCCCCCGATATGCCCCCTGCTGGAACACCCTTGCATAGCATTGGACTTGGCAGAATTTGATGAGAAAGGACAGCAATATGTTCACCTGTGGTGGAACCACAGCTAACCAAGCTCTGTAACTGACACTCTTGTGGACACGATCAGAAAAAGAACGTAATGAAACATGTACAAGTGTTACACTTTCAATTACTTGAAATATGAAACAGATTAGAAGACATAATCAAAATTTTAAACACAATTAAATGATACATGCATACATAATACATGTTGTCAAGCTTTCACTGTGTACAAGTATGGCACCGACAACAATATATCTATGTACACTATGTATAATACTATATTGTCTCTTATATCTCCGCTTTTGGATTTGATTAAGCAAGTGATAATAATAGTTATATCTCACTATATAACTATTATTATTATCACAACAATATTATTCCCTAAGGCAAAAAGTTAAATATTCCCAAATCCATTAAACATTGTTAGTGAGAAGTACACCGACTAATCTCAAAGTAAACTTCGACAAGGTTAGTCTTCCAAATAGTAAGTATACATATTGATGTATCCTACTTACTCTGGGTAAGTGAAAGCATACAAAAATTAAAACTCCGTAGTGCAAAATACGTAACATATATGCCACCGAGTCTGAAAATACGCACAACCAATACTGTATTCTATATTTACAAAACAGTTGCCTGTCCTTAGGTGGTGAAATATTAAGAACAAAAGCTATCGCTATGGTGAAACCTTTGTCAGTAGTTTTCATCTGTTGACCATCAAACTCGAACAGTTAAATCTGTTTCACATGTTAATTTACTGATCATTTCAATATTTACTTAATTTTTGTTGTTATTTTAGTTTTTATACAGTTATATATGATTACTGTTATGAGATCTAATCCCTGTACTTCTGAAGTTGTCACTAATCTATTAGTGTGAAGTATGTTCAATAGTCAACTACATGGTTTAAGAGGAACAGGATCAGAGATTTGTTCTGAACAAGTGTCTAAGAGCCGTGAGTAATATTATTTATTATAACATTTTTTTTAGGCAGATTCGTCAAATAATATCTATCTTAAACTATATTTTAATAAATTTAGGTATAAAAACAATTAAGACAACAGAATAAGTACCGCAAAATTTCATCATATAACTATATTATTATCAAACAATATTATTTGTTAAGGCGAGAAATTTAAATTTCACCTAATGGAACATACATTACATATCACTTGTGAGAATTACACGGACGAAACTCCAATGGAACCTCGCAAAGATCAACTATATGAGTAGTAAGTAAACACAATGATGTGTTTTAACTATGGATAAGAAGCCAAAATATAAAATATTTGATATCCGTAATTCGAAATATGTGACTGATATATCCCATCATATCTGAAAATATGAAGTCTTATTGTTAACTTCGCCTGACTAGTCTATCCTGTGTTATCTTAAAATAAAGAGTCTAAGTGACAGCTAGAATTCTATCCGCCTGCATAGCTCAGTCGGTAGAGCATCCGACTTTTATAGCATATATTATGAAGGTATCTGAAGGTCGCGGGTTCAAGTCCCTCTGTGGGCGAATATTATTTTTTTTTTCCGTGTGAGGCTTTGTAGTTTGTAGTCGTTTATGAAATATCTTTTACACCTCCTACGTTCGTGATAATTTTTAACGTTGTTTCACTGATATTTTAATCATTCTGTTAATAACCTATTCCTATTTAACTTTATAGTGTTATCTATAAGGATTACAGTTCCAATGACCTGAAATATGAAACACATTAGAAGAGGTCATAGAAGTCTTAAGTATAATGAAGTAATTGTTTCTACGTTAGGCACAAGGCCAGCAATTAACCAGTGTATTACTGGTACTTTATTTTATCGACCACGTAAGGATGAAAGGCAAAGTTAACCTCGGCGGGATTTGAACTCAGAATGGCAAGGGCCGTTGAAATAATAAAGATGTATCATATCTAGGCGGACAAGCTTGAATTGTGTAAATAAGGAAAGAAAGAAGAAGAACCGGAAGGGTAGGGGATGACAATAGCTCTGGTGTTGGAGAAGAGAGGGGGTGGGGGGTGAGGGTGATTGAGCTTTGGGCCTAGGTCAACAGGACAGAAGTGTTGCGCTCCGCTGACAAGACGGCATAAGCATTCCCCCGAACGATGGTTAATGACACCCGCTGCAACAACCAAATGACCACGAGGGGCTCCCTTCTGTGACGAGCCGCCGACGCTACGATCTTGCGGAGGAGCTCGGCAGTATGGGGTACAAGTACGTCTGATGTCTCAATGGTGACCGGTGCATAGAGGAAGCGGCCTTTTGCGTTCTTCTGCGAGGTGGGCTGCAATGCCGGGGTTTGTGGCCGAAGCAACTAAGTTGGAGGCGGAGAACGTGAAGCAGGCGGTGGCGTCCCAGATGAAGAATCTACCTCCTTCGAATGGGAAGAGGGGTGATTCCGTCAGGGCGCTTGCCATCTCCACCGTCGAGGCCTGCTGGTTCCAGTTGAGATGGAAAGCCAGCTGCGTCCAGGCTTTTTCTCAATATGTCGTTGAGAGCGGCGTGTTTAGGGAACCGGCGTGCTCTGGCGACAAGAGAGAGGGTGCAGGCTCAATTTGTCAACAACCGCTCCGCAGAGGCATTTATGTGGCTCACACACGTGCAACTATTTGATAATAATACATATAATAATCTGTTAGACACGCAGTGACTAACAATAGAATGTTTTAAGTCTGCGTGTCTGATGTCTTGTGATGACATACATGCGTAGCTTGTGAATGAAAATGTCAAGGGGTATCGCTGGCCGTGGTGATGCCTCCCAAACATCTTTTGTAATGTATCGTCTTATTGGCTAATTTCATCGTCTTATTGGCTAATCAACCAACGAGAGTAACTGTTGCTCAAAAGCATCATCCACTTTGTTTCCACGTTTATTTATCGTTTCGCTTTCGAATCTTCCTCCAGTATTTCGTCGTTTTATCATCAAAACATTTTCTCGTTTGGGAAAGTTATATTGTTAATTTATATATGATTTTTTAATTTTATATTAACTATTAAAAGTCTGAAAATATTTTTATACATCTTACAATAATATTTATAAGATCATTTATAAAATAACAATTATATAATCTAATTACATTACAACGATAATTTATTATTAATATATATCATGTTTAACAAGCGTTGCCTTTAAAAAATATTAAACTAGACCTGAAAAATGCGCAAGATCAAAAGAACCACAGAATGTTATAATAAACCTTCAAAAGTGTGGGGCTAGAGTTGTTGCTAAAAAACATTGTAATCATTATCTATCGTACACCCTGTGGCATCCTTTTATAAAAAAAAAAAGAGACTCATAACGAACTCAAGACGGCACGATAATTATTTAAGTGAATTTATAATATAGAAGTCGGTTTAAGTGCATTTCGTATTAATCATTAGTAAACATCTAATATGAGATGCTGAACATTAGCTTAAATAATTATCGTGTCGTCTTGAGTTTGTTATGAGTCTCTTTTTTATAAAAGGATGCCACAGAGTGTACGATAGATAATGATTACAATATTTTTGAGCAACAACTCTAGTCCCACACTTTTGAAGGTTTATTATAATATTCTGTGGCTCTTTTGAGCTTGCGTATTTTTCAGGTCTAGTCATATATGTAACCTCATTGTGTTAATTGTAAAGTATGACCTATTCACAGTTTTCCTAATATTGTATTGTAAAATATGATCGTTGTACGCATTCATTTCAATGTTTTTACAGTTTGTCATGAATCGCTCTCATACACCCGGAAGCTGAGATATAAAAGATACTTTCCTATATATTTTGTAAATAAAATATTCTTGTTAAAGACTTATTTACACATAATTGAAGATTGTCTGCCTAGTATTGTGTATGTCTTTATTATTTCATTATACTTAAGATTTCTATTACCCGTTCTAATGTGTGTGATATTTCAGGTCATTGGTACTGTAATCCTTATTGTAACACTATAAAGATAAATAAGAATAGGTTATTAATAGAATGGTTAAAACATATTTGAAACAACCTTAAAGAACAAAAACATGGGATATATAAATCATATTTCTTAAACGAGTACAAACCACAAAAACACACATGGGAAAAAAATTATATTCGCCCGCAGAGGGACTTTAACCCGCGACCCTCAGATACCTTCACAGTATATGCTATAAAAGTCTGATGCTCTACCGACTGAGCTATGCGGGAGGACAATATTCTAGCTGTCACTTAGACTCTTTATTTTTAGATAACACAGGATAGATTAATCAGGCGTAGTTAACAATAAGACTTCATATTTTCAGATATGATGGGATATATCAATGACATATTTCATGTTACGGATATATAATATTTTATATTTTGACTTCTTATCCATAGATAGAACACATCATTGTGTTTACTTACTACTGATATTGCTGATATTTGCGAGGTTTCATTTCAGTTCCGTCCGTGTAATTCTCGCAAGTGATGTGTAGTGTATGTTCTATTTGGTGAATTTAAATTTCTCGCCTGAGTGAATATTCTTGTGATAATAATATAGTAATATGATGACATTTTGCGGTAGTTATTCTGCTGTCTTAATTGTTTTATACCTTAATTTATTAAAATATAGTTTAAGGATAGATATGTAGCAGTTGCCTCTCTTGTTGTGACTCACAACCCCAATAGATTAACAACATCTAGACGGGAAGTAGAACCCTTTCTGTAACTTCCGGTCAGAACCCTATAAAACTAACAACTTTAAGTTCTCACCCTCTCATTTGCCCTTCCGGCGCCTGGCCTTCGCCAGGCGTCTTCTGCCAGCCTGCGTTTGCCTGGCAATCAAAACGGTAACTACTAACTTTGCCTAATTCTTTCGTTTATTCATTGACATGTCAACTATACTGTTAAATTGTTGATTAAATATTATACACACAAACCATGTCTCTTTGCTACATTCATACACACGAGTTCTCCGCTATAGATTTTTTTGACGATTGTGTTTCAAAAAATGTTATAATAAATTATATTACTCACGGCTCTTAGTCACTTGTTAAGAATAAATCTCTCATCCTGTTCCTCTTAAAGCATTGAACATACTCTACACGAGTAGATTAGTGACAACTTCAGAAGCACAAGGATTAGATCTCGTAACAGTAAACTAAAATTAAGTAAATAGTGAAATGATCAGTAAATTAACATGCGAAATACGTATTTTATAAATACTTTCACGAATAAAAGAATTACTTCGACAAAAGAGGTCCTTGAACTCGTGACACATAGAAAGTTCCACAGATTTAACTGTTCAGGTTTGATGGTCAACTGATGAAAGCTACTGACAAAGGTTTCACTACAGCGATAGCTTTTGTTCTCAATAGTTCACCACCTAAGGAAAGGCAACTGTTTTGTAAATATAGAATACAGTATTGGTTGTGCTTATTTTCAGACTCGATGTGATATATGTTACGTATTTTGCACTACGGAGTTTTAATTTTTATAGGATTTCTCTTACCCAGACTAACTCCATAGATAGGATACATCAACAAGTATACTTACAATTTGGAAGACTAACCTAGTCGAGGTTAACTTTGAGATTAGTCGGTGTACTTCTCACTAACAATGATTAATGGATTTGGGAATATTGTAATTGTTTGCCTTAGGGAATAATATTGTTGTGATAATAATAAGTTATATAGTGAGATATAACTTATATTATTATCACTCGCATAATCAAATCCAAAATCGGATATATAAGAGACAATATTATAAATATTGTACATGAATATATTATTGTCGGAGCCATATTTATACACAGTGCAAGTTTGACAAATAGTATTGTGTATGCATTTATCATTTAATTGTGTTTAAAATTTTGATTATGTCTTCTAATCTGTTTCATATTTCAAGTCATTGAAAGTGTAACACGTGTACATGTTTCATTTTGTTCTTCTTATCGTGTCCACAAGAGTGTCAGTTACAGAGCTTGGTTAGATGTGATTTCCAAGTAGAACATACACTACACATCGCTTGTGAGAATTACACGGACGAAACTCCAATGGAACCTCGCAAAGATCAGCTATATGAGTAGTAAGTAAACACAACTATGGATAAGAAGTCAACATATAAAATATTTCATATACGTAATTCGAAATATGTGACTGATATATCCCATCATATCTGAAAATATGAAGTCTTATTGTTAACTTCGCCTGACTAGTCTATCCTGTGTTATCTTAAAATAAAGAGTCTAAGTGACAGCTAGAATTCTATCCGCCTGCATAGCTCAGTCGATAGAGCATCAGACTTTTATAGCATATATTATGAAGGTATCTGAGGGTCGCGGGTTCAATTCCCTCTGAGGGCGAATATAATTTTTTTTTTTCGTGTGAGGCTTTGTAGTTTGTAGTTGATTATGAAATATCTTTTACACCTCCTACGTTCGTGATAATTTTTAACGTTGTTTCACTGATATTTTAATCATTCTTTTAATAACCTATTCCTATTTAACTTTATAGTGTTACCTATAAGGATTACAGTTCCAATGACCTGAAATATGAAACACATTAGAAGAGGTCATAGAAATCTTAAGTATAATGTAATAATTGTTTCTACGTTAGGCACAAGGCCAGCAAATACCCAGTTTATTACTGCTACTTTATTTTATCGACCACGTAAGGATGAAAGGCAAAGTTAACCTCGACGGGATTTGAACTCAGAATGGCAAGGGCCGTTGAAATAATAAAGATGTATCACATCTAGGCGGACAAGCTTGAATTGAGTAAATAAGGAAAGAAAGAAGAAGAACCGGAAGGGTAGGGGATGACAATAGCTCTGGTGTTGGAGAAGAGAGGGGGTGGTGGGTGAGGGTGATTGAGCTTTGGGCCTAGGTCAACAGGACAGAAGTGCTGCGCTCCGCTGACAAGACGACAAAAGTATTCCCCCTGACGATGGTCAATGACACCCGCTGCAACAACCAGCCGATCACGCGGGGCTCCCTCCTGTGACGAGCCGCCGACGCTACGATCTTGCGGAGGAGCTCGGCAGTATGGGGTACAAGTACGTCTGATGTCTCAATGGTGACCGGTGCCTAGAGGAAGCGGCCGGAAAAACCCGGTATATTATTATTTAGCGTTCTTCTGCGAAGCAGGCTGCAATGCCGGGGTTTGTGGCCGAAGCGACTAAGTTGGAGGCGGAGAACGTGAAGCAGGCGGTGGCGTCCCAGATGAAGAATCTACCTCCTTCGAATGGGAAGAGGGGTGATTCCGTCAGGGCGCTTGCCATCTCCACCGTCGAGGCCTGCTGGTTCCAGTTGAGATGGAAAGCCAGCTGCGTCCAGGCTTTTTCTCAATATGTCGTTGAGAGCGGCGTGTTTAGGGAACCGGCGTGCTCTGGCGACAAGAGAGAGGGTGCAGGCTCAATTTGTCAACAACCGCTCCGCAGAGGCATTTATGTGGCTCACACACGTGCAACTATTTGATAATAATACATATAATAATCTGTTAGACACGCGGTGACTAACAATAGAATGTTTTAAGTCTGCGTGTCTGATGTGTTGTGATGACATACATGCGTAGCTTGTGAATGAAAATGTCAAGGGGTATCGCTGGCCGTGGTAATGCATCCCAAACATCTTTTGTAATGTATCGTCTTATTGGCTAATTTCATCGTCTTATTGGCTAATCAACCAACGAGAGTAACTGTTTCTCAAAAGCATCCGCCACTTTGTTTCCACGTTTATTTATCGTTTTGCTTTCGAATCTTCCTCCAGTATTTCGTCGTTTTATCATCAAAACATTTTCTCGTTTGGGAAAGTTATATTGTTCATTTATATATGATTTTTTAATTTTATATTAACTATTAAAAGTCTGAAAATATGTTTATACATCTTACAATAATATTTATAAGATCATTTATAAAATAACATTTATATAATCTAATTACATTACAACGATAATTTATTATTAATATATATCATGTTTAACTAGATTTATTACAAGTGTTGCTTAAAAAAATATTAAACTAGACCTGAAAAATGCGCAAGATCAAAAGAGCCACAGAATGTTATAATAAACCTTCAAAAGTGTGGGACTAGAGTTGTTGCTCAAAAATATTGTAATCATTATCTATCGTACACTCTATGGCATCCTTTTATAAAAAAAAGAGACTCATAACGAACTCAAGACGGCACGATAATTATTTAAGTGAATTTATAATATAGAATTCGGTTTAAGTACATATCGTATTAATCATTACTAAACATCTTTTTTATAAAAGGATGCCACAGAGTGTACGATAGATAATGATTACAATATTTTTGAGCAACAACTCTAGTCCCACACTTTTGAAGGTTTATTATAACATTCTGTGGCTCTTTTGAGCTTGCGTATTTTTCAGGTCTAGTCATATATGTAACCTCATTGTGTTAATTGTAAAGTATGACCTATTCACAGTTATCTTAATATTGTATTGTAAAATATGATCGTTGTACGTATTCATTTCAATGTGTTTACAGTTTGTCATGAATCGCTTTCATACACCCGGAAGCTGAGATATAAAAGATACTTTCCTATATATTTTGTAAATAAACTATTCTTGTTAAAGACTTATTTACACATAATTGAAGATTGTCTGCATAGTATTGTGTATGTCTTTATTATTTCATTATACTTAAGATTTCTATTACCCGTTCTAATGTGTGTGATATTTCAGGTCATTGGTACTGTAATCCTTATTGTAACACTATAAAGATAAATAAGAATAGGTTATTAATAGAATGGTTAAAAGATCTTTGAAACAACCTTAAAGAATAAAATCATGGGATATATAAATCATATTTCATAAACGAATACAAACCACAAAAACTCTCATGGGAAAAAAATTATATTCGCCCGCAGAGGGACTTGAACCCGCGACCCTCAGATACCTTAACAGTATAGGTTATAAAAGTCTGATGCTCTACCGACTGAGCTATGCAGGCGGACAATATTCTAGCTGTCACTTAGATTCTTTATTTTTAGATAACACAGGATAGATTAGTCAGGCGTAGTTAACAATAAGACTTCATATTTTCAGATATGATGGGATATATCAATGACATATTTCATGTTACGGATATATAATATTTTATATTTTGACTTCTTATCCATAGATAGAACACATCATTGTGTTTACTTACTACTGATATTGCTGATATTTGCGAGGTTTCATTTCAGTTCCGTCCGTGTAATTCTCGCAAGTGATGTGTAGTGTATGTTCTATTTGGTGAATTTAAATTTCTCGCCTGAGTGAATATTCTTGTGATAATAATATAGTAATATGATGACATTTTGCGGTAGTTATTCTGCTGTCTTAATTGTTTTATACCTTAATTTATTAAAATATAGTTTAAGGATAGATATGTAGCAGTTGCCTCTCTTGTTGTGACTCACAACCCCAATAGATTAACAACATCTAGACGGGAAGTAGAACCCTTTCTGTAACTTCCGGTCAGAACCCTATAAAACTAACAACTTTAAGTTCTCACCCTCTCATTTGCCCTTCCGGCGCCTGGCCTTCGCCAGGCGTCTTCTGCCAGCCTGCGTTTGCCTGGCAATCAAAACGGTAACTACTAACTTTGCCTAATTCTTTCGTTTATTCATTGACATGTCAACTATACTGTTAAATTGTTGATTAAATATTATACACACAAACCATGTCTCTTTGCTACATTCATACACACGAGTTCTCCGCTATAGATTTTTTTGACGATTGTGTTTCAAAAAATGTTATAATAAATTATATTACTCACGGCTCTTAGTCACTTGTTAAGAATAAATCTCTCATCCTGTTCCTCTTAAAGCATTGAACATACTCTACACGAGTAGATTAGTGACAACTTCAGAAGCACAAGGATTAGATCTCGTAACAGTAAACTAAAATTAAGTAAATAGTGAAATGATCAGTAAATTAACATGCGAAATACGTATTTTATAAATACTTTCACGAATAAAAGAATTACTTCGACAAAAGAGGTCCTTGAACTCGTGACACATAGAAAGTTCCACAGATTTAACTGTTCAGGTTTGATGGTCAACTGATGAAAGCTACTGACAAAGGTTTCACTACAGCGATAGCTTTTGTTCTCAATAGTTCACCACCTAAGGAAAGGCAACTGTTTTGTAAATATAGAATACAGTATTGGTTGTGCTTATTTTCAGACTCGATGTGATATATGTTACGTATTTTGCACTACGGAGTTTTAATTTTTATAGGATTTCTCTTACCCAGACTAACTCCATAGATAGGATACATCAACAAGTATACTTACAATTTGGAAGACTAACCTAGTCGAGGTTAACTTTGAGATTAGTCGGTGTACTTCTCACTAACAATGATTAATGGATTTGGGAATATTGTAATTGTTTGCCTTAGGGAATAATATTGTTGTGATAATAATAAGTTATATAGTGAGATATAACTTATATTATTATCACTCGCATAATCAAATCCAAAATCGGATATATAAGAGACAATATTATAAATATTGTACATGAATATATTATTGTCGGAGCCATATTTATACACAGTGCAAGTTTGACAAATAGTATTGTGTATGCATTTATCATTTAATTGTGTTTAAAATTTTGATTATGTCTTCTAATCTGTTTCATATTTCAAGTCATTGAAAGTGTAACACGTGTACATGTTTCATTTTGTTCTTCTTATCGTGTCCACAAGAGTGTCAGTTACAGAGCTTGGTTAGATGTGATTTCCAAGTAGAACATACACTACACATCGCTTGTGAGAATTACACGGACGAAACTCCAATGGAACCTCGCAAAGATCAGCTATATGAGTAGTAAGTAAACACAACTATGGATAAGAAGTCAACATATAAAATATTTCATATACGTAATTCGAAATATGTGACTGATATATCCCATCATATCTGAAAATATGAAGTCTTATTGTTAACTTCGCCTGACTAGTCTATCCTGTGTTATCTTAAAATAAAGAGTCTAAGTGACAGCTAGAATTCTATCCGCCTGCATAGCTCAGTCGATAGAGCATCAGACTTTTATAGCATATATTATGAAGGTATCTGAGGGTCGCGGGTTCAATTCCCTCTGAGGGCGAATATAATTTTTTTTTTTCGTGTGAGGCTTTGTAGTTTGTAGTTGATTATGAAATATCTTTTACACCTCCTACGTTCGTGATAATTTTTAACGTTGTTTCACTGATATTTTAATCATTCTTTTAATAACCTATTCCTATTTAACTTTATAGTGTTACCTATAAGGATTACAGTTCCAATGACCTGAAATATGAAACACATTAGAAGAGGTCATAGAAATCTTAAGTATAATGTAATAATTGTTTCTACGTTAGGCACAAGGCCAGCAAATACCCAGTTTATTACTGCTACTTTATTTTATCGACCACGTAAGGATGAAAGGCAAAGTTAACCTCGACGGGATTTGAACTCAGAATGGCAAGGGCCGTTGAAATAATAAAGATGTATCACATCTAGGCGGACAAGCTTGAATTGAGTAAATAAGGAAAGAAAGAAGAAGAACCGGAAGGGTAGGGGATGACAATAGCTCTGGTGTTGGAGAAGAGAGGGGGTGGTGGGTGAGGGTGATTGAGCTTTGGGCCTAGGTCAACAGGACAGAAGTGCTGCGCTCCGCTGACAAGACGACAAAAGTATTCCCCCTGACGATGGTCAATGACACCCGCTGCAACAACCAGCCGATCACGCGGGGCTCCCTCCTGTGACGAGCCGCCGACGCTACGATCTTGCGGAGGAGCTCGGCAGTATGGGGTACAAGTACGTCTGATGTCTCAATGGTGACCGGTGCCTAGAGGAAGCGGCCGGAAAAACCCGGTATATTATTATTTAGCGTTCTTCTGCGAAGCAGGCTGCAATGCCGGGGTTTGTGGCCGAAGCGACTAAGTTGGAGGCGGAGAACGTGAAGCAGGCGGTGGCGTCCCAGATGAAGAATCTACCTCCTTCGAATGGGAAGAGGGGTGATTCCGTCAGGGCGCTTGCCATCTCCACCGTCGAGGCCTGCTGGTTCCAGTTGAGATGGAAAGCCAGCTGCGTCCAGGCTTTTTCTCAATATGTCGTTGAGAGCGGCGTGTTTAGGGAACCGGCGTGCTCTGGCGACAAGAGAGAGGGTGCAGGCTCAATTTGTCAACAACCGCTCCGCAGAGGCATTTATGTGGCTCACACACGTGCAACTATTTGATAATAATACATATAATAATCTGTTAGACACGCGGTGACTAACAATAGAATGTTTTAAGTCTGCGTGTCTGATGTGTTGTGATGACATACATGCGTAGCTTGTGAATGAAAATGTCAAGGGGTATCGCTGGCCGTGGTAATGCATCCCAAACATCTTTTGTAATGTATCGTCTTATTGGCTAATTTCATCGTCTTATTGGCTAATCAACCAACGAGAGTAACTGTTTCTCAAAAGCATCCGCCACTTTGTTTCCACGTTTATTTATCGTTTTGCTTTCGAATCTTCCTCCAGTATTTCGTCGTTTTATCATCAAAACATTTTCTCGTTTGGGAAAGTTATATTGTTCATTTATATATGATTTTTTAATTTTATATTAACTATTAAAAGTCTGAAAATATGTTTATACATCTTACAATAATATTTATAAGATCATTTATAAAATAACATTTATATAATCTAATTACATTACAACGATAATTTATTATTAATATATATCATGTTTAACTAGATTTATTACAAGTGTTGCTTAAAAAAATATTAAACTAGACCTGAAAAATGCGCAAGATCAAAAGAGCCACAGAATGTTATAATAAACCTTCAAAAGTGTGGGACTAGAGTTGTTGCTCAAAAATATTGTAATCATTATCTATCGTACACTCTATGGCATCCTTTTATAAAAAAAAGAGACTCATAACGAACTCAAGACGGCACGATAATTATTTAAGTGAATTTATAATATAGAATTCGGTTTAAGTACATATCGTATTAATCATTACTAAACATCTTTTTTATAAAAGGATGCCACAGAGTGTACGATAGATAATGATTACAATATTTTTGAGCAACAACTCTAGTCCCACACTTTTGAAGGTTTATTATAACATTCTGTGGCTCTTTTGAGCTTGCGTATTTTTCAGGTCTAGTCATATATGTAACCTCATTGTGTTAATTGTAAAGTATGACCTATTCACAGTTATCTTAATATTGTATTGTAAAATATGATCGTTGTACGTATTCATTTCAATGTGTTTACAGTTTGTCATGAATCGCTTTCATACACCCGGAAGCTGAGATATAAAAGATACTTTCCTATATATTTTGTAAATAAACTATTCTTGTTAAAGACTTATTTACACATAATTGAAGATTGTCTGCATAGTATTGTGTATGTCTTTATTATTTCATTATACTTAAGATTTCTATTACCCGTTCTAATGTGTGTGATATTTCAGGTCATTGGTACTGTAATCCTTATTGTAACACTATAAAGATAAATAAGAATAGGTTATTAATAGAATGGTTAAAAGATCTTTGAAACAACCTTAAAGAATAAAATCATGGGATATATAAATCATATTTCATAAACGAATACAAACCACAAAAACTCTCATGGGAAAAAAATTATATTCGCCCGCAGAGGGACTTGAACCCGCGACCCTCAGATACCTTAACAGTATAGGTTATAAAAGTCTGATGCTCTACCGACTGAGCTATGCAGGCGGACAATATTCTAGCTGTCACTTAGATTCTTTATTTTTAGATAACACAGGATAGATTAGTCAGGCGTAGTTAACAATAAGACTTCATATTTTCAGATATGATAGGATATATCAGTGACATATTTCATGTTACGGATATATAATATTTTAATTTTGACTTCTTATCCATAGATAGAACACATCATTGTGTTTACTTACTACTGATATTGCTGATATTTGCCAGGTTTCATTTCAGTTCCGTCCGTGTAATTCTCGCAAGTGATGTGTAGTGTATGTTCTATTTGGTGAAATTTAAATTTCTCGCCTGAGTGAATATTCTTGTGATAATAATATAGTAATATGATGACATTTTGCGGTAGTTATTCTGCTGTCTTAATTGTTTTATACCTTAATTTATTAAAATATAGTTTAGGATAAATATTTTTTGACGATTGTGTTTCAAAAAATGTTATAATAAATTATATTACTCACGGCTCTTAGACACTTGTTAAGAACAAATCTCTGATCCTGTTCCTCTTAAACCATGTAGTTGACTATTGAACATACTCTACACTAGTAGATTAGTGACAACTTTAGAAGCACAAGGATTAGATCTCGTAACAGTAATCAAAAATTAAGTAAATAGTGAAATGATCAGTAAATTAACATGCGAAATACGTATTTTATAAATACTTTCACGAATAAAAGAATTACTTCGACAAAAGAGGTCCTTGAACTCGTGACACAGAAAGTTTCACAGATTTAACATATTTTCAGACTCGATGGCATATATGTTACGTATTTTGCACTACAGAGTTTTAATTTTTATATGATTTCTCTTACCCAGACTAACTCCATAGATAGGATACATCAACATGTATACTTACTATTTGGAAGACTAACCTAGTCGAGGTTAACTTTGAGATTAGTCGGTGTACTTCTCACTAACAATGATTAATGGATTTGGGAATATTGTATTTGTTTGCCTTAGGGAATAATATTGTTGTGATAATAATAAGTTATATAGTGAGATATAACTTATATTATTATCACTCGCATAACCAAATCCAAAATCGGATATATAAGAGACAATATTATAAATATTGTACATGAATATATTATTGTCGGAGCCATATTTATACACAGTGCAAGTTTGACAAATAGTATTGTGTATGCATTTATCATTTAATTGTGTTTAAAATTTTGATTATGTCTTCTAATCTGTTTCATATTTCAAGTCATTGAAAGTGTAACACTTGTACATGTTTCATTTTGTTCTTCTTATCGTGTCCACAAGAGTGTCAGTTACAGAGCTTGGTTAGACGTGATTTCCAAGTAGAACATACACTACACATCGCTTGTGAGAATTACACGGACGAAACTCCAATGGAACCTCGCAAAGATCAGCTATATGAGTAGTAAGTAAACACAACTATGGATAAGAAGTCAACATATAAAATATTTGATATCCGTAATTCGAAATATGTGACTGATATATCCCATCATATCTGAAAATATGAAGTCTTATTGTTAACTTCGCCTGACTAGTCTATCCTGTGTTATCTTAAAATAAAGAGTCTAAGTGACAGCTAGAATTCTATCCGCCTGCATAGCTCAGTCGGTAGAGCATCAGACTTTTATAGCATATATTATGAAGGTATCTGAGGGTCGCGGGTTCAAGTCCCTCTGTGGGCGAATATAATTTTTTTTTTTCGTGTGAGGCTTTGTAGTTTGTAGTTGTTTATGAAATATCTTTTTCACCTCCTACGTTCGTGATAATTTTTAACGTTGTTTCACTGATATTTTAATCATTCTGTTAATAACCTATTCCTATTTAACTTTATAGTGTTACCTATAAGGATTACAGTTCCAATGACCTGAAATATGAAACACATTAGAAGAGGTCATAGAAATCTTAAGTACAATGTAATAATTGTTTCTACGTTAGGCACAAGGCCAGCAAATACCCAGTGTATTACTGGTACTTTATTTTATCGACCCCGTAAGGATGAAAGGCAAAGTTAACCTCGACGGGATTTGAACTCAGAATGGCAAGGGCCGTTGAAATAATAAAGATGTATCACATCTAGGCGGACAAGCTTGAATTGTGTAAATAAGGAAAGAAAGAAGAAGAACCGGAAGGGTAGGGGATGACAATAGCTCTTGTGTTGGAGAAGAGAGGGGGTGGAGGGTGAGGGTGATTGATCTTTGGGCCTAGGTCAACAGGACAGAAGTGCTGCGCTCCGCTGACAAGACGGCAAAAGTATTCCCCCTGACGATGGTCAATGACAGCCGCTGCAACAACCAGCCGATCACGCGGGGCTCCCTCCTGTGACGAGCCGCTGACGCTACGATCTTGCGGAGGAGCTCGGCAGTATGGGGTACAAGTACGTCTGATGTCTCAATGGTGACCGGTGCCTAGAGGAAGCGGCCGGAAAAACCCGGTATATGATTATTTTGGGTTCTTCTGCGAAGCAGGCTGCAATGCCGGGGTTTGTGGCCGAAGCGACTAAGTTGGAGGCGGAGAACGTGAAGCAGGCGGTGGCGTCCCAGATGAAGAATATACCTCCTTCGAATGGGAAGAGGGGTGATTCCGTCAGGGCGCTTGCCATCTCCACCGTCGAGGCCTGCTGGTTCCAGTTGAGATGGAAAGCCAGCTGCGTCCAGGCTTTTTCTCAATATGTCGTTGAGAGCGGCGTGTTTAGGGAACCGGCGTGCTCTGGCGACAAGAGAGAGGGTGCAGGCTCAATTTGTCAACAACCGCTCCGCAGAGGCATTTATGTGGCTCACACACGTGCAACTATTTGATAATAATACATATAATAATCTGTTAGACACGCAGTGACTAACAATAGAATGTTTTAAGTCTGCGTGTCTGATGTGTTGTGATGACATACATGCGTAGCTTGTGAATGAAAATGTCAAGGGGTATCGCTGGCCGTGGTGATGCCTCCCAAACATCTTTTGTAATGTATCGTCTTATTGGCTAATTTCATCGTCTTATTGGCTAATCAACCAACGAGAGTAACTGTTGCTCAAAAGCATCCGCCACTTTGTTTCCACGTTTATTTATCGTTTCGCTTTCGAATCTTCCTCCAGTATTTCGTCGTTTTATCATCAAAACATTTTCTCGTTTGGGAAAGTTATATTGTTAATTTATATAGGATTTTTTAATTTTATGTTAACTATTAAAAGTCTGAAAATATGTTTATACATCTTACAATAATATTTATAAGATCATTTATAAAATAACATTTATATAATCTAATTACATTACAACGATAATTTATTATTAATATTTAACTAGAGTTATTACAAGTGTTGCTTAAAAAAATATTAAACTAGACCTGAAAAATGCGCAAGATCAAAAGAGCCACAGAATGTTATAATAAACCTTCAAAAGTGTGGGACTAGAGTTGTTGCTCAAAAATATTGTAATCATTATCTATCGTACACTCTATGGCATCATTTTATAAAAAAAGAGACTCATAACGAACTCAAGACGGCACGATAATTATTTAAGTGAATGTATAATATAGAATTCGGTTTAAGTACATATCGTATTAATCATTACTAAACATCTTTTTTATAAAAGGATGCCACAGAGTGTACGATAGATAATGATTACAATATTTTTTAGTAACAACTCTAGTCCCACACTTTTGAAGGTTTATTATAACATTCTGTGGCTCTTTTGAGCCTGCGCATTTTTCAGGTCTAGTCATATATGTAACCTCATTGTGTTAATTGTAAAGTATGACCTATTCACAGTTATCTTAATATTGTATTGTAAAATATGATCGTTGTACGCATTCATTTCAATGCGTTTACAGTTTGTCATGAATCGCTTTCATACACCCGGAAGCTGAGATATAAAAAATACTTTCCTATATATTTTGTAAATAAAATATTCTTGTTAAAGACTTATTTACACATAATTGAAGATTGTCTGCCTAGTATTGTGTATGTCTTTATTATTTCATTATACTTAAGATTTCTATTACCCGTTCTAATGTGTGTGATATTTCAGGTCATTGGTACTGTAATCCTTATTGTAACACTATAAAGATAAATAAGAATAGGTTATTAATAGAATGGTTAAAAGATCTTTAAAACAATCTTAAAGAATAAAATCATGGGATATATAAATCATATTTCATAAACGAATACAAACCACAAAAACTCTCATGGGAAAAAAATTATATTCGCCCGCAGAGGGACTTGAACCCGCGACCCTCAGATACCTTAACAGTATAGGTTATAAAAGTCTGATGCTCTACCGACTGAGCTATGCGGGCGGACAATATTCTAGCTGTCACTTAGACTCTTTATTTTTAAATAACACAGGATAGATAACAATAAGACTTCATATTTTCAGATATGATGGGATATATCAGTGACATATTTCATGTTACGGATATATAATATTTTAATTTTACCTCCTTACCCATAGATAGAACACATCATTGTGTTTACTTACTACTGATATTGCTGATATTTGCCAGGTTTCATTTCAGTTCCGTCCGTGTAATTCTCGCAAGTGATGTGTAGTGTATGTTCTATTTGGTGAAATTTAAATTTCTCGCCTGAGTGAATATTCTTGTGATAATAATATAGTAATATGATGACATTTTGCGGTAGTTATTCTGCTGTCTTAATTGTTTTATACCTTAATTTATTAAAATATAGTTTAAGGATAGATATGTAGCAGTTGCCTCTCTTGTTGTGACTCACAACCCCAATAGATTAACAACATCTAGACGGGAAGTAGAACCCCTTCTGTAACTTCCGGTCAGAACCCTATAAAACTAACAACTTTAAGTTCTCACCCTCTCATTTGCCCTTCCGGCGCCTGGCCTTCGCCAGGCGTCTTCTGCCAGCCTGCGTTTGCCTGGCAATCAAAACGGTAACTACTAACTTTGCTTCATTCTTTCGTTTATTCATTGACATGTCAACTATACTGTTAAATTGTTGATTAAATATTATACACACAAACCATGTCTCTTTGTTACATTCATACACACGAGTTCTCCGCTATAGATATTTTTTGACGATTGTGTTTCAAAAAATGTTATAATAAATTATATTACTCACGGCTCTTAGTCACTTGTTAAGAATAAAATCTCTCATCCTGTTCCTCTTAAAGCATTGAACATACTCTACACGAGTAGATTAGTGACAACTTCAGAAGCACAAGGATTAGATCTCGTAACAGTAAACTAAAATTAAGTAAATAGTGAAATGATCAGTAAATTAACATGCGAAATACGTATTTTATAAATACTTTCACGAATAAAAGAATTACTTCGACAAAAGAGGTCCTTGAACTCGTGACCCTCAGATACCTTAACAGTATAGGTTATAAAAGTCTGATGCTCTACCGACTGAGCTATGCGGGCGGACAATATTCTAGCTGTCACTTAGATTCTTTATTTTTAGATAACACAGGATAGATTAGTCAGGCGTAGTTAACAATAAGACTTCATATTTTCAGATATGATAGGATATATCAGTGACATATTTCATGTTACGGATATATAATATTTTAATTTTGACTTCTTATCCATAGATAGAACACATCATTGTGTTTACTTACTACTGATATTGCTGATATTTGCGAGGTTTCATTTCAGTTCCGTCCGTGTAATTCTCGCAAGTGATGTGTAGTGTATGTTCTATTTGGTGAAATTTAAATTTTTCGCCTGAGTGAATATTGGTGTGATAATAATATAATAATATGATGACATTTTGCGGTAGTTATTCTGCTGTCTTAATTGTTTTATACCTTAATTTATTAAAATATAGTTTAGGATAAATATTTTTTGACGATTGTGTTTCAAAAAATGTTATAATAAATTATATTACTCACGGCTCTTAGACACTTGTTAAGAACAAATCTCTGATCCTGTTCCTCTTAAACCATGTAGTTGACTATTGAACATACTCTACACTAGTAGATTAGTGACAACTTTAGAAGCACAAGGATTAGATCTCGTAACAGTAATCAAAAATTAAGTAAATAGTGAAATGATCAGTAAATTAACATGCGAAATACGTATTTTATAAATACTTTCACGAATAAAAGAATTACTTCGACAAAAGAGGTCCTTGAACTCGTGACACATAGAAAGTTTCACAGATTTAACATATTTTCAGACTCGATGGCATATATGTTACGTATTTTGCACTACGGAGTTTTAATTTTTATATGATTTCTCTTACCCAGACTAACTCCATAGATAGGATACATCAACATGTATACTTACTATTTGGAAGACCAACCTAGTCGAGGTTAACTTTGAGATTAGTCGGTGTACTTCTCACTAGCAATGATTAATGGATTTGGGAATATTGTAATTGTTTGCCTTAGGGAATAATATTGTTGTGATAATAATAAGTTATATAGTGAGATATAACTTATATTATTATCACTCGCATAATCAAATCCAAAATCAGATATATAAGAGACAATATTATAAATATTGTACATGAATATATTATTGTCGGAGCCATATTTATACACAGTGCAAGTTTGACAAATAGTATTGTGTATGCATTTATCATTTAATTGTGTTTAAAATTTTGATTATGTCTTCTAATCTGTTTCATATTTCAAGTCATTGAATGTGTAACACTTGTACATGTTTCATTTTGTTCTTCTTATCGTGTCCACAAGAGTGTCAGTTACAGAGCTTGGTTAGATGTGATTTCCAAGTAGAACATACACTACACATCGCTTGTGAGAATTACACGGACGAAACTCCAATGGAACCTCGCAAAGATCAGCTATATGAGTAGTAAGTAAACACAACTATGGATAAGAAGTCAACATATAAAATATTTGATATCCGTAATTCGAAATATGTGACTGATATATCCCATCATATCTGAAAATATGAAGTCTTATTGTTAACTTCGCCTGACTAGTCTATCCTGTGTTATCTTAAAATAAAGAGTCTAAGTGACAGCTAGAATTCTATCCGCCTGCATAGCTCAGTCGGTAGAGCATCAGACTTTTATAGCATATATTATGAAGGTATCTGAGGGTCGCGGGTTCAAGTCCCTCTGTGGGCGAATATAATTTTTTTTTTTCGTGTGAGGCTTTGTAGTTTGTAGTTGTTTATGAAATATCTTTTACACCTCCTACGTTCGTGATAATTTTTAACGTTGTTTCACTGATATTTTAATCATTCTGTTAATAACCTATTCCTATTTAACTTTATAGTGTTATCTATAAGGATTACAGTTCCAATGACCTGAAATATGAAACACATTAGAAGAGGTCATAGAAATCTTAAGTATAATGTAATAATTGTTTCTACGTTAGGCACAAGGCCAGCAAATACCCAGTTTATTACTGCTACTTTATTTTATCGACCCCGTAAGGATGAAAGGCAAAGTTAACCTCGACGGGATTTGAACTCAGAATGGCAAGGGCCGTTGAAATAATAAAGATGTATCACATCTAGGCGGACAAGCTTGAATTGTGTAAATAAGGAAAGAAAGAAGAAGAACCGGAAGGGTAGGGGATGACAATAGCTCTGGTGTTGGAGAAGAGAGGGGGTGGGGGGTGAGGGTGATTGATCTTTGGGCCTAGGTCAACAGGACAGAAGTGCTGCGCTCCGCTGACAAGACGGCAAAAGTATTCCCCCTGACGATGGTCAATGACAGCCGCTGCAACAACCAGCCGATCACGCGGGGCTCCCTCCTGTGACGAGCCGCTGACGCTACGATCTTGCGGAGGAGCTCGGCAGTATGGGGTACAAGTACGTCTGATGTCTCAATGGTGACCGGTGCCTAGAGGAAGCGGCCGGAAAAACCCGGTATATGTTTATTTTGCGTTCTTCTGCGAAGCAGGCTGCAATGCCGGGGTTTGTGGCCGAAGCGACTAAGTTGGAGGCGGAACCTCGCAAAGATCAGCTATATGAGTAGTAAGTAAACACAACTATGGATAAGAAGTCAACATATAAAATATTTCATATACGTAATTCGAAATATGTGACTGATATATCCCATCATATCTGAGAATATGAAGTCTTATTGTTAACTTCGCCTGACTAGTCTATCCTGTGTTATCTTAAAATAAAGAGTCTAAGTGACAGCTAGAATTCTATCCGCCTGCATAGCTCAGACTTTTATAGCATATACTGTGAAGGTATCTGAGGGTCACCGTTTCAAGTCTCTCTGCGTGCGAATGCAATTTTTTTTCCATTAGACTCTTCGTGGTTTGTATTCATTTATGAAATATGTTTTAGATATCCCAAGTTCAAGTCCCTCTGCGGGCGAATATAAGCTTTTTTTTATGAGAGTCTTTGTGGTTTGTATTCGTTTATGAAATACGTTTTAGATATCCCAAGTTCCGGATAATTTTAGTTTTTGTTGTTTAAGGTTGTTTCAAATATGTTCTAATAATTCTATTAAGAACCTATTCCCATTTAACTTTACATTGTTACATATAAGGACTACAGTTCCAATGACCTGAAATATTAAATGCATTTGAAGAGATAATAGAAATCTTCAGTATAATGAAATGATAAAGATATACACAGAACTAGACGGACAAACTTGAATTATGTGTAAATAAGTCTTCAGGAAGAATAGTTTATTCACAAAATATATAAGAAAGAAAATAGGTTTATTTACAATACTTTATAACTTTGCCTATTAATCCGTATGGTGAGCAAAGTGGGGCCACGTGCTGGCCTCCCCACAGGCCCGGCGGACAGGATGGCGAAGGCGTTTCCCCGGAGGATGGTAAGGGAGATGCGCTGGAAGAGCCATTCCAACTCACGAGGCTCACAGCTGTGGCTGGCCAGTCCAGCGCCTATGGTGGTGAGTAGGGAGGTAGCCCTAGGGCCAAGGACACCAGAAGTCTCAACTGCCAAGGGCATGTCCACGAATCTGTCGGAGAGCGACCGGTACTTGGAGAGTTTGGCCTCCTCAGCCCAACGTGCAGCAGAACCTGGGTTAGTCGCAGACTGCACTAGGTTACGGCTGGAGAAAGTGTCGCTGCAAGTGGCATACCAGACGAGGGCTTTGCCACCGCGGAACGGGAAAATGGTCATACCGTCTGGCCTTTTGCTATCCCTTCGGTCCAGCCCCACCGGCTCGAGCTGGGAGGGGAAGCCTGCAGCATCCAAGCCATGCTTAATGACCTCGTTGAGGGCAGTGTGGCGTGGAAGGCGGCCAGCACTGTGGCGACAGGAAAGCGGGTGGTGTCCGAAATAGACCACGGTGGATCCACAGTGACATTTATGTGGCTCGCAGATCCGGAGTCCAAGCCTCAAGGAAACGCCGATGTGCAGGCTATCGTCTTTTATATCTCAGCTTCCGGGCGTTTGAAACGTTTCTTGAAGAACTGTAACAACATGGTAATGAATGCGTACACCGATCAATGTTTACAATACAGTATTAGGATAACTGTCAATAGATCATACTTTACAATTCACACAATGAGGTCACATATATGATTATTATATGTACTAGCAGAAAAACCAACCTTCGGGTGGTATCTGCTGGCATATGCAGTGTGTATATTGATATTATACGCAAGTAGATATAGATATTATATGCATGTAGATATGATACATCAAATAAAATCGTAATTGGCAATATACACAGAAATTGAAAGAAGACTGTGTTACACTCTCTTAAGTAATCAGTAACGTAATCTATGATACATTAAAAAAAGACGATAATATATATAAACTGTATTAGGAGAAAATTAGTGACGGAAATATATATATGTTTATTCAAGCGATCGCTAACCGGAAGTTTTGACGTTTGAAAATGTTAAAGAAGTGAATTTTTAAATAAACAATAATATATATATAATCAACAGCCACGAAATTTAGTAGATAAATTATATAAAATTCATTCATTATTTATTCAAAGTAATAGGGCGGTGGATTGGCAGTATCGGTAGAGGGTCGGGCACCATGCTTTCCAGCATAGTTACGTCCCTTTACGATCTGAGTTCAAATCCCGCCGAGGTTGACTTTGCCTTTCAACCTTACGGGGTCGATAAAATAAAGAACCAGTAATGCACTGGATAATTGCTGGCCTTGTGCCTAAAGTAGAAACAATTATTTATTCAAAGTAATCCAACTTATTTTACTAATGGGTTAAAAAAAAAACTTGTTTATCAAATTGTTGCAGAGTAAACTTTATCATATATCTCAGTCGATAGAGCTCAACCTTCTACAGCTTGATTTTTTTAGATATCTGACTTGTCTATCTTGTGTTATCTAAAAATAATATGTATAAGTGACAGCTCCAATATCGTCCGCCCGCATAGCTCAGTCGGTAGAGCATCAGACTTTTATAGCAAGTACTGTGAAGGTATCTGAGGGTCGCGGGTTCAAGTCCCTCTGCGGGCGAATATAAGCTTCTCTTTTTATGAGAGTCTTTGTGGTTTGTATTCGTTTATGAAATACGTTTTAGATATCCCAAGTTCCGGATAATTTTAGTTTTTGTTGTTTAAGGTTGTTTCAAATATGTTTTAATAATTCTATTAATAACCTATTCCCGTTTAACTTCATAGTGTTACTTATAAGGACTACAGTTCCAATGACCTGAAATATGAATCACATTAGAAGAGATAATAGAAATCTTAAGTATAATGAAATAATAAAGATATACACAGAACTAGGCGGACAAGCTTGAATTATGTGTAAATAGATCTTCAACAAGAATAGTTTATTTACAAAATATATAAGAAAGTATCGTCTTTCATATCTCAGCTTCCAGGCGTTTCGAAGCGATTCTTCACAAACTGTAACGAGATTGAAATGAATTGCGTACAACGATCATATTTTATAATACAATATTAGGATAACTGTAATAGATCATACTTTACAATTCACACAATGAGGCTACATATATGATTATTATATGTACTATCAAATTGTTGCAGAGTAAACTTCGTCATATATCTCAGTCGATAGAGCTTCAACATTCTACAGCTTGATTTTTTGAGATATCTGTAGCCGATGCAATTCTTTTATAAGATTTATGAAATAAATATTTTCGGATAGTTTCACCATCTATTTAATTTAATATAGCGTTAACAGAAGGAATTACTATTAAATATCAAAAGCTATCGCTGTAGTATAAGCCTCATCAGTACCTTTAATCAAGTCTATCCACATAGGTCACTTGGGTGAGAATCAACCTCTTCCAGGTTAAAATGTGGAAATATCTAATTGTAACATATATCTGTATTATTATCACAATAATTTTCGTGTCTGACAATAAACACAACCAGTACTGTATTCTATATTTGAATCAATTGCCTTTCCTTAGGTGGTGAAATATTAAGAACAAAAGCTATCGCTGTAGTGAAACCTTTGTCAGTAGTTTTTATCGGTTGACCATCAAACCCAAACTATTAAAAATGTGGAACTTTCTGTGTGTCACGGGTTCGAGTACCTCTTTTGTCGATGTAATTCTTTTATTCGTGAAAGTATTTATAAAATACGCATTTCGCATGTTAATTTACTGATCTATTCACTATTTATTTAATTTATTATACAGTCATTTTAGTTTTTATACAGTTTTGATATGATTACCATTACAATATCTAATCCCTGTTCTTGTGAAGTTGTGACTTATCTAATAGTGTAGAGTATGTCCAATAGTCTACTCCATAGTTTCGGAGGAATAAAATCAGAGATGTCTTCTGAGAAAGTTTCTAACAGCAATGAGAAATATTATTTATTATAACAATTTTTGAGACAGATTCGTCAAAAAATATCTACCTTAAACTATGTTGCAATAAATTTAGGTATAAAACCAATTAAGACAGCAGAATAACTACCGCAACATTTTATCATATAACTATATTATTATCACAACAATATTATTCGCTAAGGCAAGAAATTTAAATTTCACCAAATAGAACATATATTACACATCGCTTGTGAGAATTACACGGACGAAACTCCAATGGAACCTCGCAAATATCAGCAATATGAGTAGTAAGTAAACACAATGATGTGTTCTAACTATGGATAAGAAGTCAAAATATAAAATATTATATATCCGTAACATGAAATATGTGACTGATATATCCCATCATATCTGAAAATATGAAGCCTTATTGTTAACTACGCCTGACGAATCTATCCTGTGTTATCTGAAAATAAAGAGTGTAAGTGACAGCTTGAATATTGTCCGCCCGCATAGCTCAGTCGGTAGAGCATCAGACTTTTATGACGTATATTGTGAAGGTATCTGAGGGTCGCGGGTTCAAGTCCCTCTGCGGGCGAATATAATTTTTTTTTCCATGGGTGTCTTCGTGGTTTGTATTTGTTTATGAAATATGTTTATATATCCCATGTTCCGGATAATTTTAGTTTTTGTTCTTTAACATTGTTTCACTGATATTATATTCATTCTATTAATGACCTCTCTCTCTCTCTCTTTCTCTCTCTCTCTCTCTCTCTCTCTCTCTCTCTCTCTCTCTCTCTCTCTCTCTCTCTCTCTCTCTCTCTCTCCTCTCCCTCTCTCTCTTTCTCTCTCTCTCGTGAAGCTAAACTCCGCTAGTTGCAGATGCTCATCAACATGAGATATTTTTCTCCACAAAGTTTCATCACCAGCAGCTGAGTTTACAGAGCGATGATCAAGTCCAGTCCATAGACTGCCGGCCTCTGCTTCTCTTACCTGCCAATCTTCCTTCCAGGCATAACCTACTCACACCACGAGTTGATCTTTTTATATGGCCGTATATTTTGAGTACTCTTGACTTGACAATTCATGTAATTGGTCAAAGTTTGGTAATGTTAAGCAGCTCACTGATACAGATACAGTTACCTAGACGCTTGCCAGTCATAAGTCTTATGATGTTGTTCTGGAATGTAGAGAGCTTCTGAAGTGACCATGTCGTCCAATTAACACAGTCAAGACCATATAACACAACTGGTAGGATGTAATTATCAAAGATCTTAGCCTTCAAATGATAGGAAACTCGTTTTGATTTACAAGTAGAACATACACTACACATCACTTGTGAGAATTACACGGACGAAACTCCAATGGAACCTGACAAAGACCAGCTATATGAGTAGTAAGTAAACACAATGATGTGTTCTATCTTTGGATAAGAAGTCAAAATATATAATATTTGATATCCGTAATTCGAAATATGTGACTGAAAATTATATCTGAAAATATGAAGTCTTATTGTTAACTACGCCTGACTAGTCTATCCTGTGTTATTTAAAAATAAAGAGTCTAAGTGACAGCTTGATTATTGTCCGCCCGCATAGCTCAGTCGGTAGAGCATCAGACTTTTATAGCATATATTGTGAAGGTATCTGAGGGTCGCGGGTTCAAGTCCCTCTGCGGGCGAAGATTTTTTTTTTTTTCGTGGGAGGCTTCGTTTATGAAATAGGTTTTATATTTCCTAAATTCCTGATGATTTTTGGTTTTGTTGCTTAAGTTGTCTCACTGATATTTTAATAATTCTATTAATAACGTATTTTTTTTAAACTTTATAGTGTTACATATAAGTGTTGTGTTTTCAGATCAACGTTTGTTTCTTTGGGCAACTGAGCGAGAGTTATTTTTTCTATTGCCTAAATGGGGAGGGATTAGCGATACGCCTTTACTTTTACTATCTTTCACGGGGAGGTGCTGAGATGTGAGTGTGAATTCATAAACATTGACGAGAGAATCTGACATGGCGGAAGCATATCTTCGAATAATAGCTAAGCTACAATGAATAAGACTAGCCTGTTCGTGCCAATGACAACGAGTATTGGGTTCATAATCAAATGCAGTGGTTATCAGCATGTCAAGAATTTGATATTTCACTACTGGAAACCGTTATGTTTAAACAAATCAATGACGATCTTCCCAAGCACCTGCCCGTTCTTACTTGGAAATCCGTACACAACAATAAGGATTACAGTTCCAATAACCTAAAATATGAAACACATTAGAAGAGGTAATAGAAATCTTAAGTATAAAGATATATACAATACTAGGCGGACAAGCTTGAATTATGTGTAAATAAGTCTTCAACAAGAATAGTTTATTTACAAAATATATAGGAAAGTATCGTCTTTTATATCTCAGCTTCCGGGCGTTTCAAAGCGATTCTTCACAAACTGTAACGACATTGAAATGAAATACGTACAACGATCATATTTTACAATACAATATTCGGATAACTGTAATAGATCATACTTTACAATTCAAACAATGAGGCTACATATATGATTATTATATGTACTATCAAATTGTTGCTGAGTCAACTTCGTCATATATCTCAGTCGATAGAGCTTCAACATTCTACAGCTTAATTTTTTTGAGATACAATTCTTTTATCAGTCGATGCAATTCTTTTATAAGATTTATGAAATAAATATTTTCGGATAGTTTCACCATCTATTTTATTTAATATAGTGTTAACAGAAGGAATTACTATTAAATATTTCCAGTTTTTAATACTATTAAATATTAAAAACTATCGCTGTAGTATAAGAATCATCCGTACCTTAAATCAAGGCTATCCACATAGGTCACTTGGTTGCGCATCAACCTCTTCCAGCTTAAAATGTGGAAATATCTACAGTAGCAACATATTTCTTTATTATTGTCACAATCATTTTCGGTGTTGAAAATAAACAGAACCAATACTGTAATCTATATTTGAATCAATTGCCTTTCCTTAGGTGGTGAAATATTAAGAACAAAAGCTATCGCTATAGTGAAACCATTGTCAGTAGATTTCATCAGTTAGCCATCAAACCCGAAATGTTAAAACTATGGAACTTACTATATGTCACTGGTGCAAGTACCTATTTTATAAAAACAATTAAGACAGCAGAATAACTACCGCAAAATTTCTGGTGTCCTTGGCCCTAGGACTACCTACCTACTTACCACCATAGGTGCTGAGCTGTCTAAACGCATGTGTGAGCCTCGCGAGATACAATGGCTCTTCCAGCGCAGCTCCCTAACCATCCTCCGGGGAAATGCCTTCTCCATTCTGTCCGCCGGGCTGTGGGACGCCCAGCAAGTGGGACCCCATTCGCTCATAATACAGAGAGATGGGAAGAGCGAGAGAGGTGGAGGCGATGACAGTGGGAGTTCGACACTTCCGTGTTCGAACACATTTATCAATTCTATGTTGCTGTTGATAATTACGAACGAATAAACTATCTTATTATCACGACAATATTATTCGCTAATGCGAGAAATGTAAATTTCACCAAATAGAACATACACTACACATCGCTTATGAGAATTACACGGACGGAACTGAAATGGAACCTCACAAATACCAGCAATATCAGTAGTAAGTAAACACTATGATGTGTTCTATCTATGGATAAGAAGTCAAACTAAAAAAATATTTCATATCCGTAATTCGAAATATGTGACTGATATATCCCATCATATCTGAAAATATGAAGTCTTATTGTTAACTACGCCTGACTAGTCTATCTCGTGTTGTCAGAAAATAAAGAGTGTAAGTGACAACTAGAATATTGTCCGCCCGCATAGCCCAGTTGGTAGAGCATCAGACGTTTATAACATATATTGTGAAGGTATCTGAGGGTCGCGGTTTCAAGTCCCTCTGCGGGCGCAGATTTTTTTTTTTTTTTTTTTTCGTGTGAGGCTTCGTGGAAATATGTTTCATATATCCCAATAAATTTAGCTTTTGTTGTTTAACGTTGTTTCACTGATATTTTAATCAATCTATTAATAACCTATTCCTATTTAACGTTATAGTGTTACATTTAAATTTATAGTGTTACAAGTATTACAGTTCCAATGACCTGAACTAGAAGAGGTAATCGAAATCATAATTATAATGAAATAATTGTTTCTACTTTTAGCAGGAGGCCGCAATTATCCCAGTACATTGTACTTTATTTTATCGACCCCATATGGATGAAAGGCAAAGTTAACGTCGTCAGGATTTGAAATCAGACGGAAAAGGGGCGTAACTCTATGCTACAAAGCATGGCGTCCGGCCCTCTGTCGATACTCCCAATCCACCGCCCTTATAATGAAAAACATTGTTTCTACTTTTGGCACAAGGCCAGCAATTATCCCAGTGAGGATGAAAGGCAAACTTAACCTCGGCGGGATTTGACTCAGACCATAAAGGGCCGTAACTCTTTGCTGCAAAGGATGGTGTCCGACCCTCTACTGATACTGCCAATCCACCACCAAAGATATACTAGGCGGACAAACTTGAATTATGTTTAAATAAGTCAACAAGAATAGTTTATTTACAAAATATATAGGAAAATATATAGGAAAATATTTTCTTCGGGTCTTGAAAGCGATTCCTCACAAACTGTAACGACATTGAAATGAATGCGTACACCGATCATATTTTATAACACAATATTAGGATAACTGTGAATAGATCATACTTTACAATTCACACAATGAGGTTATATATATGATTACATGTAGTAGCAAATCGTTGCAGAGTAAGCTTCATCATGTATCTCAGTCGATAGAGGATGAACCTTCTACAGCTTGATTTTTTGAGATATCTTTAGCCGGTGCAGTTCTATTGTTATAAAATTTATGAAATAAATATTTTCGGATAGTTTCCCTATCTATTTAATTTAATATAGTGTTAACTTCTGTTAACACTATATTAAATATTGTATTATAAAATATGATCGGTGTACGCATTCATTTCAATGTCGTTACAGTTTGTTAACAGAAGTTAAATATTAAAAGCTATCACTGTAGTCTAAACTTCGTGTATGTCTTTCATCAACGATCTGAGTTCAAATCCCGCCGAGGTTGACTTTGCCTTTCATCCTTACGGGGTCGATAAAATAAAGTACCAGTAATGCACTGGGTAATTGCTGGCCTTGTGCCTAAAGCAGAAACAATTATTATTTTGTTTGCCTTGTGCCAAAAGTAGAAACAATTATTTACTTTCACAGGGGCGGTGGATTGGCAGTATCAGTAGAGGGTCGGACGCCATGCTTTGCAGTATAGAGTTACAGCCCTTTATGATTTGAGTTCAAATCCTGCCGAGGTTAACTTTGCCTTTCACCCTACGGGGTCGATAAAATAAAGTACCAGTCACGCACTGGGGTCGATTTTAATCGACTTTCCCCCTCCTCCAGAATTGCTGGCCTTGTGCCTATATAAGAAGCCATTATTATTGGATTGGCAGTATCAGTAGAGAGTCGGACACCATGCTTTGAAGCATAGAGTTACGTCCCTTTATGATCTGAGTTCATATCCCGCCGAGGTTAACTTTGCCTTTCATTCTTACGGGGTCGATAAAATAAAGTACCAGTAATGTACTGGGTAATTGCTGGCCTTGTACCAAAAGTAGAAACAATTATTACTGTTTGTCACCACATATGTTCGAGTGTTGCACTTCACCACGGGACGTCTAGATTAAGGAAGATGTGAAATAACATTCAAGCCATTAGAAATTTAAGATAAGATATGTATTTTATACATAATTACGAATAACTGTCAAAATAAGTTTTCATAGATGAAGAGAATAGATTCACACACAGAGGACATGAAACCACAACCCTCAGATACCATCACAATTGAATCCAAAAAAGTCTGATGCTCTACCGACTGAGATGCGGGCGGGCTAGTTATGTGAATATCATAAATGAAGAAGAAAAACCGTGAAGTCCACTCTATCGGATGTTAGATGAGATTTATTCGTCACATTCGAAAACTAATACGACAGTGACAATAACATAGTTATATTATTATTCTGTTTATCACAACATATGTTCAAGTGCTACATTTCACCATGGAACGTTCAGCTTAAGAGTGATGTACAATGATGTTAAATAAAAACTGAAGCTATGAGAAATTTCGCGTGTAAAATGTGATTTTTATACATATTTACAACATCCAGTCCTAAATAAATGAGGTCGTCTAGGTGTCACGACAAGAAAACACAGTCCACGGTGTAATGTGGCCGTGTAGGTAACCGTGTAGGTAACACGGTAACCTCCCAGTCCACACTGTAAACGTGGTTGGTGTTAGGAAGGGAATCCAGCCGTAGAAAACCCGCCATACAGTCCTATACGAGCAAGACAACCAATCTTGCCTCACGTGGGACAATTCCCGTCTAAACCCATGCTAGCGTGGAAGATAGACGTTAAACGACGATGATGAAATATCAAAAGAGTTTTCCATGAATAAAAAAATACGGATTCGTTATATTATTCTGTTTGTCACCACACATGTTTACGTGTTGCAATTCCCCATGGAACGTCCATATTAAAATGATGTACAGCAATGTTAAATAGAAAAACTTAAGCTATCAGAGATTTGTCATATAAAATGTAATAGATTAAAAATAAAATTCCATAAATAAATTTAAAAAAAAACAGTTTCGCCCGCCTGAGAGACTATATCTTCTAATGGTCGTAATATATAACTTTACAATAACTAAAATAACTGTATAATACATAAAATAAATGGTGAAACTATCAGTAAATTAACATATAAAATACGCAATCTAGGAATAATTTCATAAATAATACAGTTAAATAAGGACACGCTTAACTAAGTCCAGATGCTGAGATGTAAATAATTTCTCATACATATTAACAGTATATTACACAATAATTTCTCATACATATTGTACATAAACTAAAGATGTATAAAACGTAGATCATATATACATACGAAGAACCGTCAAAACCACATTAGTTGATGTTAGATGAGATATATTCACATTTGACATGAAATATTACAGTGACAATAATATAGTTATATTATTATTGGCAGAACCGGTAGAGGGTCGGACGCCATGCTTTGCAGCATAGAGTTACGGCCCTTTATGATCTGAGTTCAAATACCGCCGAGGTTAACTTTGCCTTTCATCCTTACGGGGTTGATAAAATAAAGTACCAGTGATGCACTGAGATAATTGCTAGCCTTGTGCCAAAAGTAGAAACAATTATTATTCTCTTTATCACATCATATATTTAAGTGTTGCACTTCACCATGGAACCTCTAGATTACGAATGATGTACAGCAATGTTAAATCAAAAAAACTTAAGCTACAAGAAATTTGTCATGTAAAATTTGATGTTCGTAGATTAAAAATAACTTTCCATAAATAAATTTTTCAAAAATGCAAATTCGCCCACAGAGGGACTTGAACCCGCGACCCTCAGATACCTTCATAGTATATGCTATAAAAGTCTGATGCTCTACCGACTTAGCTATGCAGGCGGACATATTTCAAGTGACAATTTTTTAGATATAATGACAAATTACTTTTCAGTGATAAATTACTTTTCAAATAAGATGGGATATCGGTTATGTATTTCGCACTATGGAGATTTAACCTTGGTATATTTTGACTTATCCAGAGTAACTAACTGTCTGGAGTAACATCAAGTAATCAAGTTACAGAGTAACATCAAGTAATTAGTGAAACTATACTATATAGTTGACCACTGTAGAGACTACACTATTATATAAGGAACAGCATCATAAGCCAGAGAGACTAGTTCTTCTAATGGTTGTTATATATAACTTTACAATAACTAAAATAACTGTATATTACATAAAATAAATGGTGAAACTATCAGTAAATTAACATATAAAATACGCAATCTAGGAATAATTTCATAAATAATTGTTTCTACTTTAGGCACAAGGCCAGCAATTACCCAGTGTATTACTGGTACTTTATTTTATCGACCCCGTAAGGATGAAAGGCAAAGTCAATCTCGGCGGGATTTGAACTCAGATCGTAAAGGGACGTAACTATGCTGGAAAGCATGGCGTCCGACCCTCTACCGATACTGCCAAAATAATACAGTTAAATAAGGACACGCTTAACTAAGTCCAGATGCTGAGATGTAAATAATTTCTCATACATATTAACAGTATATTACACAATAATTTCTCATACATATTGTACATAAACTAAAGATGTATAAAACGTAGATCATATATACATACGAAGAACCGTCAAAACCACATTAGTTGATGTTAGATGAGATATATTCACATTTGACATGAAATATTACAGTGACAATAATATAGTTATATTATTATTGGCAGAACCGGTAGAGGGTCGGACGCCATGCTATGCAGCATAGAGTTACGGCCCTTTATGATCTGAGTTCAAATACCGCTGAGGTTAACTTTGCCTTTCATACTTACGGGGTTGATAAAATAAAGTACCAGTAATGCACTGAGATAATTGCTAGCCTTGTGCCAAAAGTAGAAACAATTATTATTCTCTTTGTCACATCATATATTTAAGTGTTGCACTTCACCATGGAACCTCTAGATTAAGAATGGTGTACAGCAATGTTAAATCAAAAAAACTTAAGCTACAAGAAATTTGTCATGTAAAATTTGATGTTTGTAGATTAAAAATAACTTTCCATAAATAAATTTTTCAAAAATGCAAATTCGCCCACAGAGGGACTTGAACCCGCGACCCTCAGATACCTTCATAGTATATGCTATAAAAGTCTGATGCTCTACCGACTGAGCTATGCAGGCGGACATATTTCAAGTGACAATTTTTTAGATATAATGACAAATTACTTTTCAGTGATAAATTACTTTTCAAATAAGATGGGATATCGGTTATGTATTTCGCACTATGGAGATTTAACCTTGGTATATTTTGACTTATCCAGAGTAACTAACTGTCTGGAGTAACATCAAGTAATCAAGTTACAGAGTAACATCAAGTAATTAGTGAAACTATACTATATAGTTGACCACTGTAGAGACTACACTATTATATAAGGAACAGCATCATAAGCCAGAGAGACTAGTTCTTCTAATGGTTGTTATATATAACTTTACAATAACTAAAATAACTGTATAATACATAAAATAAATGGTGAAACTATCAGTAAATTAACATATAAAATACGCAATCTAGGAATAATTTCATAAATAATTGTTTCTACTTTAGGCACAAGGCCAGCAATTACCCAGTGTATTACTGGTACTTTATTTTATCGACCCCGTAAGGATGAAAGGCAAAGTCAACCTCGGCGGGATTTGAACTCAGATCGTAAAGGGACGTAACTATGCTGGAAAGCATGGCGTCCGACCCTCTACCGATACTGCCAAAATAATACAGTTAAATAAGGACACGCTTAACTAAGTCCAGATGCTGAGATGTAAATAATTTCTCATACATATTAACAGTATATTACACAATAATTTCTCATACATATTGTACATAAACTAAAGATGTATAAAACGTAGATCATATATACATACGAAGAACCGTCAAAACCACATTAGTTGATGTTAGATGAGATATATTCACATTTGACATGAAATATTACAGTGACAATAATATAGTTATATTATTATTGGCAGAACCGGTAGAGGGTCGGACGCCATGCTATGCAGCATAGAGTTACGGCCCTTTATGATCTGAGTTCAAATACCGCCGAGGTTAACTTTGCCTTTCATCCTTACGGGGTTGATAAAATAAAGTACCAGTAATGCACTGAGATAATTGCTAGCCTTGTGCCAAAAGTAGAAACAATTATTATTCTCTTTGTCACATCATATATTTAAGTGTTGCACTTCACCATGGAACCTCTAGATTAAGAATGGTGTACAGCAATGTTAAATCAAAAAAACTTAAGCTACAAGAAATTTGTCATGTAAAATTTGATGTTTGTAGATTAAAAATAACTTTCCATAAATAAATTTTTCAAAAATGCAAATTCGCCCACAGAGGGACTTGAACCCGCGACCCTCAGATACCTTCATAGTATATGCTATAAAAGTCTGATGCTCTACCGACTGAGCTATGCAGGCGGACATATTTCAAGTGACAATTTTTTAGATATAATGACAAATTACTTTTCAGTGATAAATTACTTTTCAAATAAGATGGGATATCGGTTATGTATTTCGCACTATGGAGATTTAACCTTGGTATATTTTGACTTATCCAGAGTAACTAACTGTCTGGAGTAACATCAAGTAATCAAGTTACAGAGTAACATCAAGTAATTAGTGAAACTATACTATATAGTTGACCACTGTAGAGACTACACTATTATATAAGGAACAGCATCATAAGCCAGAGAGACTAGTTCTTCTAATGGTTGTTATATATAACTTTACAATAACTAAAATAACTGTATAATACATAAAATAAATGGTGAAACTATCAGTAAATTAACATATAAAATACGCAATCTAGGAATAATTTCATAAATAATTGTTTCTACTTTAGGCACAAGGCCAGCAATTACCCAGTGTATTACTGGTACTTTATTTTATCGACCCCGTAAGGATGAAAGGCAAAGTCAATCTCGGCGGGATTTGAACTCAGATCGTAAAGGGACGTAACTATGCTGGAAAGCATGGCGTCCGACCCTCTACCGATACTGCCAAAATAATACAGTTAAATAAGGACACGCTTAACTAAGTCCAGATGCTGAGATGTAAATAATTTCTCATACATATTAACAGTATATTACACAATAATTTCTCATACATATTGTACATAAACTAAAGATGTATAAAACGTAGATCATATATACATACGAAGAACCGTCAAAACCACATTAGTTGATGTTAGATGAGATATATTCACATTTGACATGAAATATTACAGTGACAATAATATAGTTATATTATTATTGGCAGAACCGGTAGAGGGTCGGACGCCATGCTATGCAGCATAGAGTTACGGCCCTTTATGATCTGAGTTCAAATACCGCCGAGGTTAACTTTGCCTTTCATCCTTACGGGGTTGATAAAATAAAGTACCAGTAATGCACTGAGATAATTGCTAGCCTTGTGCCAAAAGTAGAAACAATTATTATTCTCTTTGTCACATCATATATTTAAGTGTTGCACTTCACCATGGAACCTCTAGATTAAGAATGGTGTACAGCAATGTTAAATCAAAAAAACTTAAGCTACAAGAAATTTGTCATGTAAAATTTGATGTTTGTAGATTAAAAATAACTTTCCATAAATAAATTTTTCAAAAATGCAAATTCGCCCACAGAGGGACTTGAACCCGCGACCCTCAGATACCTTCATATTATATGCTATAAAAGTCTGATGCTCTACCGACTGAGCTATGCAGGCGGACATATTTCAAGTGACAATTTTTTAGATATAATGACAAATTACTTTTCAGTGATAAATTACTTTTCAAATAAGATGGGATATCGGTTATGTATTTCGCACTATGGAGATTTAACCTTGGTATATTTTGACTTATCCAGAGTAACTAACTGTCTGGAGTAACATCAAGTAATCAAGTTACAGAGTAACATCAAGTAATTAGTGAAACTATACTATATAGTTGACCACTGTAGAGACTACACTATTATATAAGGAACAGCATCATAAGCCAGAGAGACTAGTTCTTCTAATGGTTGTTATATATAACTTTGCAATAACTAAAATAACTGTATAATACATAAAATAAATGGTGAAACTATCAGTAAATTAACATATAAAATACGCAATCTAGGAATAATTTCATAAATAATTGTTTCTACTTTAGGCACAAGGCCAGCAATTACCCAGTGTATTACTGGTACTTTATTTTATCGACCCCGTAAGGATGAAAGGCAAAGTCAATCTCGGCGGGATTTGAACTCAGATCGTAAAGGGACGTAACTATGCTGGAAAGCATGGCGTCCGACCCTCTACCGATACTGCCAAAATAATACAGTTAAATAAGGACACGCTTAACTAAGTCCAGATGCTGAGATGTAAATAATTTCTCATACATATTAACAGTATATTACACAATAATTTCTCATACATATTGTACATAAACTAAAGATGTATAAAACGTAGATCATATATACATACGAAGAACCGTCAAAACCACATTAGTTGATGTTAGATGAGATATATTCACATTTGACATGAAATATTACAGTGACAATAATATAGTTATATTATTATTGGCAGAACCGGTAGAGGGTCGGACGCCATGCTATGCAGCATAGAGTTACGGCCCTTTATGATCTGAGTTCAAATACCGCCGAGGTTAACTTTGCCTTTCATCCTTACGGGGTTGATAAAATAAAGTACCAGTAATGCACTGAGATAATTGCTAGCCTTGTGCCAAAAGTAGAAACAATTATTATTCTCTTTGTCACATCATATATTTAAGTGTTGCACTTCACCATGGAACCTCTAGATTAAGAATGGTGTACAGCAATGTTAAATCAAAAAAACTTAAGCTACAAGAAATTTGTCATGTAAAATTTGATGTTTGTAGATTAAAAATAACTTTCCATAAATAAATTTTTCAAAAATGCAAATTCGCCCACAGAGGGACTTGAACCCGCGCCCCTCAGATACCTTCATATTATATGCTATAAAAATCTGATGCTCTACCGACTGAGCTATGCAGGCGGACATATTTCAAGTGACAATTTTTTAGATATAATGACAAATTACTTTTCAGTGATAAATTACTTTTCAAATAAGATGGGATATCGGTTATGTATTTCGCACTATGGAGATTTAACCTTGGTATATTTTGACTTATCCAGAGTAACTAACTGTCTGGAGTAACATCAAGTAATCAAGTTACAGAGTAACATCAAGTAATTAGTGAAACTATACTATATAGTTGACCACTGTAGAGACTACACTATTATATAAGGAACAGCATCATAAGCCAGAGAGACTAGTTCTTCTAATGGTTGTTATATATAACTTTGCAATAACTAAAATAACTGTATAATACATAAAATAAATGGTGAAACTATCAGTAAATTAACATATAAAATACGCAATCTAGGAATAATTTCATAAATAATTGTTTCTACTTTAGGCACAAGGCCAGCAATTACCCAGTGTATTACTGGTACTTTATTTTATCGACCCCGTAAGGATGAAAGGCAAAGTCAATCTCGGCGGGATTTGAACTCAGATCGTAAAGGGACGTAACTATGCTGGAAAGCATGGCGTCCGACCCTCTACCGATACTGCCAAAATAATACAGTTAAATAAGGACACGCTTAACTAAGTCCAGATGCTGAGATGTAAATAATTTCTCATACATATTAACAGTATATTACACAATAATTTCTCATACATATTGTACATAAACTAAAGATGTATAAAACGTAGATCATATATACATACGAAGAACCGTCAAAACCACATTAGTTGATGTTAGATGAGATATATTCACATTTGACATGAAATATTACAGTGACAATAATATAGTTATATTATTATTGGCAGAACCGGTAGAGGGTCGGACGCCATGCTATGCAGCATAGAGTTACGGCCCTTTATGATCTGAGTTCAAATACCGCCGAGGTTAACTTTGCCTTTCATCCTTACGGGGTTGATAAAATAAAGTACCAGTAATGCACTGAGATAATTGCTAGCCTTGTGCCAAAAGTAGAAACAATTATTATTCTCTTTGTCACATCATATATTTAAGTGTTGCACTTCACCATGGAACCTCTAGATTAAGAATGGTGTACAGCAATGTTAAATCAAAAAAACTTAAGCTACAAGAAATTTGTCATGTAAAATTTGATGTTTGTAGATTAAAAATAACTTTCCATAAATAAATTTTTCAAAAATGCAAATTCGCCCACAGAGGGACTTGAACCCGCGACCCTCAGATACCTTCATAGTATATGCTATAAAAGTCTGATGCTCTACCGACTGAGCTATGCAGGCGGACATATTACAAGTGACAATTTTTTAGATATAATGACAAATTACTTTTCAGTGATAAATTACTTTTCAAATAAGATGGGATATCGGTTATGTATTTCGCACTATGGAGATTTAACCTTGGTATATTTTGCTTATCCAGAGTAACTAACTGTCTGGAGTAACATCAAGTAATCAAGTTACAGAGTAACATCAAGTAATTAGTGAAACTATACTATATAGTTGACCACTGTAGAGACTACACTATTATATAAGGAACAGCATCATAAGCCAGAGAGACTAGTTCTTCTAATGGTTGTTATATATAACTTTACAATAACTAAAATAACTGTATAATACATAAAATAAATGATGAAACTATCAGTAAATTAACATATAAAATACGCAATCTAGGAATAATTTCATAAATAATTGTTTCTACTTTAGGCACAAGGCCAGCAATTACCCAGTGTATTACTGGTACTTTATTTTATCGACCCCGTAAGGATGAAAGGCAAAGTCAATCTCGGCGGGATTTGAACTCAGATCGTAAAGGGACGTAACTATGCTGGAAAGCATGGCGTCCGACCCTCTACCGATACTGCCAAAATAATACAGTTAAATAAGGACACGCTTAACTAAGTCCAGATGCTGAGATGTAAATAATTTCTCATACATATTAACAGTATATTACACAATAATTTCTCATACATATTGTACATAAACTAAAGATGTATAAAACGTAGATCATATATACATACGAAGAACCGTCAAAACCACATTAGTTGATGTTAGATGAGATATATTCACATTTGACATGAAATATTACAGTGACAATAATATAGTTATATTATTATTGGCAGAACCGGTAGAGGGTCGGACGCCATGCTATGCAGCATAGAGTTACGGCCCTTTATGATCTGAGTTCAAATACCGCCGAGGTTAACTTTGCCTTTCATCCTTACGGGGTTGATAAAATAAAGTACCAGTAATGCACTGAGATAATTGCTAGCCTTGTGCCAAAAGTAGAAACAATTATTATTCTCTTTGTCACATCATATATTTAAGTGTTGCACTTCACCATGGAACCTCTAGATTAAGAATGGTGTACAGCAATGTTAAATCAAAAAAACTTAAGCTACAAGAAATTTGTCATGTAAAATTTGATGTTTGTAGATTAAAAATAACTTTCCATAAATAAATTTTTCAAAAATGCAAATTCGCCCACAGAGGGACTTGAACCCGCGCCCCTCAGATACCTTCATATTATATGCTATAAAAATCTGATGCTCTACCGACTGAGCTATGCAGGCGGACATATTTCAAGTGACAATTTTTTAGATATAATGACAAATTACTTTTCAGTGATAAATTACTTTTCAAATAAGATGGGATATCGGTTATGTATTTCGCACTATGGAGATTTAACCTTGGTATATTTTGACTTATCCAGAGTAACTAACTGTCTGGAGTAACATCAAGTAATCAAGTTACAGAGTAACATCAAGTAATTAGTGAAACTATACTATATAGTTGACCACTGTAGAGACTACACTATTATATAAGGAACAGCATCATAAGCCAGAGAGACTAGTTCTTCTAATGGTTGTTATATATAACTTTGCAATAACTAAAATAACTGTATAATACATAAAATAAATGGTGAAACTATCAGTAAATTAACATATAAAATACGCAATCTAGGAATAATTTCATAAATAATTGTTTCTACTTTAGGCACAAGGCCAGCAATTACCCAGTGTATTACTGGTACTTTATTTTATCGACCCCGTAAGGATGAAAGGCAAAGTCAATCTCGGCGGGATTTGAACTCAGATCGTAAAGGGACGTAACTATGCTGGAAAGCATGGCGTCCGACCCTCTACCGATACTGCCAAAATAATACAGTTAAATAAGGACACGCTTAACTAAGTCCAGATGCTGAGATGTAAATAATTTCTCATACATATTAACAGTATATTACACAATAATTTCTCATACATATTGTACATAAACTAAAGATGTATAAAACGTAGATCATATATACATACGAAGAACCGTCAAAACCACATTAGTTGATGTTAGATGAGATATATTCACATTTGACATGAAATATTACAGTGACAATAATATAGTTATATTATTATTGGCAGAACCGGTAGAGGGTCGGACGCCATGCTATGCAGCATAGAGTTACGGCCCTTTATGATCTGAGTTCAAATACCGCCGAGGTTAACTTTGCCTTTCATCCTTACGGGGTTGATAAAATAAAGTACCAGTAATGCACTGAGATAATTGCTAGCCTTGTGCCAAAAGTAGAAACAATTATTATTCTCTTTGTCACATCATATATTTAAGTGTTGCACTTCACCATGGAACCTCTAGATTAAGAATGGTGTACAGCAATGTTAAATCAAAAAAACTTAAGCTACAAGAAATTTGTCATGTAAAATTTGATGTTTGTAGATTAAAAATAACTTTCCATAAATAAATTTTTCAAAAATGCAAATTCGCCCACAGAGGGACTTGAACCCGCGACCCTCAGATACCTTCATAGTATATGCTATAAAAGTCTGATGCTCTACCGACTGAGCTATGCAGGCGGACATATTACAAGTGACAATTTTTTAGATATAATGACAAATTACTTTTCAGTGATAAATTACTTTTCAAATAAGATGGGATATCGGTTATGTATTTCGCACTATGGAGATTTAACCTTGGTATATTTTGCTTATCCAGAGTAACTAACTGTCTGGAGTAACATCAAGTAATCAAGTTACAGAGTAACATCAAGTAATTAGTGAAACTATACTATATAGTTGACCACTGTAGAGACTACACTATTATATAAGGAACAGCATCATAAGCCAGAGAGACTAGTTCTTCTAATGGTTGTTATATATAACTTTACAATAACTAAAATAACTGTATAATACATAAAATAAATGATGAAACTATCAGTAAATTAACATATAAAATACGCAATCTAGGAATAATTTCATAAATAATTGTTTCTACTTTAGGCACAAGGCCAGCAATTACCCAGTGTATTACTGGTACTTTATTTTATCGACCCCGTAAGGATGAAAGGCAAAGTCAATCTCGGCGGGATTTGAACTCAGATCGTAAAGGGACGTAACTATGCTGGAAAGCATGGCGTCCGACCCTCTACCGATACTGCCAAAATAATACAGTTAAATAAGGACACGCTTAACTAAGTCCAGATGCTGAGATGTAAATAATTTCTCATACATATTAACAGTATATTACACAATAATTTCTCATACATATTGTACATAAACTAAAGATGTATAAAACGTAGATCATATATACATACGAAGAACCGTCAAAACCACATTAGTTGATGTTAGATGAGATATATTCACATTTGACATGAAATATTACAGTGACAATAATATAGTTATATTATTATTGGCAGAACCGGTAGAGGGTCGGACGCCATGCTATGCAGCATAGAGTTACGGCCCTTTATGATCTGAGTTCAAATACCGCCGAGGTTAACTTTGCCTTTCATCCTTACGGGGTTGATAAAATAAAGTACCAGTAATGCACTGAGATAATTGCTAGCCTTGTGCCAAAAGTAGAAACAATTATTATTCTCTCTGTCACATCATATATTTAAGTGTTGCACTTCACCATGGAACCTCTAGATTAAGAATGGTGTACAGCAATGTTAAATCAAAAAAACTTAAGCTACAAGAAATTTGTCATGTAAAATTTGATGTTTGTAGATTAAAAATAACTTTCCATAAATAAATTTTTCAAAAATGCAAATTCGCCCACAGAGGGACTTGAACCCGCGACCCTCAGATACCTTCATAGTATATGCTATAAAAGTCTGATGCTCTACCGACTGAGCTATGCAGGCGGACATATTTCAAGTGACAATTTTTTAGATATAATGACAAATTACTTTTCAGTGATAAATTACTTTTCAAATAAGATGGGATATCGGTTATGTATTTCGCACTATGGAGATTTAACCTTGGTATATTTTGACTTATCCAGAGTAACTAACTGTCTGGAGTAACATCAAGTAATCAAGTTACAGAGTAACATCAAGTAATTAGTGAAACTATACTATATAGTTGACCACTGTAGAGACTACACTATTATATAAGGAACAGCATCATAAGCCAGAGAGACTAGTTCTTCTAATGGTTGTTATATATAACTTTACAATAACTAAAATAACTGTATAATACATAAAATAAATGGTGAAACTATCAGTAAATTAACATATAAAATACGCAATCTAGGAATAATTTCATAAATAATTGTTTCTACTTTAGGCACAAGGCCAGCAATTACCCAGTGTATTACTGGTACTTTATTTTATCGACCCCGTAAGGATGAAAGGCAAAGTCAATCTCGGCGGGATTTGAACTCAGATCGTAAAGGGACGTAACTATGCTGGAAAGCATGGCGTCCGACCCTCTACCGATACTGCCAAAATAATACAGTTAAATAAGGACACGCTTAACTAAGTCCAGATGCTGAGATGTAAATAATTTCTCATACATATTAACAGTATATTACACAATAATTTCTCATACATATTGTACATAAACTAAAGATGTATAAAACGTAGATCATATATACATACGAAGAACCGTCAAAACCACATTAGTTGATGTTAGATGAGATATATTCACATTTGACATGAAATATTACAGTGACAATAATATAGTTATATTATTATTGGCAGAACCGGTAGAGGGTCGGACGCCATGCTATGCAGCATAGAGTTACGGCCCTTTATGATCTGAGTTCAAATACCGCCGAGGTTAACTTTGCCTTTCATCCTTACGGGGTTGATAAAATAAAGTACCAGTAATGCACTGAGATAATTGCTAGCCTTGTGCCAAAAGTAGAAACAATTATTATTCTCTTTGTCACATCATATATTTAAGTGTTGCACTTCACCATGGAACCTCTAGATTAAGAATGGTGTACAGCAATGTTAAATCAAAAAAACTTAAGCTACAAGAAATTTGTCATGTAAAATTTGATGTTTGTAGATTAAAAATAACTTTCCATAAATAAATTTTTCAAAAATGCAAATTCGCCCACAGAGGGACTTGAACCCGCGACCCTCAGATACCTTCATAGTATATGCTATAAAAGTCTGATACTCTACAGACTGAGGTATGCAGGCGGACATATTTCAAGTGACAATTTTTTAGATATAATGACAAATTACTTTTCAGTGATAAATTACTTTTCAAATAAGATGGGATATCGGTTATGTATTTCGCACTATGGAGATTTAACCTTGGTATATTTTGACTTATCCAGAGTAACTAACTGTCTGGAGTAACATCAAGTAATCAAGTTACAGAGTAACATCAAGTAATTAGTGAAACTATACTATATAGTTGACCACTGTAGAGACTACACTATTATATAAGGAACAGCATCATAAGCCAGAGAGACTAGTTCTTCTAATGGTTGTTATATATAACTTTGCAATAACTAAAATAACTGTATAATACATAAAATAAATGGTGAAACTATCAGTAAATTAACATATAAAATACGCAATCTAGGAATAATTTCATAAATAATTGTTTCTACTTTAGGCACAAGGCCAGCAATTACCCAGTGTATTACTGGTACTTTATTTTATCGACCCCGTAAGGATGAAAGGCAAAGTCAATCTCGGCGGGATTTGAACTCAGATCGTAAAGGGACGTAACTATGCTGGAAAGCATGGCGTCCGACCCTCTACCGATACTGCCAAAATAATACAGTTAAATAAGGACACGCTTAACTAAGTCCAGATGCTGAGATGTAAATAATTTCTCATACATATTAACAGTATATTACACAATAATTTCTCGTACGTATTGTACATAAACTAAAGATGTATAAAACGTAGATCATATATACATACGAAGAACCGTCAAAACCACATTAGTTGATGTTAGATGAGATATATTCACATTTGACATGAAATATTACAGTGACAATAATATAGTTATATTATTATTGGCAGAACCGGTAGAGGGTCGGACGCCATGCTATGCAGCATAGAGTTACGGCCCTTTATGATCTGAGTTCAAATACCGCCGAGGTTAACTTTGCCTTTCATCCTTACGGGGTTGATAAAATAAAGTACCAGTAATGCACTGAGATAATTGCTAGCCTTGTGCCAAAAGTAGAAACAATTATTATTCTCTTTGTCACATCATATATTTAAGTGTTGCACTTCACCATGGAACCTCTAGATTAAGAATGGTGTACAGCAATGTTAAATCAAAAAAACTTAAGCTACAAGAAATTTGTCATGTAAAATTTGATGTTTGTAGATTAAAAATAACTTTCCATAAATAAATTTTTCAAAAATGCAAATTCGCCCACAGAGGGACTTGAACCCGCGACCCTCAGATACCTTCATAGTATATGCTATAAAAGTCTGATGCTCTACCGACTGAGCTATGCAGGCGGACATATTTCAAGTGACAATTTTTTAGATATAATGACAAATTACTTTTCAGTGATAAATTACTTTTCAAATAAGATGGGATATCGGTTATGTATTTCGCACTATGGAGATTTAACCTTGGTATATTTTGACTTATCCAGAGTAACTAACTGTCTGGAGTAACATCAAGTAATCAAGTTACAGAGTAACATCAAGTAATTAGTGAAACTATACTATATAGTTGACCACTGTAGAGACTACACTATTATATAAGGAACAGCATCATAAGCCAGAGAGACTAGTTCTTCTAATGGTTGTTATATATAACTTTACAATAACTAAAATAACTGTATAATACATAAAATAAATGGTGAAACTATCAGTAAATTAACATATAAAATACGCAATCTAGGAATAATTTCATAAATAATTGTTTCTACTTTAGGCACAAGGCCAGCAATTACCCAGTGTATTACTGGTACTTTATTTTATCGACCCCGTAAGGATGAAAGGCAAAGTCAATCTCGGCGGGATTTGAACTCAGATCGTAAAGGGACGTAACTATGCTGGAAAGCATGGCGTCCGACCCTCTACCGATACTGCCAAAATAATACAGTTAAATAAGGACACGCTTAACTAAGTCCAGATGCTGAGATGTAAATAATTTCTCATACATATTAACAGTATATTACACAATAATTTCTCATACATATTGTACATAAACTAAAGATGTATAAAACGTAGATCATATATACATACGAAGAACCGTCAAAACCACATTAGTTGATGTTAGATGAGATATATTCACATTTGACATGAAATATTACAGTGACAATAATATAGTTATATTATTATTGGCAGAACCGGTAGAGGGTCGGACGCCATGCTATGCAGCATAGAGTTACGGCCCTTTATGATCTGAGTTCAAATACCGCCGAGGTTAACTTTGCCTTTCATCCTTACGGGGTTGATAAAATAAAGTACCAGTAATGCACTGAGATAATTGCTAGCCTTGTGCCAAAAGTAGAAACAATTATTATTCTCTCTGTCACATCATATATTTAAGTGTTGCACTTCACCATGGAACCTCTAGATTAAGAATGGTGTACAGCAATGTTAAATCAAAAAAACTTAAGCTACAAGAAATTTGTCATGTAAAATTTGATGTTTGTAGATTAAAAATAACTTTCCATAAATAAATTTTTCAAAAATGCAAATTCGCCCACAGAGGGACTTGAACCCGCGACCCTCAGATACCTTCATAGTATATGCTATAAAAGTCTGATACTCTACAGACTGAGGTATGCAGGCGGACATATTTCAAGTGACAATTTTTTAGATATAATGACAAATTACTTTTCAGTGATAAATTACTTTTCAAATAAGATGGGATATCGGTTATGTATTTCGCACTATGGAGATTTAACCTTGGTATATTTTGACTTATCCAGAGTAACTAACTGTCTGGAGTAACATCAAGTAATCAAGTTACAGAGTAACATCAAGTAATTAGTGAAACTATACTATATAGTTGACCACTGTAGAGACTACACTATTATATAAGGAACAGCATCATAAGCCAGAGAGACTAGTTCTTCTAATGGTTGTTATATATAACTTTGCAATAACTAAAATAACTGTATAATACATAAAATAAATGGTGAAACTATCAGTAAATTAACATATAAAATACGCAATCTAGGAATAATTTCATAAATAATTGTTTCTACTTTAGGCACAAGGCCAGCAATTACCCAGTGTATTACTGGTACTTTATTTTATCGACCCCGTAAGGATGAAAGGCAAAGTCAATCTCGGCGGGATTTGAACTCAGATCGTAAAGGGACGTAACTATGCTGGAAAGCATGGCGTCCGACCCTCTACCGATACTGCCAAAATAATACAGTTAAATAAGGACACGCTTAACTAAGTCCAGATGCTGAGATGTAAATAATTTCTCATACATATTAACAGTATATTACACAATAATTTCTCGTACATATTGTACATAAACTAAAGATGTATAAAACGTAGATCATATATACATACGAAGAACCGTCAAAACCACATTAGTTGATGTTAGATGAGATATATTCACATTTGACATGAAATATTACAGTGACAATAATATAGTTATATTATTATTGGCAGAACCGGTAGAGGGTCGGACGCCATGCTATGCAGCATAGAGTTACGGCCCTTTATGATCTGAGTTCAAATACCGCCGAGGTTAACTTTGCCTTTCATCCTTACGGGGTTGATAAAATAAAGTACCAGTAATGCACTGAGATAATTGCTAGCCTTGTGCCAAAAGTAGAAACAATTATTATTCTCTTTGTCACATCATATATTTAAGTGTTGCACTTCACCATGGAACCTCTAGATTAAGAATGGTGTACAGCAATGTTAAATCAAAAAAACTTAAGCTACAAGAAATTTGTCATGTAAAATTTGATGTTTGTAGATTAAAAATAACTTTCCATAAATAAATTTTTCAAAAATGCAAATTCGCCCACAGAGGGACTTGAACCCGCGACCCTCAGATACCTTCATAGTATATGCTATAAAAGTCTGATGCTCTACCGACTGAGCTATGCAGGCGGACATATTTCAAGTGACAATTTTTTAGATATAATGACAAATTACTTTTCAGTGATAAATTACTTTTCAAATAAGATGGGATATCGGTTATGTATTTCGCACTATGGAGATTTAACCTTGGTATATTTTGACTTATCCAGAGTAACTAACTGTCTGGAGTAACATCAAGTAATCAAGTTACAGAGTAACATCAAGTAATTAGTGAAACTATACTATATAGTTGACCACTGTAGAGACTACACTATTATATAAGGAACAGCATCATAAGCCAGAGAGACTAGTTCTTCTAATGGTTGTTATATATAACTTTACAATAACTAAAATAACTGTATAATACATAAAATAAATGGTGAAACTATCAGTAAATTAACATATAAAATACGCAATCTAGGAATAATTTCATAAATAATTGTTTCTACTTTAGGCACAAGGCCAGCAATTACCCAGTGTATTACTGGTACTTTATTTTATCGACCCCGTAAGGATGAAAGGCAAAGTCAATCTCGGCGGGATTTGAACTCAGATCGTAAAGGGACGTAACTATGCTGGAAAGCATGGCGTCCGACCCTCTACCGATACTGCCAAAATAATACAGTTAAATAAGGACACGCTTAACTAAGTCCAGATGCTGAGATGTAAATAATTTCTCATACATATTAACAGTATATTACACAATAATTTCTCATACATATTGTACATAAACTAAAGATGTATAAAACGTAGATCATATATACATACGAAGAACCGTCAAAACCACATTAGTTGATGTTAGATGAGATATATTCACATTTGACATGAAATATTACAGTGACAATAATATAGTTATATTATTATTGGCAGAACCGGTAGAGGGTCGGACGCCATGCTATGCAGCATAGAGTTACGGCCCTTTATGATCTGAGTTCAAATACCGCCGAGGTTAACTTTGCCTTTCATCCTTACGGGGTTGATAAAATAAAGTACCAGTAATGCACTGAGATAATTGCTAGCCTTGTGCCAAAAGTAGAAACAATTATTATTCTCTTTGTCACATCATATATTTAAGTGTTGCACTTCACCATGGAACCTCTAGATTAAGAATGGTGTACAGCAATGTTAAATCAAAAAAACTTAAGCTACAAGAAATTTGTCATGTAAAATTTGATGTTAGTAGATTAAAAATAACTTTCCATAAATAAATTTTTCAAAAATGCAAATTCGCCCACAGAGGGACTTGAACCCGCGACCCTCAGATACCTTCATAGTATATGCTATAAAAGTCTGATGCTCTACCGACTGAGCTATGCAGGCGGACATATTTCAAGTGACAATTTTTTAGATATAATGACAAATTACTTTTCAGTGATAAATTACTTTTCAAATAAGATGGGATATCGGTTATGTATTTCGCACTATGGAGATTTAACCTTGGTATATTTTGACTTATCCAGAGTAACTAACTGTCTGGAGTAACATCAAGTAATCAAGTTACAGAGTAACATCAAGTAATTAGTGAAACTATACTATATAGTTGACCACTGTAGAGACTACACTATTATATAAGGAACAGCATCATAAGCCAGAGAGACTAGTTCTTCTAATGGTTGTTATATATAACTTTGCAATAACTAAAATAACTGTATAATACATAAAATAAATGGTGAAACTATCAGTAAATTAACATATAAAATACGCAATCTAGGAATAATTTCATAAATAATTGTTTCTACTTTAGGCACAAGGCCAGCAATTACCCAGTGTATTACTGGTACTTTATTTTATCGACCCCGTAAGGATGAAAGGCAAAGTCAATCTCGGCGGGATTTGAACTCAGATCGTAAAGGGACGTAACTATGCTGGAAAGCATGGCGTCCGACCCTCTACCGATACTGCCAAAATAATACAGTTAAATAAGGACACGCTTAACTAAGTCCAGATGCTGAGATGTAAATAATTTCTCATACATATTAACAGTATATTACACAATAATTTCTCATACATATTGTACATAAACTAAAGATGTATAAAACGTAGATCATATATACATACGAAGAACCGTCAAAACCACATTAGTTGATGTTAGATGAGATATATTCACATTTGACATGAAATATTACAGTGACAATAATATAGTTATATTATTATTGGCAGAACCGGTAGAGGGTCGGACGCCATGCTATGCAGCATAGAGTTACGGCCCTTTATGATCTGAGTTCAAATACCGCCGAGGTTAACTTTGCCTTTCATCCTTACGGGGTTGATAAAATAAAGTACCAGTAATGCACTGAGATAATTGCTAGCCTTGTGCCAAAAGTAGAAACAATTATTATTCTCTTTGTCACATCATATATTTAAGTGTTGCACTTCACCATGGAACCTCTAGATTAAGAATGGTGTACAGCAATGTTAAATCAAAAAAACTTAAGCTACAAGAAATTTGTCATGTAAAATTTGATGTTTGTAGATTAAAAATAACTTTCCATAAATAAATTTTTCAAAAATGCAAATTCGCCCACAGAGGGACTTGAACCCGCGACCCTCAGATACCTTCATCGTATATGCTATAAAAGTCTGATGCTCTACCGACTGAGCTATGCAGGCGGACATATTTCAAGAGACAATTTTTTAGATATAATGACAAATTACTTTTCAGTGATAAATTACTTTTCAAATAAGATGGGATATCGGTTATGTATTTCGCACTATGGAGATTTAACCTTGGTATATTTTGACTTATCCAGAGTAACTAACTGTCTGGAGTAACATCAAGTAATCAAGTTACAGAGTAACATCAAGTAATTAGTGAAACTATACTATATAGTTGACCACTGTAGAGACTACACTATTATATAAGGAACAGCATCATAAGCCAGAGAGACTAGTTCTTCTAATGGTTGTTATATATAACTTTACAATAACTAAAATAACTGTATAATACATAAAATAAATGGTGAAACTATCAGTAAATTAACATATAAAATACGCAATCTAGGAATAATTTCATAAATAATTGTTTCTACTTTAGGCACAAGGCCAGCAATTACCCAGTGTATTACTGGTACTTTATTTTATCGACCCCGTAAGGATGAAAGGCAAAGTCAATCTCGGCGGGATTTGAACTCAGATCGTAAAGGGACGTAACTATGCTGGAAAGCATGGCGTCCGACCCTCTACCGATACTGCCAAAATAATACAGTTAAATAAGGACACGCTTAACTAAGTCCAGATGCTGAGATGTAAATAATTTCTCATACATATTAACAGTATATTACACAATAATTTCTCATACATATTGTACATAAACTAAAGATGTATAAAACGTAGATCATATATACATACGAAGAACCGTCAAAACCACATTAGTTGATGTTAGATGAGATATATTCACATTTGACATGAAATATTACAGTGACAATAATATAGTTATATTATTATTGGCAGAACCGGTAGAGGGTCGGACGCCATGCTATGCAGCATAGAGTTACGGCCCTTTATGATCTGAGTTCAAATACCGCCGAGGTTAACTTTGCCTTTCATCCTTACGGGGTTGATAAAATAAAGTACCAGTAATGCACTGAGATAATTGCTAGCCTTGTGCCAAAAGTAGAAACAATTATTATTCTCTCTGTCACATCATATATTTAAGTGTTGCACTTCACCATGGAACCTCTAGATTAAGAATGGTGTACAGCAATGTTAAATCAAAAAAACTTAAGCTACAAGAAATTTGTCATGTAAAATTTGATGTTTGTAGATTAAAAATAACTTTCCATAAATAAATTTTTCAAAAATGCAAATTCGCCCACAGAGGGACTTGAACCCGCGACCCTCAGATACCTTCATAGTATATGCTATAAAAGTCTGATGCTCTACCGACTGAGCTATGCAGGCGGACATATTTCAAGTGACAATTTTTTAGATATAATGACAAATTACTTTTCAGTGATAAATTACTTTTCAAATAAGATGGGATATCGGTTATGTATTTCGCACTATGGAGATTTAACCTTGGTATATTTTGACTTATCCAGAGTAACTAACTGTCTGGAGTAACATCAAGTAATCAAGTTACAGAGTAACATCAAGTAATTAGTGAAACTATACTATATAGTTGACCACTGTAGAGACTACACTATTATATAAGGAACAGCATCATAAGCCAGAGAGACTAGTTCTTCTAATGGTTGTTATATATAACTTTACAATAACTAAAATAACTGTATAATACATAAAATAAATGGTGAAACTATCAGTAAATTAACATATAAAATACGCAATCTAGGAATAATTTCATAAATAATTGTTTCTACTTTAGGCACAAGGCCAGCAATTACCCAGTGTATTACTGGTACTTTATTTTATCGACACCGTAAGGATGAAAGGCAAAGTCAACCTCGGCGGGATTTGAACTCAGATCGTAAAGGGACGTAACTATGCTGGAAAGCATGGCGTCCGACCCTCTACCGATACTGCCAAAATAATACAGTTAAATAAGGACACGCTTAACTAAGTCCAGATGCTGAGATGTAAATAATTTCTCATACATATTAACAGTATATTACACAATAATTTCTCATACATATTGTACATAAACTAAAGATGTATAAAACGTAGATCATATATACATACGAAGAACCGTCAAAACCACATTAGTTGATGTTAGATGAGATATATTCACATTTGACATGAAATATTACAGTGACAATAATATAGTTATATTATTATTGGCAGAACCGGTAGAGGGTCGGACGCCATGCTATGCAGCATAGAGTTACGGCCCTTTATGATCTGAGTTCAAATACCGCCGAGGTTAACTTTGCCTTTCATCCTTACGGGGTTGATAAAATAAAGTACCAGTAATGCACTGAGATAATTGCTAGCCTTGTGCCAAAAGTAGAAACAATTATTATTCTCTTTGTCACATCATATATTTAAGTGTTGCACTTCACCATGGAACCTCTAGATTAAGAATGGTGTACAGCAATGTTAAATCAAAAAAACTTAAGCTACAAGAAATTTGTCATGTAAAATTTGATGTTTGTAGATTAAAAATAACTTTCCATAAATAAATTTTTCAAAAATGCGAATTCGCCCACAGAGGGACTTGAACCCGCGACCCTCAGATACCTTCATAGTATATGCTATAAAAGTCTGATACTCTACAGACTGAGGTATGCAGGCGGACATATTTCAAGTGACAATTTTTTAGATATAATGACAAATTACTTTTCAGTGATAAATTACTTTTCAAATAAGATGGGATATCGGTTATGTATTTCGCACTATGGAGATTTAACCTTGGTATATTTTGACTTATCCAGAGTAACTAACTGTCTGGAGTAACATCAAGTAATCAAGTTACAGAGTAACATCAAGTAATTAGTGAAACTATACTATATAGTTGACCACTGTAGAGACTACACTATTATATAAGGAACAGCATCATAAGCCAGAGAGACTAGTTCTTCTAATGGTTGTTATATATAACTTTACAATAACTAAAATAACTGTATAATACATAAAATAAATGGTGAAACTATCAGTAAATTAACATAAAAATACGCAATCTAGGAATAATTTCATAAATAATAGTTAAATAAGGACACGCTTAACTAAGTCCAGATGCTGAGATGTAAATAATTTCTCATACATATTGACAATATGTTAGACAATAATTTCTCATACATATTAACAGTATATTACACAACAATTTCTCATACATATTGTACATAAACTAATGTATAAAATATTGTACATAAACTAATGTATAAACTAATGTATAAAATGTAGATCATATATACATACGAAGAACCGTCAAAACCACATTAGTTGATGTTAGATGAGATATATTCACATTTGACATGAAATATTACAGTGACAATAATATAGTTATAATATTATTCTCTTTGTCACAACATATATTTAAGTGTTGTACTTGAACATGGAACGTCCAAAGTAAAAATGATGTGCAATAATGTTCAATAAAAACTTAAGCTACCAACAACGTAACGTGTAAAATATGATTTTAATAGATTACAAATAACTGTCCAAAATATTTTTCCTTAAATAAGAAATCTTATAATGTAATATATTTGTCATGAACTCACGGGCTCTTAGAAAGATGGTGAAAAGAAAACAGATTCGCTCGCAGAGGCACTTGAACCCGCGACCCTCAGATACTTTCACAGTACATGCTATAAAAGTCTGATGCTCTACCGACTGAGCTACGCGGGCGGACACATCCTGGGACAGTTGTTCAGATAAGATGACAAATTACTTTTCAGTGACAAATTACTTTCAGCCACGTATTTCGCACTATGGAGATTAAACTTTAGTGTATTTTGACTTATCCTGTGTAATTTCATGTAACTGCATGTCTACAGTAACATCAAGTAATCAAGTTACAGAGTAACATCAAGTAATTAGAGAAACTATACTATATAGTTCACCATTGTAGAGACTCTACACTATTAGATAAGGAACAGCTTCATAAGCCAGAGAGACTAGGCATTGTAATGCTCGTTATATATAACTTTACAATAACTAAAATAACTCTATAATACTTTAAGCAAATGGTTAAACTATCAGTAAATTAGCATATAAAATACGTATTTTTAGTGAACCCACGACCCTCAGATACCTTTACATCCGAATCTGTAAAAGTCTGCTGCTCTACCGGCTGAGCAATGCGGGTGGGGTACTTTTGCGAATAAGAAGAACCATCAAGACCACTCTAGATTTATTCGTCACATTAGATAAGAAATATTACTGTGACTATAACATAGTTATAATATTACTCTGTATGTCACCACAAATGTTCGAGTGTAACATTTCAACATAGAACATTCAGATTATGTAAGATGTACAATAATGTTAAATAAAAACTGAAGTCATCAGAAATTTAACACATAAAATATGCATTTTATACATAATTTCGTACAACTGTCAAATTATTTTTCCATAAATCAAAAAAAATAGATAAGCCCGCTGAGGGACTTGAACCCGCGACCCTCAGATACCTTGAAAGTATTTGCTATAAAAGTCTGATGCTCTACCGACTGAGCTATGCGGGCGGATACTTGTGTCGGTATCAATTATACTGTATATTTTCAGATAATATGGGATATATCAGTCACACATTTTATATTTTATCCATAAGTTGTGTTTAATTACTAATCGTAAAAATAAACGTTTCGTGGTTCCGTCTTAGTTTCGTCCGGGTAATTCTCACAAGCCATGTGTAATGTATGTTATTTTTTGTCACATGTAAATTTCTCGCCTAAGCGAATAATATTGTTGTTATAATAGTTATATGATAAAATTGTGTGGTAGTTATCCTGATCTCTTAATTGTTTTTATACCTAAAGTTATTAAAATAAAGTGTAAGATAGATATATCTTGAATGATTGTGTCTCAAAATATCTCATAATAAATAATATTTCTTACGTAGAGAGTTGAACTCACGTCTCCTAGAAACTTAATGAGAACAAATTGTAAAATTTTGATTCTCTTCTGACTAAAATATGTTGGTGACGATTGTAGAGGCTCTAACCCATTATTTAAACAACATATGTAGAGAGACTAGATCTCGTAATGGTAGTCATATATAACTGTATAAAGACTAAAATAACTCGTAATGGTAGTCATATATAACTGTATAATGACTTAAATAACTATATAATACATTAAATAAATGGTGAAATTATAAGTACATTAACATGTAAAATTATTACATAATTTATCAAGGTTTTTATGAATAAAAGAATTACTTTGAAACAAGAGGGACATAACTGTTCCGGTATGATGTTCAATTGATGAAAGCTACTGACATAGATTTTGTTCTTAATATTTCATCTTGTATGGAAACTCAATTGTTTTCAATATAGAATAGAATATTGGTTGTGTTTATTTTCAGATACGGTGGGATATATCAGTCACGTATTTAGCACTACGGAGTTTTAAATGTTGATCTATTCACTTACCCACAGTACTAGAAGAGTAACCTCTTTCGGGTTCCACTTGAATTTCGTTGGTGTAATTCACACTGACGATGCTTAATATATTTGAGAAGACGATAATTTCTCGTGGTAGCGAAAAATATTGTTTTCATAATATATTGTGAAATATAACTATATCTTTATGACTCGCTTAATTAAGTCCAGGTACTGAGATATATATTTTCTGATACAGTTTGCGCGTAAACTATTCTTATCGAAGGCATATTTTTGCTCAGTGCATGCTTGACTCCTAGTATAGTATTGTGAATGTATTCATCATTCTATTATGTTTAAGATTTTCCTTACGCCTTCTATTTTGTTTCATAGTTCAAGTAGTAATTGAAAGTATAAGAGTATAACATGTTAAGTATAACATGTTAAATTTTGTTAAAGATTTTGTATAAATAATATGATCAACAAATCTCTGAAGTAACCTTTAAAAGAAGTTCAAAATATTAGAAAATTATAATTTGATAATGAATACTAACTACCTTCATGGCACCTCCCTCCCACCACTACCCAAACATTCTCTTCGTACATTGAGTGACTTGAACATGCAACAGATTTCTGATACAATTCTTGACGAAAATATCAGGAATTTAGGATATATAAAACCTATTTCATAAATGAATGTGAACAAGGTTTAACACACCATCCCATATAAAAAAAAACTTTTCTCTTTGTCCGTGGAGTCAATACTTTCCGATATACAATACAGTCTGGTAAATACTTTCTGTTTGTAGGACTAAATATGTTTGTGTTGTATTTGAGGATTGTGGTTTAAAATCTCACTAAGAATCTGTTATGTTTTATTTTAGGTGAGATTTATTCGTTACAAAGGAAAATATTGCAGTGACAATAACATAAATATAATATTATTCTGATTGTCAGCATATATGTTCAAGTATTACACTTCACCAAGGAAGGTTCACATTAAGAATGATGTTAAATGAAAACTGAAGATATCAGAAATTGTACAGTTTATAATGACGAACAACGAATAAATAAGAAAAAAAAAAAATAATAAAGCGTTCGCCCACAGAGGGACTTGAACCCGCGACCCTCAGATATCTTCTAAGATTACTCTGTAAAAGTCTGATGCTCTACCGACTGAGCTATGCAGGCAGACAAAGAAAGTGCTGTCAAATTGAGTCTATATTGTCAAATAAGATGGGATATCTATCACGTATATTGTACAATGTAGATTTAACGTTAGTATATTTTTACTTATCTAAAGTAACTTTATGTCTAGAATAACATCAAGTAATTAGTGAAACTATGCTATATATTTGACAATTGTAGAGACTCTACACTATTAGATAAAGTACAGTCGCTTAAGCAGAGGGATTAGGTATTGTAGTGGTCGTTATATATAACATTACAATAACTAAAATAACTCTATAATACATAAAGTAAATGGTGAAACTACTACTAAATTAACATGTAAAATACGTATTTTATGAATAATTTCATAAATAGTGGAGACATCTGCTGACTTTGGCCCTAGAGCCACCTTTCTACTCACCACTATCGAAACAGTGTTGGCTACCCGCAGGTGTGAGCCTCGCGAACTGGAATGACTCTTCCACTGTCTCCTTCGCCATCCTCCGGGGAAATGCCTTCTCTATCCTGTCCGCCTGCGCCGCGGAGCGGCCTGCAGGTGGACACCCATTTCCTCATAATAGTGAGAGATGTGGAGAGAGGGAAAGACTGAGGCAGTGACAGTAGGTGTTTGGCTCCTTTGCGTTCAGACCTGGTATTTATGTATATTTGTCACGGATACACAATCACGTTAGACACTAACAATTATACCAGAAGTATATAGTTAAATAACTGTTTCTACTTTAGGCACAAGGCCAGCAATTACCCAGTGCATTACTGGTACTTTATTTTATCGACCCCGTAAGGATGAAAGGCAAAGTCAATCTCGGCGAGATTTGAACTCAGATCGTAAAGGGACGTAACTATGCTGGAAAGCATGGCGTCCGACCCTCTACCGATACTGCCAATCCACAGTTAAATAACGACACGCCTAATTAAGTCCAGATGCTGAGATGTAAATAATTTCACCACCACCCTCACCTCACCACATTAAATAAAAAATTAAATAAAAAATTAAGCAATCAGAAATTTAATATATAAAATATATAACTGTCAAAATAATTTCCCATGAATAAAGAAAATAGCTTCGCCCGCAGATGGTCTTGAAACCGCCATACTCAGATGCCTTCACTGTATAGGCTATAAAAGTCTGATGCTCTACTAACTGAGCTACGCGGGCGGACATCTGCTCAGCGACAATTTTTTTAGATATGATGACACATTACATTGCAGAGACGAATTACTTTTCAAATATGGTGGGATATATATCTGCCACATATTTCGCACTATGGAGATTTAACCTTGGTATATTTTGACTTAACCAGAGTAACTTAAAATCTGGAATAACATCAAGTAATCAAGTTACAGAGTAACATCAAGTAATCAAGTTACAGAGTAACATCAAGTAATCAAGTGACAGAGTAACATCAAGTAATTAGTGAAACTATACTATATAGTTCACCATTGTAGAGACTATTAGATAAATAACAGCTTCATAAGCAAGAGAGACTAGGTCTTGTAATGGTTGTTATAACTTTACAATAACTAAAATAACTGTATAATATATAAAGTAAATGGTGAAACTATCAGTAAATTATGATATAAAATAGGTATTTCACATTGGACATGAAATATTACAATGACAATAATATAGTTATAATATTATTCTCTTTGTCACAACATATGTTTAAGTGTTGTACTTGAACATGGAACGTCCAAAGTAAAAATGATGTGCAATAATGTTCAATAAAAACTTAAGCTACCAACAACGTAACGTGTAAAATATGATTTTAATAGATTTCAAATAACTGTCCAAAATATTTTTCCTTAAATAAGAAATCTTATAATGTAATATATTTGTCATGAACTCACGGGCTCTTAGAAAGATGGTGAAAAGAAAACAGATTCGCCCGCAGAGTGACTTGAACCCGCGCCCCTCAGATACCTTCACAGTACATGCTATAAAAGTCTGATACTCTACCGACTGAGCTACGCGGGCGGACACATCCTGGGACAGTTGTTCAGATAAGATGACAAATTTCTTTTCAGTGACAAATTACTTTCAGCCACGTATTTCGCACTATGGAGATTAAACTTTAATGTATTTTGACTTATCCTGTGTAATTTCATGTAACTGCATGTCTACAGTAACATCAAGTAATCAAGTTACAGAGTAACATCAAGTAATTAGAGAAACTATACTATATAGTTCACCATTGTAGAGACTCTACACTATTAGATAAGGAACAGCTTCATAAGCCAGAGAGACTAGGCATTGTAATGCTCGTTATATATAACTTTACAATAACTAAAATAACTCTATAATACTTTAAGCAAAGGGTTAAACTATCAGTAAATTAGCATATAAAATACGTATTTTTAGTGAACCCACGACCCTCAGATACCTTTACATCCGAATCTGTAAAAGTCTGCTGCTCTACCGGCTGAGCAATGCGGTTGGGGATACTTTTGCGAATAAGAAGAACCATCAAGACCACTCTAGATTTATTCGTCACATTAGATAAGAAATATTACTGTGACTATAACATAGTTATAATATTACTCTGTATGTCACCACAAATGTTCGAGTGTAACATTTCAACATAGAACATTCAGATTATGTAAGATGTACAATAATGTTAAATAAAAACTGAAGTCATCAGAAATTTAACACATAAAATATGCATTTTATACATAATTTCGTACAACTGTCAAATTATTTTTCCACAAATCAAAAAAAATAGATAAGCCCGCAGAGGGACTTGAACCCGCGACCCTCAGATACCTTGAAAGTATATGCTATAAAAGTCTGATGCTCTACCGACTGAGCTATGCGGGCGGATACTTGTGTCGGTATCAATTATACTGTATATTTTCAGATAATATGGGATATATCAGTCACATATTTCGAAATATGGATATCTAATATTTTATATTTTGACTTCTTATCCATAGGTTGTGTTTAATTTACTAATTGTATGAATAAACGTTTCGTGGTTCTGTCTTAGTTTCGTCCGGGTAATTATCACGTGTAATGTGTAATGTATGTTATCTTTTGTCACATGTAAATTTCTCGCCTAAGCGAATAATATTGTTGTGATAAAAGTTATATGATAAAATGGAGTGGTAGTTATTCTGATCTCTTAATTGTTTTTATACCTAAAGTTATTAAAATAAAGTGTAAGATAGATATCTAAACTATAATAAAGGGAGGAGCGCGGGACTGCGTACGGTTTATAATGTTTTATCCCATTAGTAAAATAAGTTGGATTACTTTGAATAAATAAGGAATGAATATTACTTAATTTATCTACTAAATTTCGTGGCTGTTGATTAAATATATTTTGTTTATTTAAAGATACACTTCTTTCAAATTTCTGAAATGTCAACACTTCCGGTTGGCGATCGCTTGAATAAACATACTAATTTTCTGTCACTAATTTTTTCCTAATGCAGTTTATATATAATATCGTCTTTTTTTTAATGTATCATAGATTACTTTACTGATTACATAAAACAGTGTAACACAGTCTTTACTGATTACATAAAACAGTGTAACACAGTCTTCGTTCAATTTCTGTGTATATTGTCAATTACTATTTTATTTGATGTATCATATCTACATGTGCATATACTTGCGTATAATATCAATATACACACTACACATGCTAGCAGAAAACCACCCGAAAGGTGATTTTTCTGTTAGTATTTTTAATGATTGTGTCTCAAAATATCTCATAATAAATAATATTTCTTACGTCTCCTAGAAACTTAATCAGAATAAACTGTAAAATGTTGATTCTCTTCTGACTAAACTATGCTGGTGACGATTGTAAAGGCTCTAACCCATTATTTAAACAACATATGTAGAGAGACTAGATCTCGTAATGGTAGTCATATATAACTGTATAATGACTAAAATACATTAAGTAAATGGTGAAACTATAAGTACATTAACATGAAAAATACATAATTTATCAATGTTTTTATGATTAAAAGAATTACTTCGAAAAAAAAGGGACACTTAGATATTTCCATAACTGTTCCCGTATGATGTTCAATTGATGACAGCTACTGACATAGTTTTCACTACAGCCATAGATTTTGTTCTTAATATTTCATCTTTCGTTGAAAGTCAATTGTTTTAAATATAGAATACAATATTGGTTGTGTTTATTTTCAGATACAATGGGATAGATCAGTCACGTATTTTGCACATAAACTATTCTTATCGAGGGCATATCTATGCACAGTGCATGTGGAACGGCTAGTATTGTGAATATATTTATCAATTTATTGTTTAAGATTTTTTTATTATGTATTATATTTTGTTTCATATTTCAAGTCATTGAAAGTGTAACGGTTGTACATGTTTCACATCCGAATCTGTAAAAGTCTGATGCTCTACCGACTGAACTATGCGGGCGGGCTTTTTTTGCGTCTATCATAATGAATACGAAGAATTGTCAAGACCGGTCTAGTGTATATTAGATATAGATTTAATCGTCACATTGGATAAGAATATTACAGTAGCAATAACATAATTATAATAATATTCTGTTTGTCACCACATATGTTCAAGTGTTACACTTCACCATGAAATGTCCAGATTAAGAATGATGTGCAGTAATGTTAAATAAAAAAAACTTCATCTATCAGAAGTTTATCATGTGAAATTGCCATTTTATCCATAATTACGAATAACCAGCAAAATATTTTCCAATAAATTTTAAAATGCGTTCGCCCGCAGAAGGACTTGAACCCGCGACCCTTAGATACCTTCACATTTGAATCCGTAAAAGTCTGATGCTCTACCGACTGAGCTATGCGGGCGGGTTATTATCGCTCGCTAAATTAGACTTTATACAAATAAGACTGGGTGGGGGCTTAATTTCGGGTCGAAATAAGCTCTGCATGTATGTTCCTGTGTGAGAGAGATATAGTGAGAAGTACTGACTTGTGATGTCATATAGAACGCTGGTGGATTGGCAGTATCGGTAAAGGGTCGGAAGCCATGATTTGCAGCATAGAGTTATGGCTCTTTACTGTCTGAGTTCAAATTCTGCCCAGGTTAGCTTTGCCTTTCATCCTTACGAGGTCGATAAAATAAAGCACCAATAATGCACTGGGATAATTGCTGGCCTTGTGCCAAATGTAGAAACAATATAGAACGGCTGTTGTTATGTGTATGGCGGAGGTGAGTGTCAGCTATGAAACTCATAAGTATTTACTGCCATCTTCCATTGGTTTGGAAAAGCACGCAGTTTTCCTTTCCCCGGTGAATATGGCGAAACAGGTTGAGTAACTAAAAGTATTCTTTTCTTTAGCCAAGCCCTCATCAATTATTTCAAGTTCCGATTAGAATCGAATGTAAAGGTATAGAAGGAGGTGCTGCCTTTCAATAGGTTTATCGAAAGGTGGTGTGTAAAGATGTGTAGTCCTGCACTGAAGGGTCTCTTTCACGTAGTTTTGTACTCCGTCTATAATATCACTCTTCATTTATTTAATTTTAATATAACCACCACCCATGATATTTGTAACCTTTCTCTGTAACATTAACGTATCCCATCATCATCCTCGTAGTGGTAGATTAGCAGAATGGTTAGAGTGTTGGGCAAATGCTTTGTGGTATTTGTTACGGCGCTTTACCTTCTGAGTTCCAATCTCGCCGAGGTTAGCTTTGTCTTACATCCTTACGGGGTCGATAAAATAAAGTACTACTAAAGCACTGGGTTCGATTTAATCGACTTTCCTTTCCTCCATATTTGCTGGCCTTGTGTCTAAATAAGAAACATTGTTTATGAATTTATTCATAAAATACCTATTTCATATCATAATTTATTGATAGTTTAACTTTTTAGTTATATTATACAGTTATTATAGTTATTGCAAAGTTATATATAACGACCGTTACAAGATGTAGTATTATAAGATGTAGTATTACAAGATGTAGTATTACAAGATGTAGTATTATGAAGGTGTTCCTTATCTAATAGTGTAGAGTCTCTACCTTCTGAGTTCCAATCCCGCGGAGGTTAGCTTTGCCTTTCATCCTTACGGGGTCGATAAAATAAAGAACTAGTAAAGTACTGGGGTCGATCTAATCGACTTCCACCCCAACAGACACACAAACTCGTTGATCTTGTGCCTCGACGAATTGGCAGTATCAGTAGAACGTCAGACACCATATTTTGCAGCACAGAGTTATGGCCCTTTACGTTATGAGTTCAAATCCCGCTGAGTCCTTACAGGGTCGATTATAATGCACCAGTAATGCACTGGAGTAATTGCTAGCCTTGTGCCAAAACGTAGAAACAATTATTATTAATATTAATGAAAATAATTGTTTCTACTTTTGGCACAAGGCCAGCAATTATCCCAGTGAATTACTGGTACTTTATTTTATCGACCCCGTAAGGATGAAAGCCAAAGTTAACCTCGGCGGGATTTGAACTCAGATTGCAAAGGGTCGTAACTCTATGCTGCAAGCATGGCGTCCGACCCTCTACCGAGACTGCCAATCCCCTGCCCTTAATAACTGTTTCTACTTTGGGCACAAGGCCAGCAATTATCCCAGTGCATTACTGGTACTTTATTTTATCGACCTCGTCAGGATGAAAGGCAAAGTTAACCTCAGTGGGATTTGAAATCAGAATGGCAAGGGCCGTAACTCTATGCGTCAAGGCATGGCGTCCGAGCCTCTACCGATACTGCCAATCCACCGCCCTATATTAATGATAATATACGTTTACTTTAATTTTTATTATCATTAATGATAATAATGATAATAAAAATTAATGTAAACGTAATGAGAAGAAGAAGAAGAAGAAGAAGAAGAAGAAGAAGAAGAAGAAGAAGAAGAAGAAGAAGAAGAAGAAGAAGAAGAAGAAGAAGAAGAAGGCCTAAGCTGATTTTAAATATCGGGTTAAAATTCTGTCTTACTCTCTTTCTATCATATGTGCCTATTAATCCTACATAGATATCCTATAAAGAATAAAAAGAAAAGACAAAAGATATAGAGGCCAAAATCATCAGTAAGAAGTTTATATGACTCACTGTTATAAAATAGATTTTTCAGTGACCAGCTGCATTTCCTAAGCTTTCTTCTGTTTTCTCCATCCGGAGTGTGTTGTTATCAAAATAAACAGTGTTCTCTCCACTAGAAACTTACAGTCGTTTGACTTATACCAGCCTGAGGAACAAGCATGACCTTTACTCATAACATCTCTCCCTAGTATTTACCACGTGTTTTCGTTCAGTATATTTTGTCAAACTGCTGGAAAGAAATGTTCTGTAATATTAGACAGAGGGGGAAAGTGTGACGAGGGACTCAAAGTACGTGAAGTGGATATAGCAACACATGTAGGTAGATAGATAGATAGGTAGAGAGAGAGAGAGAGAGAGAGAGAGAGAGAGAGAGAGAGAGAGAGAGAGAGAGAGAGAGAGAGAGAGAGAGAGAGAGAGTTATAAACATTCAGAAATAGGCAGATAGGCAGACAGGGTAGCTAGCAGCCAGATAGATATATAGGTATATATATATATATATATATATATATATAGAGAGAGAGAGAGAGAGAGAGAGAGAGAGAGAGAGCAAGAGAGGGGTTTCGTTATTTGCCACAAGATAGATAGGTAGATAGATAGATAGATAGATAGATAAGGGTCGTAATTTTCTAAGGACGTGACAAAATCTCCGAAATGTATAGAAGTAACTTCGTATGTTTTTAGGTTTTTAGATAGATATATTTCTTTATAGCCACAAGGGTGCACAAGAAAAGGGGACAAAACAAGGACACATGCCGGGGATTTTACATACGATCGTGTAAAAATATGAAACAAACAAATATAACAATCCAAATCCCCAATAGGGGGGTGCGCCACAAATGGGTTGTTTAATACCCCGTATACAACTTCAGGAGCGTGTTGTGCAAGTGCTCCTTTCTACCTTTTGCTCTCTTCTTCAACCTACAGGTTTATATACAGAGAAGGCCCAATCACTCGGACTATTTTTGCCACATTCACCCACCTTTCAGTAAATTTACTGGGGTGCAGTGCCTCTCTCTCCACTCTGATTCTCCTAAAGTGGTACCTAAAGAAGGGAATGAGTTGTTGTCCGGAGAGAAAGGCATCTGTCCTCTCAATCTCGTCCACCATATAACCTCTTTCCCCATAGCCACTATACAGAAGAAAACCGCCTCTCTTTCGTTTATTAAAGAAGTTGGTGGTTTGATCCTTACTATGGACTCGGCAGTCAACTGGATTTGTCTCATACGCGACAGTAGTTGTTCTGCGTAGTTCCACGGGTCGATTACACCCGGGCAGTGTACAATTGCGTTTCAATGTCCTGCCCGTATCTTGGACACGTCCTCTTGGAAGGATCGCTGCCTGTAGATCTTGTCACGAACTGGTAGAGTTCCTCTGTAGCACTGCCAGGCCAAGGACCTCTGGAAGTTGTCCATAGGTCCCGGGTGGAAAGTCCTACCAAACAGACTGGTGAGTTCGTCGTCTTCGACGCCCAGAGTCTCTCCGAGCACGTCGTTGGCCTTGTGACGTACTAACCCTCTATAGAATGTCGAAGTGGAGTCTCCACTGATTGCTGTGCCCACTTGACAGAGGACTGTGAGCGCCTGAGCGCATTAAATGTGCCAGAACTGCAGCTCCGTCAGCGAGACAAGTTGCTGGAAGGCCTGTCTCACAAACGGTACCCACACCGGTTGGGGGTCGGTGAGGAATACCTGTAGATGCCGTAGCGTCAGCGCATGTTTGCGCATCATCAGCCACGGCATTCCCAGCCCTCGGTTGAAAGGGTGCTGACAGCAGACGGATCTCCTCACTAGTGGAGCCTGCTTCTTCCAAAGGAACTGGAAGAGCATGCGTTCCATCTTGGTGAGGTGTTCACGGGGACAAAGCACGACGATCAAGCGGTAGTAGATGACGGACGTTATGAAAGTGTTCGCCACCTCCGCTCGACCTTTCAATGATAGTTTGCACTCTGCCCACTTCTGGGTGAGCGCAAATACCTTGGCCGTGACCTCGTTCCAGTTTTTCTCCACCTGGAAGTCCGGACCGAACCAGACCCCGAGCAATTTCACCGGTCCGTCCGTCCAGCGTCCGACGACGCTGGCAGACGGCATCGGTTTGCCTCTCCACGTTCCGAGTTGCAAACCGACAGACTTGTCTGGGTTCAGTTTTGTTCCTGTGAGCCTTTCCTATTCTTGCTATAAGTTGCATTACTGTCACGTCGTCGGCATAAGCCGACGCCGCTTTCCGCAGTCCTGGTTCCAACGGGATGCCCTGCAGCAGCACCAACTTTCGCAGTAGTGGCTCTAGAGTCAGTACGTAGAGAATGGAGGAGAGAGTGCATCCCTGTCGGATGGAACGCGTGATTGCGAACGGTTCCGATAGGTAGCCATTCACCTTGACCATCGAGCAGATGCTGGTGTGCATTGCAGCGATCCAGTCCCTGAAGACGTGTCCGAAACCGGCCGCCTTGAGAACCGCTTCTAAGTATTGATGGTCGACCCAATCGAATGCCTTAGACTGATCTAAATTGATCAGATCCCCACAGAATCCGGGTTTACACCACACCCTCTCTATGATGTATCGCATGAGGTGGAGGTTGTCGTGTATGAACCTGGTCGGGATTGCACACGTTTGCGCTTTCCCTACCAGGTCTTCGACGACAAGCGCCAACCTCGTTGCCAACACCTTGGCCAAAATCTTTAACTCTGTGTTGAGCAGAGTTATGGGCCTAAAGTTGCTTAGTTCGTCCCCATTGTTCTCGTCTTTCCTGATCAGCATTACTACGCCCCTGCCTGCAGAACTGGGAATTCTCCCGTTCTGCTGCCAGTTGCAGTAGACGGCTTTGAGGACGCCAGAGAACAAGCCCGGCATGCCTATGTAAAACTCATAGGGTAGACCATCTAGACCGGGTGATTTGCGTTTCCCGCAGCGGCCCAGAGCCTCCCGTATCTCAGTGGCTGTGATCGGTCTTTCGCAGAACTCAGCGTCCATGCTCGAGAGACGCGGCAGGCCGTTGAGGTATGAACCGAAGTCCATTGCCCATTCGACGCACCACCACTCTGCTCGAACAGTTGCGCAAAGTGCGGCTGAAAGGCGGCGCACATCCGCCTGGGGTCAAGTAGCATGCGTCCGTTTTGGTCTTTCAAAGACTGAATCGTGGACTTGTTGCCACTTTTCGCCTCTAACACTCGGGCCCAGCTAACAGCTTTTGCTCCCTCGTTTCCTAGAGCACGTGATTTACTTCTGACCACGCAGCCTTCGTGTTTCGCGTCGAAGAACTGGTCCAGTGCCGTTCTCGTTGCTAGCACTCTAACTACGTTACCACTCCTAAGCGCCTCCTCTACCTTGGCTACTAGTTCTGTTTCTGTTTAGTTTTTCTCTAAGGCTAATTCTCTGCCAAAGTCTATCGACTCTACTCTAATTGCTCTCTTGAGGGAGTACCACCATCTGATGTTGACGATGGCTCCCGTCAACTGTTTCTTAACTAATCTACTTATCCGTTCACTGTAGGCTTTACGTGTCGGTAGCGACACGTTCAGCTTCCAGTATCCGGGTCCTTGTTTATGTATTATATCACGGTTGACTATGCAGATGACTAGTTTGTGGTCTGAATAGGCAACCATGTGCATTTGTCGACAGCTCAACATCTTCTTGTCTCTCTCTTTCTCTCTCTAATAAAGAACCTGTCTAAATACGATCTAGATTTCCCGCTGCGGTTTGCCCACGTCCACTGTGGTGCAATCGGGAGATCTAGTCGATATCTATTGGCCGATTAGATTTTTGAGGCTGTTGCACCCCCCACCCCCCTCTACTGGGACATGATCATACATAGTCCCATCGTGGGTCTAGGATACCATTCCAGTCCCCCACTAAAAGCAAGGAGCGAGACGTTCCCAGAAATGACTCTAGACGTCTAAAGAAGTCTGGTCGTGATTGCCCACTCTGAAGGCTCCACTTCCAAGACTGTTCACGTCTAGGACTACCAGTCTACCCTCCGGGTCTAAGTGTACTTGATGTATTTCGAGGTCCAGGGTTTCCGAAACATGACAGCCACTCCCCCTCCACCTCCTGGCTGACAGAGAGATGCGTAGATCTCAAAGTCATTGAAGATGGGGGTTAGTTGTTGCCTGTTGTGGATCATGGACTCGGTGATGGCTATTACATCTATACCGTGTGACCTAAGGTCGTTTAAAAGTTGGCCCTGTTTCCAGGGCATCCCTAGGCCACGCACATTCACACTTCCAACTCGTAACTTAGTCATGTTGGTGAAGAAGAGTTGGCGAAAATATGCACTTACCTTTTCGTTTCCTGGAGATCGGGTTTTTCAATCTCCATTTGGGTGCTGGTGGGGGTGTTGAGTGGAGTGGGGAAACATTTTAATAGGACGCGGTTAATGGGCTTTTGACAGGGTTTGCCAACCTCCTGTGAAAATTGTTCTTTAAATTTCTGATAGGTTTCTATCGAAACCCTTATCAGTTTTAGGTGAGGTTGAGAGTCTGCCTTGACAAAAGTTTTCCCCTCAGTTTCTACTTAAGGGTCTTGGGAGATGACCTCCATTAGGTTTTTGTTGTTTGTGTTAATGTATGGTTGTTTGTTTGTTTGTTTTTGTTGTGTTGTTTTGGTTTGTTGTTCATTTTGTAGTTTTCTTTTTATGGTGGGCAATTGTGTTTGGGGTGGTGTTGATGTTTGTTTTGCTGGTAGGGGGGGTTCATTGTGATGGTGTTTGATTTGTAGTTTGTGTTGGTGGTTGTGTGTTCGTGTGATAGACAAACATAAGGGTCGTAATTTTCTGATGAGGTGACAAACATCTCTGAAATATATAGAAGTAACCACCTATGTTTTTTTCTTTTTACCGGGGATTAGAGGAGTGTTTGGATCTGATTATTTTTACAGTGAATGATTCTAATTTCAAAAACTGAAGATATATGTATATTTAGTTTACTTAATATTTTCTAATATATTGTGTGTTCTAACACACAACGCATACATACACATACATTTACAAACACACATTCAAACATACAAACATACACACATTCAAACATACACATACATACTCATATACATACACATACACACATACACACATAAGTACGTACGTCGACTCACATACATACATACACACACATACATACACATATACATACATATATACTCACACATACACACGCATACATACACACATAAGTACGTACATAGACACACACAATATAGACACTACACACCCCACCACACATACATACACATATACATACATACATATATACTCACACAAACACAAACATACGCATATCCACACATAAGAACATACATAGACTCACACATACAGATACATACACATATACATACATATATAGTCACACAAACACAAACATACACATATCCACACACAAGTACGTACATAGACTCACACATACAGATACATACACATACACATATATACATATATACTCACACAAACACAAACATACACATATCCACACATAAGTACGTACATAGACTCACACATACAGATACATACACATACATACATATATACTCACAGAAACACAAACATACACATATCCACACATAAGTACGTACATAGACTCACACATACAGATACATACACATATACATACATACATATATATTCACACAAACACAAACATACACATATCCACACATAAGTACGTACATAGACTCACACATACAGATACATACACATACACATACATACATATATACTCACACAAACATACACATATCCACACATAAGTACATACATAGACTCACACATACAGATACATACACATATACATACATACATATATAATCACACAAACACAAACATACACATATCCACACATAAGTACGTACATAGAGTCACACATACAGATACATACACATATACATACATATATGCCCACACAAACACAAACATTCACATATCCACACATAAGTACATACATAGACTCACACATACAGATACATACACATACATACATATATACTCACACAAACACAAACGTACACATATCCACACATAAGTACATACATAGACTCACACATACAGATACATACACATACAAACATATATACTCACACAAACACAAACGTACACATATCCACACATAAGTACGTACATAGACACACATATACAATACACACCCTACATATCCCACCACACGCACACACACACACACACACACACACACACACACACACACAGCTTATATACCCTTATTACATATATACAATGCATCCATTGATAAAATATGTATGTACACATGGCTTATAACAAGAATTCTGTGTGAGTTTATGGAAGTGTACACTGGAATCATCTGGAATCATCCGGTATCTTCTGGTATCTTCATTATATTCTGTACGTGTCAAATAGCTTCTGCAGCTGAAATCCGCCACTGTTTCCAGTAGGCCTGCAGCTTGATCTTCGTTTGCAACTCTTATCACAGTCGAAATCATCATAACCATTATCATTGAAGAAAATGGTGATGATAATAAGGATAATCATGACTATCATCACCATCAGCATCATCATCATCATCACCATCATCATCATCGCGGTCAACATCAACATCATCATCATCATCATCGTCGTCATAATCATCATCATCACCATCATCATCAACGTCATCATCAACATCATCATCATCGTCACCATCGTCGTCATAATCATCATCATCATCATCATCGTCGTTGTCACCATCATCATCGTCGTCGTCATAATCATCAACATCATCAACATCATCATCATTGTCGTCATAATCATCATCATCACCACCATCATCATCAACATCATAAACATCATCACCATCATTATCATCATCACCACCATCACCATCATCATCATCATCACCATCATCACCATCACCATCATCATCATTATCATCATCATCACCATCATCATCACCATCATCACCATCATCACCATCATCACCATCATCATCATTATCATCATCATCATCGTCATCATCGTCGTCGTCGTTGTCGTCTTCATCGGTGTTATTATCATCATTGTAATCTCCATCAAATCTCTCTTATCATCAACCGTTATCACCAATCGCCAACATCAGAATACATGTCGACGTTGTCTTCATCTTCCTCTTCCTCATCCTCCCCATCATCATCATCATCATCAGCAGCAGCAACAGCATCCTCATCATCATCTTCGTCACCACCATCGTCATTTTCATTACCGTTATCATTACAATAACGTCTATCATCATAATAATAATAATAAAAAACATGCTTCTACTTATTCTCTGCAATAGTAGTTACAACAACAACAACAACAACAACAACAACAACAACAACAACAACAACAACAACAACAACAACAACTATTATTTCTAGTAAATGCAGAAATGGTGAGAGGGGATTCCAGTACTTTATTTTTTCGAGCCTAAATTACCAAAGTCAAAGTTGAGCCATTGTGAAACATGTATTAAAAGATTTCACTACGTCCACAAAACCTTTTGTCCGACCCTCTACCGATTACTGTCAATCCAACCTTTATAATTATAATAGTTATTACAATTATCTAGCTTCAGCTAATAGTTAATAAGTTCGCATCAAAAGTATAAGCTAGAAACATTGTTCCTACCGTACGGGGTCTTAAGCAAGTATCTTTAAACGTAGTCCTGGATCAATCCAAGCTGTTATGGATGAAACGGAGTAGATGGAAACTTGTGTGGAAGCCTGTCCTATAGATTCTACTTGTTATTCAAAGGTTCAGCCTTATCACATATTGTGTCACACACATTCGATGTTAGTATTACGTTAAGAATACAAATATATATTGAATACTCAGCCACTTACACGTTAATTATTGAGTTGCTAGTTCAGTTGATCGAACAACGAAATGTTCACAGTCGAAACTGGCGGGTCAATATCAATACTAACGTTCTTATCATCACCATCGTCAACATCATCAGCGCAATTACAATTATCATAACCGTTGTCGTCGACGTCATCATCATAACCATCATCATCCTCATCATCATTACCACAGAGCGCCGAACACCATGCTTTGCGGCATAGTGTTACTGCCCTTTCCGTTCTGAGTTCAAATCCCGTCGAAGTTAGCTTTGCCTTTCATCCTTACGGGGTCGATAAAATAAAGTGCCCCTCATGCACTGAGGTCGATTTATTCGACTTTCCTCTCCCTAGAATTGTTAACCTTGTGTCTAAGTCAGAAACCATTATTATTATCCAATCTCTTCGGAAGAACTTTCGGGCCGGGACCTATGGGCAATTTCCAGAAATCCCTGGCCTGGCAGTGCTACCGAGGAGCTTTGCCAGTTCGGGATTAACTCTACAGGCATGGAAGTGCCGTCAGCCGGGCATGTCCGAGATGCGCGCAGGGCGACGAAACCGTCCAGCTCGCACGCGTCCAGTGTCCCAACGTTGCTGACTTGTGGGTTTATGTCGAACACCTGCTCCTGCGTGTAGAACGAATCCGACTATCAGCTGAGTCCATCGTGAGGATTACCCCGCCCTCTTCCTTTAGCCGGGAAGGGCAGGTAGTTTTTATCTGTCTGGTGGCCATGGCGAAAGAGATAGTATGGTGGACGCGTCCGAAAAGGCTGAAGACGAGCACTGACCTCTTCGGTGATGCCCTGATTAACTTTTTCAAATTTCATTTGAAAAAGAAAATCAGGGTAGAGAGAGAAGTGCTCTCTTCCCAGCATTTTGTTGAAAGATGGATGAGAGAGGCAAGAATGGCCCGAGTTAATGGGCCTACTATGAGTATGTGCCTGTAAACTGAAGGTGGAAAACTGGGAGAGGGCACTTGCCCTGGTGGTCAGGGTCACCGTGGCTTTTTTTAATGGGATTTCTCCTCGGAAGTCATTGTTATTTTTTTGTTACATCCTCTGTTTTTGTTTTTTTACACGCAGAGATGCCCATTTGTACCGTCCTGTATTGTCCTGTATTGTCCTTAATGTCTACTTTATGTAAACCCTTGTGGTTAATAAAGAAAGCATTATTATTATTACCCTTGCCATTCTGAGTTCAAATCCCGCCGAGGTTAACTTTGCCTTTCATCCTTACGGGGTCAATAAAATAAAGTACCAGTAATACACTGGGTAATTGCTGGCCTTGTGCCAAAAGTAGAAACAATTATTATTATTATTATTATTATTATTATATTCTCTGCCATTATATTTCCTGATAGTTCAAATCCCGCCGAGATTAGCTTTGCGTTTCATCCTTACGGGGTCGATAAAATAAAGTACCAGTAATGCACTGGGGAAGATTTAATCAACTTTCCCCTCCCTAAAAAATGTTACCTTGTGCCTAAATCAGAAACAATTATTAGATTTCCTGCTCTTTACGTTCTGTTTTCAAATTCCGCCGAGGTCAACTTTACCTTTCATCCTTCCGGCATCAATCAAGTAAAAAAACTGGGTTCGATATAATGGGCTTTCCCCAGGCCCCTAATTACTGGCTAAATTACTAGTATCTAATGTAGAAATCATTATAGCTAATAAAGAAGCCAATATTAAACCTTCACATTGTTGTAATCTGTCCTTGTAATGTCCCTTTATTCGTTGCCCTTGTGACAGGAAGGTTAACATTATTAACACCACCACTACCACAACTTCCGTCCTCCTCATCAGCATCGTCATCGTCGTCATAGTCGTTACCATCATCCTTATCATCGTTATCATAAATGTTATTATTTCCGTCAACCCGTAGCGTTTTAAGTTGAAGTGATCATGAATATTTCCGGTTCGTCTTTGGCTGTCGGCGATATAATATACGATAAGGTGGGAGGTGAAAAAGTGAGAATCTGTGTAGTGTTGTGTTGTAGTAGGAGGAATATGGCAGGGGTTTGTGAGGTGTTGGGGGTGTAAGGGCAGCAGAAACAAACACACACACAAAAATAAATATAAAGGTTTAATTTATTGCTGTTATTGCTGTTAGAGAAAGTTATTTCTCCAACTCAAGATATTTCGCGCGCCTTTTCGACAAAAACAACAAAAAAACAAAAGAAATAAAATATATATTTATTATATTTCTCTACGAGGAAGAAGGGAAGACGGAAAAGACAGCAAGACTCACAGACAGAAACACCGATTGAAAACTGTTTGTTTGTTTGTTTGTTTTATTGCTGTTGCTGTTTTGTTTTGTTTTATATTTTTCTAGAATAGTGGGAATAGGTGGTGCTGAATTTTAGCAGAAAATGATAATTGTGGATTTAATAAGGAGGAGGATGGATACAGAAGGAAAAAAGGAAAGAAATTGAAATATGAAATGCTGTAATGATGAAATTCTAGAACCGTCTAGAGGAAATAGAAATCGCTGCAACCATTATATCATCATTCAAACTTGCTCATTACTTATCGCTAATATGCAACGTCATTTCATAATGGTAATCATCACATCGGAGCAGCAGCAGCAGCAGTAGTAGTAGTAGTAGTAGTAGTAGTAGTAGTAGTGGTGGTGGTGGTGGTGGTAGAAGTATCTTTCAGTGAAGAGCTACTAGAATGCCACAATCTTCAATGTTGACGGGGTCGACGCCAATAATTATAATGATGATGATGAGTACTACTACTACTACTACTACTACTACTACTACTACTACTACTACTACAACGTTCACGTCGAGGAGGAGGAGGATTTCTTAATTCGGCTTGAGAGAAACTCATCAGACAAGAGAACAGTAAAACACATCATCAGAATATTACAATAACATAGCATACAAATAAACACATAATATTGAAATATGGAAGCTGTTACAGTAAGGCAGAGATGTAGAATCTGCTGCACTAAGGTACCAGCGTCAACACTCCGTCATCAGAAGAAGGGAAGTATGTAGAAAAGTCAAACTCGCTATTTTCTTTTCAATATTCTTACTTGCCCTTACCTATGGTTGTGGATCTCGAGTAATCACTGAAAGAATGCGATCGCGAATACATGCTGACGAAATGGTGCTTCTGTGTAGAGTCCCTGGAGGAACGGTACTCGATAGAGTGCGTAGCTTGGCGATCATAGAATTGCTTCAGGTAGAGCCGCTACATCTCTGCTCTGGTGCTAAGGACATGGATTTAGAATAATAAAAAAAAAAGAATCGACAGGATGTATAGAGGTAGACCACGAGCAAGATGGTTAAATAACAAATAGCATCTATGGATTGGTTGGTCTTGGTTGGGGATTCTGCCGGATCATTTGGGGACGATTACTTCTGATAGGATCCTCTGGTCCGTGTGATTGAGGACTCTGCCTCCATCTCAGAAATAAGTGAACGGAGAAGAAGAAGAAGAAGAAGAAGAAGAAGAAGAAGAAGAAGAAGAAGAAGAAGAAGAAGAAGAAGAAGAAGAAGAAGAAGAAGAAGAAGAAGAAGAAGAAGAAGAAGAAGAAGAAGAAGAAGAAGAAGATATGATGATGAAAAAAATATTAGAAAGGAATACTATAGACTTGTCATGGGCACATTTTTTCGAGAATTGAGCCGCATGTGGTATGGCTCATCATCAGGCGGGCCGGAAGCGCTAATTTACATTCGTGCCCACATTAAAGAAAAAGGGTGGTAGCTCAGGTTGTTTTGATTTATTTCTCCAAAATTCGTACACGTTGTTTTCCTCGATCGTAAATATGATAGAAAGATAAATTATGACTGAAAAGTTGGGGTAAAAAAATCAGAAAGAATTCACTTAGGTGTCTTAGGCGAGCCATTCAGAAAGCTTCGCGGACCGCAGGTTGCCCATGACTGCTATAGACGGATGATATTACTACTTAAGACAGAACTAAATGCGAAGAATAAGGTAATAGGCATTAATATTCTTGTGAATCCAGTAATAAGATGCAGCTTATGAACTGGTCACTGAAAGAATTATCAAGACTAGATAGTAGAAAGAAGAAAAATAATGACTGCATTTAGAATATATCACAAACAAAAATCAGATGTAAAAACATTACACCTACCACGAACAGAGAGAAAAAGAGGCTCTATGCAACTAGAAATCTATTATAAAATAACCATTGTAGGTCTACAAAAATATCTAATGCAGAGTTAAAACAAATAGCCATGAAATATGATCAAAACAAAAAACAGTTTTCTGTCTTCAGGGAAGCCAACAAATTCAAAACAGAAGTTGAATTCACAGATAATTATGAGGTAAAGAAAAACAACAACAGAAAGCAGATCCCCAGAATGCCGTGTTAAAACCACGACGAGAAAAAAAACCCATACGACTAATACCTGAAAAGGCTGAATCGGGAGGAAGGAAACAAGCAAACCTCACAAAACTGGTTAAACTCGACTAAAAGTCGGGTCTGAAGGATTTCTAATTACAACACAAAATCAAAACCTCCACATGAAAACCTCCCATAATAAAGCAGAACACAGAAACTACAGAATTTCTGAATGTGAGGAAGAAACAATTGACCACATTGTCTCTGGCTACCCAGTCTGAGCCAAAAAGGAATACATCAACAGACATGATAGAGTTAGGATTTACATACACTGGAAGTTATGCCAACACTACGAAATACCAATAGATAAATATGATATAAACATACCCCAGAAAAGACGCCATTACACACAGACAAAGAGATCAAAGCCAAAAGACCACAAAGAATAAAAAAGAATGACTTTTAATTGATGTATTTATCCACACCGGCAAAAATATATCTATTAGAGAAATGAAAAAGTTATCAAATATAAAAATATGTAGATAGGAATAACCCGAATGTAGATGAAAACAGAAACAATGACTATAATAATAGGGGCTCTGAAAGTGATAGAAAAAGGAGCACAGACACATAGCCAACATCCTGAAGATATCACTGAAAATAACATTACTGTGCACTGCACACATATTACGGAAAATACTTTCAATAAAATAGAAACAACGACAACAAAACAGCACTGCACATAACCAAGGTGTGCAGAGTTGTGCTCCGTAATCCAGTGACGACACGCAATAAGGAAAAGACTAATATTAAATAATAATTGAATTGACAGTATCGGTAGAGCGTTGGACAACATGCTTTGCTGCATATAGTTACGTCCCTTTACGTTATGAGTTCAAATCCCGCCGAGGTTAGGTTTGCCTTTCATCTTTACGGGCTCGATAAAATAAAGAACCAATAAAACACTGGGGTCGAATCGACTTGCCTTTCCTTAAAAAAACTGTTGACCTTGTGTCTAAATCAGAAACCATTATTAATGTCGTTGCTGTTATTAGGGTGGTGGATTGGCAGAATCGGTAGAGTATCGTGAAACATGCTTTGCGGCATATAGTTACGGCCCTTTACGGTCTGAGTTCAAAACCTGCCGAGGTTAGCTTTGCCTTTCATCTTAACGAGGTTGATAAAATAAAGTAGCAGTAACGCACTGGGGTTGATTTAATCCACTTTCCTTCCCTTCAAAAATCTGTTGGCCTTGTGACTAAATCATAAAACATTAGAAATGTTGTTGTTGTTGTGGATGATGATGATGATGATGATGATGATGATGATGATGATGATGATGTTCGAACTAAACTTTATCCTCGGGGTACGCTCGGTAAAGAGTCCTTCAACTCTGGCTTATCCACATATACTGTAAACTAGTCAGAGTATTGTGGCTGGGTTTGACGAACGCGTATTTAGACAGTTCCGAGTGTATTCGCTGTTTTCTGTTACGTTTTCATTTTGTTGTTGTTTTTAATTTCTGATACACCTGATATGCCTTTGATCATACAGCTGTTCAAATCCGGTTTGACCTGGGGTTAAACAACACCGACAACTTACGAACTACAAACTAAATCCCACCTCAATGACCATCACCACCACCGCCACCAATATTAGCAACTTTTCCACAACCAATAGCACTAAAACAACTACTACCACCACCACCATAACCATGACTACTATCACCAACACACACACCACACCACAAACACCACTATCACCAACACCAATAACATCATCACAACCACCACAACCACCACTATAACCACCACCACCACAACCACTACAACCACCACAGCCACCACAACCACACTACAACCACCATCACAACCACTACAACCACAACAACCACCACCACAACCAACACAAACCACCATCATCACCACCACCACCACAACAACCATGACTATCAGCCCCACGGCAAACACCACAAACGCCACCAACACCAATAACATCATCTCAACCACCACCACTATAACCATTACTATCACCTCCACGACAAACACCACCACCACAGTCACCTCCACGACAAACACCACCATCACAACCACCACCACCACCTCCCCACCAACACCACCAACACCAATAACATCACCACAACCACCACCACCACCTCACCAACACCACCAACACCACCAACACCAATAACATCACCACAACCACCACCACCACCACCATATCCACCACCCCATCAACATCACCACAACCCCCACCACCACCACCACCACAGCCACCACCCCACCCCACAACCATGAGTAACACCTGCACGACAAACTCCACCACCAACACCACCAACACCATCAACACCACAACAACACCCACCACCACCACCACGGCCACCACCACCACCACCAACACCACAGCCACACCACCACCAACACCACCACCACAGCCACCACCACCACCACAACCACCACAACCACCACCACCACCACCACAGCCACACCACCACCAACACCACCACCACAGCCACAACCACCACCACCACTACCAACACCACCACCACCACCACCAACACCAATAACATCTCCACAACAACCCACATCATCCAACTTTACACTGTGGAAGTATATGCAGGCGTTTCCTTTAAACATCGTTGTTGATCGGAGGAAGTATTTTGTTTCATCTTCTATTGTGGTTCAAATTGTGGTGGTGGAGGGGTTTGCTGACATGGTGGTGGTGTTGTTGTTGTTGTTGTTGTTGTTGGTGGTGGAGGGGTTTGCTGATATGGTGGTGTTGTTGTTGTTGGTGGTGGTGGAGGGGTTTGCTGACATGGTGGTGGTGGTGGTGTTGGTGGTGGAGTTGTTGTTGTTGGTGGTGGTGGTGGTGGTGGAGGGGTTTGCTGATATGGTGGTGGAGTTGTTGTTGGTGGTGGTGGTGGTGGAGGGGTTTGCTGACATGGTGGTGGTGGTGTTGTTGTTGTTGTTGTTGTTGTTGTTGTTGTTGTTGTTGTTGTTGTTGTTGTTGTTGTTGTTGTTGTTGTTGTTGTTGTTGTTGTTGTTGTTGTTGTTGTTGTTGTTGTTGTTGTTGGTGGTGGTGGTGGTGGTGGTGGTGGTGGAGGGGTTTGCTGATATGGTGGTGTTGTTGTTGTTGGTGGTGGTGGTGGTGGAGGGGTTTGCTGACATGGTGGTGGTGGTGGTGTTGGTGGTGGAGTTGTTGTTGTTGGTGGTGGTGGTGGTGGTGGTGGTGGAGGGGTTTGCTGATATGGTGGTGGAGTTGTTGTTGGTGGTGGTGGTGGTGGAGGGGTTTGCTGACATGGTGGTGGTGGTGGTGTTGGTGGTGGAGTTGTTGTTGTTGTTGTTGGTGGTGGTGGTGGAGGGGTTTGCTGATATGGTGGTGGAGTTGTTGTTGG
>OZ024741.1:99135405-99162905 GCA_964016885.1 Eledone cirrhosa
ACTGACAACAATTTTTTCCGAAAAAAAAAAATTATAACCGTTAAAATAAAGAAAAATTTAATTAGAAATATCTGCTAGTAAAATTGAAATTCTTGCGAAAGCAGCAAAGGAAACATGAGAAACATCGACCTAAAACCTAAAGTATTGCATTTCATTTTTCAGGCAAAAACTCCCCTCATCAGAACCGGGTATGATAGTATCGAGCAGATGGCTTTCTACTGATTGGTATATGATACTCTACTGCTTAAGTTCTTATTCCTCTTCTTATTATAAATTATCCTGGGGCTCTGTCTGCCGCTGTGATCAGCACTTCTGGTACGAATGAACCTAACAAAACGCTCGTCAGCAATGCGACAAAGCAATTTTTCATGTAACCTAGAGGAACAAACAATCAATTGAATCGACACCAATATAATTTTATGTTTTTATTTATGTTTGTATTTCATACCCAGATGTGGGTATGAAGACACGCTAAACGAACTCCAATATGATTTGAACTGCAGTACTACTAATGAAGATTTATGATTTAAGCACATAGCCAGCAATTTGGAGAGGAGTAAGTATTGACCCTAGTACTTAACTGATACTTTATTCTATCGTCTCCGGTGGAATGAAAGTTGACCCAGGTGAGAGTTGAACTCAGAGCTCAGATGGAATAAATATAAAGTGAAATGCAAAGATATTACCGTAAAGAACATTTTGTGCTACGTTTCTACCAATTGTGAATGGTCGACTTAATCTGTTTGACGCCACCACCGAACACTTTAGAGAAGTCCACTCTGTTGTAAGAATTTGGTCCCAAGTCCCTATAAAACAGAAAATCGCAATTTAAGGCAAAGTATTCAATGTATTCTCTTGAGTGAAAATATTTTTCCATTTTTTTCTTTTTTAGAATTCGTCGATTTCAGACGAATGCTAAAAGAGAAGAAAACAAAACCAATTCTATAATTCATTACCATAATAAATGAAAATATTCTAATATATTGTCTTATATATATATATATATATATATATATATATATATATATATATATATATATATATATATATATATATGTGTGTGTGTGTGTGTGTATAATTATGAGTGAAATTATGTTATAAGTCTAAATTGGTTATTCACTCTTAATTTACTATTATTTTATATATATATATATATATATATATACAACCCGCCCGTCCCCTCAATCTATCTTATTTCTCACTCTTTCTTCTGGTGAAGGACTAGCAGTCCGAAACGTTAAGACCCTCTTCCTGCTATATCAAGCGTTAACCTAATATATCCCTTCATACTGTATCGATTGTGTTGTTATTTCTATTTACCTTTCATACACACACATATATATATATATATATATATATATATATATATATATATATATGAAGCTTTTAAGGTAAACATAAGGTAGATACAACTACCGCTTTCATAAACTCTGAAGTGTAAAACCGTTCAATTATAACTATATAAGTATGTATGTATGTGTTTACTTATCGTTTCAGATGAACGTACGGACTAATAACAAGGCATGAATCTTTAGATACACTCATACTTATGTGCGAATAGTTACACCTAGGGAGATAACATTCAGTTAGTTAAATTACGCTTAGAATGTAGTAAGAAACGATAGTGAAAGCAATACATTGGTCTCCCATTTCTTTTAGCCCCGAGTCAACAACATCAAAGGATGATGCAATTACATATAATCAGAGGTAACAACAACGAAACAAAGATAATACAAAATATGTTTATAGAGATCAAAATAAACTATAAACAAGATGTTTTAGAGATAAAAATAAACTATTTTTTTTATAAATGTGTACGTGCGTGTACCTATGCGTGTGTGTGTGTGTGTGTGTGTGTGTGTGTGTGTGTGTGTGTGTGTGTGTGTGTGTGTGTGTGTGTGTGTGTGTGTGTGTGTGTGTGTGTGTGTGTGTGTGTGTGTGTGTGTGTGTGTGTGTGTGTGTGTGTGTGTGTGTGTGTGTTTGACGTCTGCTCAAAGAAATTTGCAAATTCGTTTCGACTTAACCATGTAACCAAGATCAAATTTAACGAATACTGGCTTACAATGGTTTCTATTTTTTTTTTTTCGTGTGTGTAGGGGGATTAAAACTCCACTAATTGACTGCTTCTATATTTTAACGGTGCCGAAAAGATGATATGCAAAGTTGACTTTACAATGAGGGAAACATACTGCAAAGCATTTTTTTTTTCGACACTAACGATTACCATCAATCCTGTGTCATCGTTACCAATTCTTTCAATACAAGCGGACCGTGTATCTACATGGGTGTGTGTGTGTTTAAAAATGAGGTGTATGCGTCTAAGAGTATGTACATACAGGGTGTCCCCAAAATATGTATACTCACTTCAACACCATTCTACTAAATGTTCTGTACAAGTAATCAAAGTGTGTATACCTTTTTTGAGGGACACCCTGTATATATATATATATATATATATATATGTTTGTGTGTGTGTGTCTAATGGTAGCTAAGATGCTTTCATGGGCGGTATGCCGGTTGAGCACTCTATGCTCCTACGGAGCAGAGTATGATAGAATGAAAGAGGATATGCTCCGAAATCAATAGACGTGTCCGAGGAACCTGCGAGACCAGAGTCGGGTCGATCCACACGCAGATCGCACCTCGTGCTGTTCGCCGGGGAAACAATTGTAACACACAATAAATTAAGTTCCGATGCATCACAGATTTTTCGTTTTCCATTCTATATATCTATATATATATATATATATATATATATATATATATATATATATATATACATGTGTGTGTGTGTGTGTGTGTGTGTGTGTGTGTGTGTGTGTGTGTGTGTGTGTGTGTGTGTGTGTGTGTGTGTGTGTGTGTGTGTGTGTGTGTGTGTGTGTGTGTGCGCGTGTGCGTGTGTGTGCGTGTGTGTGTGCTAATTTGTTTTGGCGTTATTTGTATGAGATGTTGCTGGCATATAATTTTACAATAGTTATGAGTCTTGGGGAGATGAGTGTTATGATATTTCCATGGCTTCTGAAATAAGTGGGAAGCAAGTGGGAAGTTATCCTCAGATCGGCGATCTGGTGCTAATGCTTGCAGCAAATTATACTCACACTAATGGACCCGAGGGCTTGGTTGCCGTGTTAAACCAGAGAACAGATTATGTTTACCACACAAACCGAAATGCTTCCACATAGTATCCATGTAACGAATTTCACTCACTCAGCTTTGCTTGATCCGGGGCTATGGTAGGAGATATTTGCTTAAGCTTATTATTGGTATCAATAATAAGGCTGAATACAACACCTGAGCGGAGCGTTCTTCAAGCTGAACAAGCAAATAATAGAGTCTCACATATGGAATATAATTTATTGAAAAAAATGCGATTATCTAAAAGTATCTATCCAATTAGAAGACGACAAAACCTCCCCCGAGAAAGTTTTTAAAATCTGAACCAATAAGCAAGAGAAATAATTCTAATAATTAAGCTCGTCCAATATATATATATATTTTTTTAAATAAAGAACGTTCCCTGTATTGCTGATATTCATAATCAGAGTTACTGTATTCCCTATTTCTATATATACTGATCAGTCGAAAGTCTAACTGAGCTGAATATGCTTCACTGGTGAGTTCTCACAAGTTCGAAACACGCTTGCTATATTCACCAGTAAATTGAATGATACATGAATGATCCTAACTTCATTTACTTTATTTTCTTAAAATTAAGATTAGCTGATGTTATTGGAATTATCTCTGTTGAATATTTAGACCTTAAACATCTCAGGAAGTTTTTTCTTCCAAATGAAGGGTGGAAATCAGTAAATCGAATTCTTACAACGCATTTTATTACTTTGGTGAGACTATTGTATGTGGAGTCAGCAGACAACTCACCTGGCGTATTTTCCCTCGGCGTTTATATATGTATATATATAAATACACACTTACTACTTACCTACGTTTATACAAACATTCATACACATAAACACACATACACACATATATATATATATATATATACATATAAATATATATGTATATATACATATATATATATCATGTATATATATAATATATATATATATATATATATATATATATATATATATATATATATATATATATATATATATATATCAAGATAAGCAGAACAAGTAAAATTCAACCAATTTTTCAAAATAAATCAAAATTAATATACAATTAAAATTAATCAAAATTAAAAAATATAATATAAATATTTACCTATTCAAATGGCCCTAACTGTACAGTTTCACGTTGCAAAACATTAGATATCACGTGGATATTAATGGAAAAGCAAATATATATATATATATATATATATATATATATATATATATATATATATATATATATATATATATAGGAAAAGAGTCACGACCCCGACGGCTGAGCTCCGGCCGTTTCGACAGCTAGATCTGAACTAAGCCAGCAGTATTAGGGTCGATTGTGTGTTTACACATGGTGGGTATTATTCAAGTAGGGAACTGGAGCTTGATAGTATTGTCGGGATTTAGTTCGGATCTAGCTGTCGAAACGGCCGGAGCTCAGCCGTCGGGGTCCTGACTCTTTTCCTATTACCCACTCTACTACCCTAAGTATCGAGTACTCTGATGTGTTATGGTCCACCTGGTTTCTTACCACGCTTTCTTTACTATAATTATATATATATATATAGATGTATGTCTGCGTATGCGTATTGACATGCATGTCTGTAAGAACATGTGTGGGAGTGGGTGGTGTATGTGCGCGTGAGTTTGTCTCCCTGTTTGAAAGCATGTGTAAGCATATGCCTATATATCGATGTGGAAGCCAACAGGAGCTGCCTGCATCATTAGCAGGTAATCTCCTCTAATTACCGTTTCCATATCCATGTTATTGATGTTATTACTGCTGTATTTACATCGCCTGCTGTTTATCTCATCACGCAAACTTACACTTTGCCATTTCTTATCAACCTTACCCAACAAGACCGGAGACCATTTAGCCTGTCTGTTTCATTAATCACCTGTACTGAATACCCCAGATAATAGCAATCATTGCAGGTAATAGGAGAGTAATCCCATGTACATATATATGCGCGCGCGCGTGTGTGTGTGTGTGAGGATGTATGGATGAATGTATGCATATATGTATGTGTGTGTCAAAACATGAAAAAAACGCTACGAGAAAACAACATAATGCAATAATTGTGTAATAGTACACATTTATATGTATGTGAGTGTGTATGTGTGTGTGTATGTGTGTGTGCGCGCGCGCGCGTGTGTGTGTGTATGTGTATGTGTGTGAGTGTAGTGTTCGTGGTGCGGAGACCGGGAAGACATATATCAAGAAAGAATTCTCTTTAGGTACAGAGATGGTATAGATATTCGATAAAATCCCAGCGAGGGCAGGCATTTTTGGTCATGGTAAAGTCCAGCCTCGGAAAGAGAGATAGCAAGTGTTTTAATCCAATGACGTCAGCATCAAATAATCTTTTGTCAGTATATCATTTAGCAGTTGGAGTTATTGGAGGTGTGTAAATGTCAAAGTTGAACTATAAAGTTGTAATTCGAAAAGAAAAACGGAAAATTACTTGACAAGAAAAAAAATACGGTTTTAACATGTTTTAGCATTAAACAAACAGTCAGGAAATAGAAAACACATCAAAAATATTCAAAATACATCTAGCGTTAAAATTCAATATAATTCTGTAGTTTATTCCAAAAAAAGTCCAGTGTGCTTTGTCTATTAGCAAGTCAAAATCTAGGAAGCAAGAAACTCTATGTGACTTCTGATTTCTGGTTCAAAGCAAATTTATTGTAATGAAGAATGAAGAATTTGTTGTTCAAACAGTAAGCATCTCACTGAAGCATGGTACGAGTCGTGTTTGCATGAACTCATGCGTTCTAAATTAAACCAGTGTATCTTAGTCAGCTGCTCCAGACTCCTGAGAAATACAAAAATATTTTGACAGAATAGTGGAAGATCTTTATGTACCCGGATACTTAAAGGAAATCTTATGCCTCTAGAATCATGTTTTAAATATATTTCCCGTTAACCAACGTCCGTTTTGTATATAGGGCTGTTTTCAATCTATACATTCTAACTGCATTCTCTCACATTGTCCAAGAAATTGCTATCGTATCGCGGAGGCAGTTACTAGGATGGAAACAATTGCAATAGGATCTTTCTTACTAACACTAGAGAGAATTTTAGAATTAAACTAGCTAACAGAAACGACAGATGTTTGAAACAAGAACAACTAGCTTACAATGTGTTTCTCTTAAAGATTCTACGATATCAGAAACCCACGAGAGACATAATTTAGAAATTCCCTTGTTACGTTAGTCTTTACATTATCGCTGAGAATTATATAATTTTCGAATGTTATTTCTATTCTTTATTTCTAGACCCACTAGAACTAGCTTTATAGTAGATCTGTTCCAGAGCACCCCTTTATAGTACGATGAGGGGTTTCATCCGGGGAGGGGAAAGATATACGCTTACTTATATTGTAAACTAAATTCCGAAAAGTGCATAGATTTGGAGTACTTAATGTAGAGTAATTTCTAATATTGCTTCCGGTAAAGACTGATTCTACTAGTGTCTAAGTCTAAACAGACGCCGAGAAAATATAACTATACTAAGATAGCTTTTACGTCATCTAAGTATTTGCTAAGTATTTGCTATCTTATTAAAACTTACCTAAAGCTATCTATTTCGTAGACGTCCATATTCTAGAAAATAACTATGAATTGTAACTGTAAATTGCACCTCGTCAGATATATTGTACACAAAATCATATAGACCCCCAGGATCGTGCACAGATCAACGTCATCAAATATTAACCCATGTCAAATTGTAATAAAAAATATGGATATATGTGTATACATCATTTATTTATGTAAAATGTGTTTGTGAGCGTGATTGTGTGTTTGAACGCTTGAATGTATATGTATGCATTATTTATATACATACATATATACATACAAGCATACATACATATATATCTACATACAAGCATACATGCATACATACATACATACATACATACATACATACATACATACATACATACATACATACATACATACATACATACATACATACATACATACATACATACATACATACATACATCTTAATAGTTCTTACTTTTAACGCAATTTTACTGCAAGCCTTGCTTGGTTTCAGACATTTTAATGAATTTACTTTTTAATAGCTACATTCCTTTTGTCTTGTTTTTGTTTGTTTCGTTGTTTTTTCTCGTTTTTCTCTAACATTGCTTTTTTTATATCAATTTTTCTGTTATGTTTTTATATTTTTTTGCACTTTACTTCGTCTGTATCAATGCATCTTTGGCGCGCTATTAACACTCTTCTTCGTTCTCTTTTTCTTCTTCCTCTTCATATTTTTCTTCTAATTCGTCTCTCCTTTTATTTCTGATTCTCCTCCTTGGTTTTCTTCACCTTGTCTTCATTTTCGTTTCCTTATTTTTCTCTGTCGCCTTTATTCTTTCGCTTCTACTTCTTCCACCTTTTCTTTTCTTTTTCCTCTTTCTCCGTTCATGCTCCAATTGAATTTAACAGTTATATTGAATTTAACTGACAAGCGTTTTATTCAACATGATAGTGTTTTATTCAATACTCAAACACACACACTGCAACCGCACACACATACACATATTTAGCAGTCAGAGTTTTATTCAACAAGATAGTTTATTTCCGGAGGTGTGGATACATTTCATCCAATCAGTGATCAATATTTATTACGATTGCTCCTTATGGTCACATATAGATATTTTCCGGTTCTATTTGCTTCATTCTGCTCCAAATAATTCAATCGTGAAATGCAGGGTATTGACTTGTAAAGAAGTGTTCGGTCACGAAAATATTATATCCATGTAGTCTAATGACCGAAACAAATAAAAGAATTATATTCACACACACACACACACACATATATATATATATATATATATATATATATATATATATATATATATATATATATATATATATATATATATATATATATATATATATATATATATATACATATATATATATATATATATATATATATATATATATATATATATATACATATATATATATATATATATATATATATATATATATATATATATATATATATATATATATATATATATATATATATATATATATATATATATGAATTCGGATGTAGAAACGGCCGGAGCTCAGCTGTCGGGGTCCTGACTATTTTCATATATATATATATATACACACACGTAATCAAGACCGTTATTGCTCCAACCAGACTATTCGCCATCGATAACTACCCTAAATATGCATACTCTTATACTACATATATATACATATATAGAACAAACGCACAAAACCAACAATAAACAAAGCATCTAATGGACAAGACCATTGGATTACAAACATGTAAAAATTACATTCGTAAAAACCGAGGCAATCATGAACTAAATGTCTATATTAGAGCTAAGGCACCGCTCCTCAGATATCATCCATATATCCCAACCAATTACCCGCTCTTAATATGAGTATACGGGGGGGGGGGTTCAAGCTGCAACCGTCAAACTACGCAGTTTCTGTATAAGAATATCCCATTACTACCTGCAGCGACTACAAACCCATTACATAGTAGGCGTTGCTCCACTCCCTCCGTATGCCCTTAAACCTTCAGGATGTGGTGTCGTGCTTCAGGAGACCCAGATTTCAAATAAACATAATATACATACACGAATGCAAAACATGATTAAGATGATATAAAATACGAAGCTATTAAAGAAAAAAGAGAGACCATCCTTTCGATGATACCATCTTTTGATCGAACTGATATTCCAAGGAATTGGATAAGGTGTTACCCCTCTAGGCATTATATAATAAATTTCACAATCTAGTCGAATCAAATATATGAATCGGTCGTAGACAAGAATCTCATATTAAACATAATTGGTTTTAATTTTATTGTTGTTGTTGTTTTTGTGTTTGTTTATTTTTTGTTTGATTTTTTTTTTTGTAGTAGACAGTGGTTATTACAAAAGAAGATTTAAGTTCATGTCCAGTCAACAACTGAAGGTGTATCGCCCTAGGTCAGCTATGATCGAGAGCAAACAATTGTTTTTGTTTCAGACATTTAGTTAATCTTTATTGAAATGCCTTCTTTAAAATACATCAATTAAGTCAATTAGCAGAAGTATGACCTTTTATTTCAAGAATTTCGCAAAAGTATATCCAAAGACCAGGTTTTCGATGACATGAAATACTATATACGCTTTTCTAATATTATTTCCATGGCAGACAAAGGAAATAATATTTGAAAAGCGTATTCAAATCCCGCCGAGATTAGCTTTGCTTTTCATCCTTACGGGGTCGATAAAACTAAGTACCAGTAACACACTGGGGTAGATTTAATCGACTTTCCCCTTCCTCAAAATTGTTGGCCTTGTGCTTAAATTCAGACACCATCATTTCCTTTGCAAACAAACAAAAAAATACTATTTTAAAATGTATTACTTCACTAAACCCAGCTATATTTAACGTACCTTGTGAAGCTAAATAATACAAATGACTTCTTTTTAATTCTTTATAGATTGTGGTGTGAAATAACGAAGCTATATTGGCGGATGTTCTTTTGTTTTCGTATTTGGATCTGGCGAGAGCAACAGTGAAACTAAACTGTAAATACAGTGAATGAGTACAGCACAGATCTGTTATCAGCAATAGATGTACATCTGGTAGCTGTCAAACACACATACACACACACTTATACATATATATATATATGTATGTATATGAGATGGGGGTGTATGCATATGTGTATCAATAAATATATATATATATATATATGTGTGTGTGTATGTGAGATGGGGGTGTATATATATACATAAAATACACATACACAAACGTACACATACACACATATATATAGGAGTGTATGTGGGTGTGGGTGGGTATGTGCGAGTGTGTATGTATATATATATATATATAGTAATAATAATAATAATAATAATAATAATAATAATAATAATAATAATAATAATAATAATAATAATAATAATAATAAAACAGCAAGAACCCTCCGATACGTCCTGAATATCTGAGGCTGCAGGTAGTGGCTTGATATTCAATCCAACGGACTTTCCAGTTAACCAACATCAATGACTGAGATTCAAGGAATAACAACAACAATAATAATAATAATAATAATAATAATAATAATAATAATAATAATAATAATAATAAGGGAAGAAGACGCACGAGGTGACGGAGGTCATGAAATCGCTCCCGTAAGTTTTGAATTTTTAACATATTTAAACCATTTGTGAAATAACAACTCTTAGCACAAATGCTACGTAAAGCACCCGGCTTGAGCCCCAAAAAATTCGGACCCAAAATATATTGTTATAAGGCTCAAATATTCAAATATTCAACTTTGTATTGTACACTGTATATCCAAAAAAAAAAAATGGCTATAAATGGAAGAAGAACCCCTCCCCTCCTCTCCTCTGGCTACACTATATAGGACAGCTAAACTCACCAACACCAGAAACTAGATACACGACCCACCCCATCATATGTGTACACTAAACACAACAGCCAGATAACGACACATTTTCACCTTCACCGCCACCGCTCACTACGGCCATCATTACCACCACTATCCCATCACCGCCGCCACCACCCCTTGACTCCGCTACAGCACCATCACTACAGTAATACGGTCACATCACCGCCACCACTGCCTCGGTATCGACATCACCACCACCACTGTCTCAGTATCGCTAACGCCGCCAGTCTCCCACTTCCCTGCTGGCTGCTACTCCCACATTATAGAATTCCTACTACTAACAAAGAGGAAGGCATCAAAATATATAGATAGACCCAAAAGAAAAAAGAAAAAACAAACAACAAAACCAAAGCAGCACAGCAACAACAGCAAAAAACGAGAAAAACAAACAGAGAAAAACAAAAACAAAAAAAAGAAACCCCAAAAACGTAAAGAAAATATATTGTTATAAGGCTCAAAACGTAAAGAAAATATATTGTTATAAGGCTCAAAACGTAAAGAAAATATATTGTTATAAGGCTCAAATATTCAAATATTCAACTTTGTATTGTACACTGTATATCCAAAAAAAAAAAAAAAAAAAAAATGGCTATAAATGGAAGAAGAACCCCTCCCCTCCTCTCCTCTGGCTACACTATATAGGACAGCTAAACTCACCAACACCAGAAACTAGATACACCACCCACCCCATCATCTGTGTACACTAAACACAACAGCCAGATAACGACACATTTTCACCTTCACCGCCACCGCTCACTACGGCCATCATTACCACCACTATCCCAGCACCGCCGCCACCACCCCTTGACTCCGCTACAGCACCATCACTACAGTAATACGGTCACATCACCGCCACCACTGCCTCGGTATCGACATCACCACCACCACTGTCTCAGTATCGCTAACGCCGCCAGTCTCCCACTTCCCTGCTGGCTGCTACTTCCACATTATAGAATTCCTACTACTAACAAAGAGGAAGGCATCAAAATATATAGATAGACCCAAAAGAAAAAAGAAAAAACAAACAACAAAACCACAGCAACAACAGCAAAAAACGAGAAAAACAAACAGAGAAAAACAAAAACAAAAAAAAAGAAACCCCCAAAACGTAAAGAAAATAAGAATGAAGAGAGAAGCAGGCGGACGGACAGAGAAGAGGGGGGAAAAAGTAAAACTTAAAAAACTAAAACTAAGTCAGACATTCGAACACTACATTACAATGAAACTTATGCTTATTCATTTCTGGGGCCCTTTCTGCCTGTGTGTTTGTTTGTTTATGTGTGTTCGTATACAGCGTGGTGATAATGCCACACAAGGGCCAAGTGGGATGGCGGACCCACAGATGGCTATGTAAACATACATTCGCCAATCCTCGATAAGAGTGTTTAAATATCGAACATAAACAGTTCGAATAACGGTGAAATGGAGACTAGAACGTCATGTGACAGACTCTCACCCAACAGGTGCCCCCTGGCTCAGCAGCAGGAACCTGACTGTCAACCAAATACTGCTGATGTTGGAGGAAGGAGAAGAAGGAAAGGGGCCAGAACCAACTGGACGAAAGAATTGAATAGAACTGTTATGCAATGCTACCTGAAAAGTAACCCCAAGGAGAGGGGCTACAGGAGACGGATGCATAACATCTGGAACGAGATTGGTTTATTTAAATTAGATGAACAAAAATTGGCCGGGCAGGCTCGGGTAATAAGAACTAATGGGTGGATAAGCGAGCTGGAACTGGAGGAACTGAGCAGAGAGAATGGCTTGGAGATGGCGGGTGTAGTATGCCAGACAAGCGAGCCGGTGGGAAATGAAGGTGAGGAGGTCCTGAGAACGGAGGAACCACCCGAAGCAGACAATGATCTGAGTACTGAGATAAATAATACCTGGAACAGAGATACGGCCACTGAGGAGATGAATGCTGACGGGCTAGGACAAGATTCGGTTGACATCCTAAATTTAGTGGTAGATGAATTGAACAATGATAGTGGGAGACCTATGAACCTAAGATTTGTAGACAGGAAAAAGTTAAAAGAAACAACAGCTAAGGTAAACAAAGTCATCCCATACCTTGAGGCGAGGAGCCTTCACCAGTGCAACAATATCCTCTGAGCAACAGCAAATACGGTGAGGAAACTACTTGGTATAAAAGCGAGAGGAAACAACAGACAAGAAAGAGCAGAGCCGTGGTGGAAGAAGCGACTGAGTGGGCAAATCGGGGAAATGAGAAATGACATAGGAAAGCTTGAGTCACTACTGAATGGGACACTAAAAAACATAGGCACTAAAAATAGACTGGAAATAAAATACAAAACTAGGAGTAAAAAGCTAAATATTATCATAGAGGAATTGAAGCAACACATTGTAGCAAAGAGTGCAAAAATCAGGCGATACGAGAACAGAGTCAGTCAGTATAAACAGAACCGCATGTTCGACAACAACCAGAAGATGCTGTTTGGACAGCTTGAGGGGAAAGAAAGAGGCAACGACTTGATCCCTGGGGCGGAGCAAACTAAAACATTCTGGAGAGGAATATGGGAGCAGGATGTTAGACATAATGCCCAGGCAGGGTGGATTGAGACAGTACAGAGGGAGATCGGTGAGCAGGCACAGCAACAGACTGATTTGAGTATCACAGTTGAAACTCTTAAGGGACAAGCCAAAAAACTAACCAACTGGAAATCGCCAGGCCCAGATGGTGTGCAGGGGTATTGGATTAAACATCTAACATCCCTCCACCCGAAGCTGACGGCCATGTTCAATGACTGCTTGGTGTCGGGTGAGGTGCCAGAGTGGTTGACAAAAGGTACCACAGTTCTGATAATGAAAGACCGAATCAAGGGTAATGATGCTACCAACTATAGACCTATCACATGTCTGCCCGTAATGTGGAAACTGTTGACGAGCATTGTGTCTGAGGAAATCTACCATCACCTCCACACAAACAACTTGTTACCGGACGAACAGAAAGGATGCCGAAAGAAGTCACGTGGTACAAAGGACCAGTTGCTTATTGATAAGATGGTAATGGGGAATTGCAGGAGGAGACACACTGATCTTGCCATGGGATGGATAGACTACAGAAAGGCATTTGACATGGTGCCTCATTCCTGGATCACCAAAAGCCTGGATATCTTCAGGGTGGCGGATAACATCAGGCAGTTGCTAGGCAGGAGTATGGGGTCCTGGGAGACAGAGTTGACATCAACTGGAGTATCCTTGGGAAGCGTGAAGATCAAGAGAGGTATCTTCCAGGGAGATAGCCTGTCCCCTCTGTTGTTTGTCCTTGCCCTGATGCCCTTGACCATTATGCTGCGAAAAGTGAGAGCAGGATACAAGTTGGGAAGGGGAGAGCTTACCATCAATCACCTCCTCTTCATGGACGATCTTAAGCTCTTCGGGAAAAGTGAGAAGGAGTTGGATGTGCTTGTTGACACTGTCCGTATTTTCAGCAGTGATATATGTATGCAGTTTGGTATTGGTAAATGTGGAGTCATTGTGATGAAGAGGGGTAGGTTGAGCAGAAGTAAAGGGATCCAGATACCAACAGGTGAGATGATAAAGGAAATTGACTCTGAGGAAGGATACAAGTATTTGGGCGTTCTGGAGGCTGATGGCATAAAGAACAAAAAAAGGAAGGAATTGTTAAGAACTGAATACATTCGGAGAGTAAGGAGCGTATTGAAGTCACATCTGAACAGCAGAAATGCCATAAGCGCAGTAAATTCCCGAGCTGTGTCTATTATTAGGTACAGTGCGGGAATTCTGAGATGGAATGTTGCTGAACAGAAAGAAATGGACAGGAAGACTAGGAAGCTATTGACTATCTACAACATGTTCCACAAGAGGAGTGATGTCGATAGACTCTACCTAAGGAGATCTGAGGGTGGAAGAGGTCTTATCAGCATAGAGGACTGTGTTCAGATGGAGAAAAACAACCTATACAAATACGTGACCTATAGTAAGGAGCCAATGCTCAGAGCTGTACTGAAGGAGGGGACAGTAGGCCAGGGGATGTCCAGGAAGGAAATAACATCAAGGAGGAAGAGCAGCCTTAAGGGAAAACCCCTTCATAGTACCTTCTTTGAGAAAACTGAATTTAGAGATCCACAGACATGGAACTGGTTGAGAAGAGGAGACCTCAAAAAGTCTACAGAAGGAATGCTAATGGCTGCGCAGGAGCAGGCCCTCAAAACGAAGTGGTTGAAGCACCATATCTACAAGGAGGAGGTCAGCCCACTGTGCAGGATCTGTGGAGAGAGAGAGGAGACTGTGGCTCACATTGTGTCCGAGTGTAAACACCTAGCCCAGACCCACTATAAGGGCTGGAGACACGATGTGATGGGCAGGGTGATCCACTGGCACCTGTGCAAAGTAAACAATCTACCACATTCTGAGAAATGGTATGAGCATAGGCCAGAGGCGGTGATGGAGAACAATCAGGTGAAGGTGCTGTGGGATTTTAGGATACAGACGGACAAAAAACTGGAACACAATAGACCTGACCTGGTGGTTGTGGACAAAGAAAAAAGATCGTGCCTGATTGTGGATGTGGCCTGCCCGTTCGACACGAGAGTGCAAGAGAAGGAGAGGGAGAAAATTAACCGATACCAGGACCTAAAGTGAGAGGTGAAAAGGATTTGGAACTGCCATGAAGTCAAAGTGATCCCGATTGTCATAGGCGCACTGGGGACTATCTCCAAAAGTTTCCAGGGATGGTTAAAGAAAATCGGCCCCTTCACGCTTTTTGGAACGCTTCAAAAGGCATGCTTGCTTGGAACAGCAAGAACCCACCGATACGTCCTGAATATCTGAGGCTGCAGGTAGTGGCTTGATATTCAATCCAACGGACTTTCCAGTTAACCAACATCAATGACTGAGATTCAAGGAATAACAATAACAATAATAATAATAATAATAATAATAATAATAATAATAATAATAATAATAATAATAATAATAATAATAATAATAATAATAATAATAATAATAATAATAATAATAATAATAATAATGCAATGCTACCTGAAAAGTAACCCCAAGGAGAGGGGCTACAGGAGACGGATGCATAACATCTGGAACGAGATTGGTTTATTTAAATTAGATGAACAAAAATTGGCCGGGCAGGCTCGGGTAATAAGAACTAATGGGTGGATAAGCGAGCTGGAACTGGAGGAACTGAGCAGAGAGAATGGCTTGGAGATGGCGGGTGTAGTATGCCAGACAAGCGAGCCAGTGGGAAATGAAGGTGAAGAGGTCCTGAGAACGGAGGAACCACCCGAAGCAGACAATGATCTGAATACTGAGATAAATAATACCTGGAACAGAGATACGGCCACTGAGGAGATGAATGCTGACGGGCTAGGACAAGATTCGGTTGACATCCTAAATTTAGTGGTAGATGAATTGAACAATGATAGTGGGAGACCTATGAACCTAAGATTTGTAGACAGGAAAAAGTTAAAAGAAACAACAGCTAAGGTAAACAAAGTCATCCCATACCTTGAGGCGAGGAGCCTTCACCAGTGCAACAATATCCTCAAAGCAACAGCAAATACGGTGAGGAAACTACTTGGTATAAAAGCGAGAGGAAACAACAGACAAGAAAGAGCAGAGCCGTGGTGGAAGAAGCGACTGAGTGGGCAAATCGGGGAAATGAGAAATGACATAGGAAAGCTTGAGTCACTACTGAATGGGACACTAAAAAACAGGCACTAAAAATAGACTGGAAATAAAATACAAAACTAGGAGTAAAAAGCTAAATATTATCATAGAGGAATTGAAGCAACACATTGTAGCAAAGAGTGCAAAAATCAGGCGATACGAGAACAGAGTCAGTCAGTATAAACAGAACCGCATGTTCGACAACAACCAGAAGATGCTGTTTGGACAGCTTGAGGGGAAAGAAAGAGGCAACGACTTGATCCCTGGGGCGGAACAAACTAAAACATTCTGGAGAGGAATATGGGTGCAGGATGTTAGACATAATGCCCAGGCAGGGTGGATTGAGACAGTACAGAGGGAGATCGGTGAGCAGGCACAACAACAAACTGATTTGAGTATCACAGTTGAAACTCTTAAGGGGCAGGCCAAAAAACTAACCAACTGGAAATCACCAGGCCCAGATGGTGTGCAGGGGTATTGGATTAAACATTTAACATCCCTCCACCCGAAGCTGACGGCCATGTTCAATGACTGCTTGGTGTCGGGTGAGGTGCCAGAGTGGTTGACAAAAGGTACCACAGTTCTGATAATGAAAGACCGAATCAAGGGTAATGATGTTACCAACTATAGACCTATCACATGTCTGTCCGTAATGTGGAAACTGTTGACGAGCACTGTGTCTGAGGAAATCTACCATCACCTCCACACAAACAACTTGTTACCGGACGAACAGAAAGGATGCCGAAAGAAGTCACGTGGTACAAAGGACCAGTTACTTATTGATAAGATGGTAATGGGGAATTGCAGGAGGAGACACACTGATCTTGCCATGGGATGGATAGACTACAGAAAGGCATTTGACATGGTGCCTCATTCTTGGATCACCAAAAGCCTGGAGATCTTCAGGGTGGCAGATAACATCAGACAGTTGCTGGGCAGGAGTATGGGGTCCTGGGAGACAGAGTTGACATCAACTGGAGTATCCTTGGGAAGCGTGAAGATCAAGAGAGGTATCTTCCAGGGAGATAGCCTGTCCCCTCTGTTGTTTGTCCTTGCCCTAATGCCCTTGACCATTATGCTGCGAAAAGTGAGAGCAGGATACAAGTTGGGAAGGGGAGAGCTTACCATCAATCACCTCCTCTTCATGGACGATCTTAAGCTCTTCGGGAAAAGTGAGAAGGAGTTGGATGTGCTTGTTGACACTGTCCGTATTTTCAGCAGTGATATATGTATGCAGTTTGGTATTGGTAAATGTGGAGTCATTGTGATGAAGAGGGGTAGGTTGAGCAGAAGTAAAGGGATCCAGATACCAACAGGTGATATGATAAAGGAAATTGACTCTGAGGAAGGATACAAGTATTTGGGCGTTCTGGAGGCTGATGGCATAAAGAACAAAAAAATGAAGGAATTGTTAAGAACTGAATACATTCGGAGAGTAAGGAGCGTATTGAAGTCACATCTGAACAGCAGAAATGCCATAAGCGCAGTAAATTCCCGAGCTGTGTCTATAATTAGGTACAGTGCGGGAATTCTGAGATGGAATGTTGCTGAACAAAAAGAAATGGATAGGAAGACTAGGAAGCTATTAACTATCTACAACATGTTCCACAAGAGGAGTGATGTCGATAGACTCTACCTAAGGAGATCTGAGGGTGGAAGAGGTCTTATCAGCATAGAGGACTGTGTTCAGATGGAGAAAAATAACCTATACAAATACGTGACCTATAGTAAGGAGCCAATGCTCAAAACTGTACTGAAGGAGGGGACAGTAGGCCAGGGGATGTCCAAGGAGGAAATAACATCAAGGAGGAAGAGCAGCCTTAAGGGAAAATCCCTTCATAGTACCTTCTTTGAGAAAACTGAATTTAGAGATCCACAGACATGGAACTGGTTGAGAAGAGGAGACCTCAAAAAGGCTACAGAAGGAATGATAATGGCTGCGCAGGAGCAGGCCCTCAAAACGAAGTGGTTGAAGCACCATATTTACAAGGAGGAGGCTAGCCCACTGTGCAGGATCTGTGGAGAGAGAGAGGAGACTGTGGCTCACATTGTGTCCGAGTGTAAACACCTAGCCCAGACCCACTATAAGGGCTGGAGACACGATGTGATGGGCAGGGTGATCCACTGGCACCTGTGCAAAGTAAACAATTTACCACATTCTGAGAAATGGTATGAGCATAGGCCGGAGGCGGTGATGGAGAACAATCAGGTGAAGGTGCTGTGGGATTTTAGGATACAGACGGACAAAAAACTGGAACACAATAGACCTGACCTGGTGGTTGTGGACAAAGAAAAAAGATCGTGTCTGATTGTGGATGTGGCCTGCCCGTTCGACACGAGAGTGCAAGAGAAGGAGAGGGAGAAAATTAACCGATACCAGGACCTAAAGTGGGAGGTGAAAAGGATTTGGAACTGCCATGAAGTCAAAGTGATCCCGATTGTCATAGGCGCACTGGGGACTATCTCCAAAAGTTTCCAGGGATGGTTAAAGAAAATCGGCCCCTTCACGCTTTTTGGAACGCTTCAAAAGGCATGCTTGCTTGGAACAGCAAGAACACTCCGATACGTCCTGAATATCTGAGGCTGCAGGTAGTGGCTTGATATTCATTCCAACGGACTTTCCAGTTAACCAACATCAATGACTGAGATTCAAGGAATAACAACAATAATAATAATAATAATAATAGTAATAATAATAGTAATAATAATAAATTTGAAGACTAAAATCCAAAGAGGGCTCGATAAGGATAAATATATATCAAATATATAAGAACCGTAGAGCAAATATTTATTAAAATAACAGATTAAAGTTTAAGCAAGAATCGCTGCTCACCCTTAACGGGATCTTCTGAAACTAACAAAGTCAATCTGTAAACGCAGAAGTGGATATTTCAAAAAACGTTGCAACCGGAGGAAGACAGGAAGACGATACTTTGGTTCGTGGAAACGTTCCCTGGCAAAGAACGAGAAAAAACGAATATAATACGTCATTAATAGGAGCGGTGAAAAACAATTACGCGCAAAAACAGAGCCACGTTTATGGTATAAAAGAGGTCGTAGACTAATGTTCTATTAGGTGGTGCATAGAGACGTTCTCTGGCAATGAACGAAAAAAACGAAGATAATACGTCATATGTGGAACGAGGAGAACAATTGCACGCAAAGACAAAACCACGTAAATGGTATAGCAGAAGTCGTAGACTAAAGTTCTAACTAGGAGACCGAATGAATCTCCGCTTCAGAGTTAAGAATAAAGTAAATAAATACAATACAGAGGTAATAGAAATTAAATAAATACATACACGCATACAAATACGTACATACACAAGCATACGCGAAAACACTTACCATAGGTATACAAAACCACGCACATATAAATATGTGTGTGTATGTGTGCGTGTATACAAATAAATAAATAATTAAATAAACGTATATAAATAAATAAATACGTATATAACAAGCGCACACACATACCTACATGTAAATACACAAATGTTCGGAGACGTAAGTCAACCAAAACATGAAGTACACATATACACACACCCTACATACGTACGAACCTGCATACTCACACAGACGCAAAACTCCCGTATACACATAACCAAACCATATGTACCAGAATATATAAAATTATACCCCATAACATATACAATCAAATATACGTACGAGAAAGTGTACGTACCTTCACAAAACATACATACTTACCTATGCAAATAAGTAATGGTAGAAACAAAACATATACTTAGCTACCACATCAAGACGTAAAATATCCACGTATAGATCGTACTAACCGTTAGGGTATAACGTGGGGCTGTAATACAGGAAAGTTTTGTGCAATTTATGTTTACTAGCCGAAATTGCCTCAGATTTTTTGTTTAAGATGTGGTCTATGGCGTAGAGTATTTCCAGGACCTCAGTGACGCAGAGGTCACATGGTCTTTTATTTCCGTTATACGATCTAGCCCTAGCTAGGATCTCCCAGTGTAACTTATATTGGGTGTGGTTGTCTTTTAGACTCCAGATATAAGCTGTAAGTGACGTCATATTCCTTCTTAGAGGGTAACGAAAAGAATGGGTATGCATGTAAAGACGCTGCTTGAATCTATTGGCGGTTAACCCTATGTAGGCCCTACGGGACGTGGGTGTTTCAACCTTACATTTGTAGACAATGTTACAAGAGAGGCATTTCCCGGATAGGGGGCAGTCAACCGGATTCCTACAATTACAGTTAGTACTAACTACAGGGTTGCACGTGTTCCTACGGCTAGGTAGTTTAGCTAAATTTGAAGCTGTGATGTTATGTGCAAGGTTAGGAGTCGTAGAGTAAGAAATTTTAATAGTATTTCTATTAAAAATGTTACTATATTTATGTATAGGGGGAAAATGCTTCGTAATAAGGAAAAGAAAGATCTTAGCTAAGGGTGTGGCCACCTCCATATTATATGGTGGGTTATACCAACAAATGCGACGGGATCTATTTCTTCTAGGTCTATTTTCGTACTCTGTATATGCTACCTTATCGACAAATCCACTCCGAGCAAGAGCTTCATTGTGATAAGTAGAATGGTCGTTGAAAATATGCTCGTTAGTAGATAGACGGGAAAGCCTCAACGAAACGTTTCTTACCAGGTTCTTGGTTATGCTGGCAGGATGGTTGGAATGCTTACTTATGTAATTAAGCGTATCATTCGGCTTTCTATACGGGTAATACAACCCATTCGATAAATTGAGGGTAACGTCGAGGTAATTAACGACCGAGAGATTGGCCTCAACCTGTATAGAAAGGTTGAAGCCTTTAAAGAAGGCTGTGAATTCTTTTCTGAACCTGTCGCAAGCATGAGGTCCGCACTTAGTCATGGTCAAAAGATCATCATCACGGTACAAACCACTGCCCGCGTTGGGGAATTCGTCCTTGATAGAGAAAAGAAGGAAAAGGCCGATAAAATCAGTAACCTCCGCAGAATCGCTGGCGCCCATACTCACGTCGAATGGCGTACTATTGGATTTTTTAATCCAAATAGAGTCGTCGAAATTAATCACCGACTTAATGACGTATTTTATTCGTTTTTTCCCGTTCTTTGCCAGGGAACGTTTCCACGAACCAAAGTATCGTCTTCCTGTCTTCTTCCGGTTGCAACGTTTTTTGAAATATCCACTTCTGCGTTTACAGATTGACTTTGTTAGTTTCAGAACATCCCGTTAAGGGCGAAAGCAGCGATTCTTTGCTTAAACTTTAATCTGTTATTTTAATAAATATATATATATATATATATATATATATATATATATATATATATATATATATATATATATACATGTGTGTGTGCGCGGGGACATGGAAATATTCGAGTGTCTGAGCGCGCGGATAGCCCAGTGGGAATGAAAGACCTTATTCCTTGTTAAGGAATCATCCTAAAAGAAGGCACTTGTAAGTCGATGGAAGCCAAATGATGTTGATCTGTCTCCTTTTGGGATACCTGTTTCCATTTTTCAATGGTCAGGTGCAAAGAAATCTTTCATTTAAAAAGCTTCAAACACAGGCATCACTTGATCTAAACGACTTTTACATGTTACTCATGTAAGATGGGTAACCATAGTTACTAAATGCTTCTTTTATTTATTTATTCACTGTAGCAAATGCAGAAAGGATATAAGTTCTTGGGAATGCTAAAACGTCATGTTTGTGCCATATATGTATGAGAAAAAAAATCAAGTGATGTCACCTCTTGGAATCGTGATGTAGTCCTCTTGTATGTATATGTATGTTTGCATGTATATATATATATATATATATATATATATATATATATATATATATATATATATATATATACGTGTGTGTATGTGTGTCTGTGTGTGTGTGTGTGTGTATGTGTGTTTGTGTATATATATATATATTACATCAAATTAAATTTCGATTAACCAATCCTTCCTGCCTAGTTATTCTTGTTTTTCTTGGTACTATACTTACTATATATATATATATATATATATATATATATATTACTTTTGTTCAAACCCTATATTCACTACGCCTAATTTTACGCTTTTGCCTGACTTGATCTGTGAAGTAGCTAAATAATTCCACTCTATCTCACAACTTTGAGTACTTTTTTCAGTTAGTTGTATGCACTAACGTGTAACCTTCACTCTTATTCATATATTACTTTATCACTGTGTGCATAAATGTGAATGCAGAGCCGCAAACATATGCGTGTGTGTGCTAGTGTGTGTGTTTGTGTGTGTGTGTAGAGAGAGGGAGAGAGAGAGAGAGAGAGAAATGCTTTTACTGAGCTAAGCATATGTATGTATGTAAGCATGCACTCGTTTATCCATACGCCTGGGTTTATGTGTAAAGGAACATGATTTTACATATATGCATACATGTTTATGTTTCAGCAGATATGTATGTATACATTTACTTATGTATGTATGTGTGCATGTATGTATTATGTATGTATATATGTATGTATGTGTGTGTGTATGTATATATGTGTGCATCTGTGTGTGTATGTATATGTATGTTTGTGTTTGTTTCAAATATGTATGTGTGTAAGTGACCTCGTCTACCCATGAACTTCATATTCATGCTACATCGCTTCATATTTATCGAAGAACAGAAATTCTTTCGTAGAAATTGTAAAAATTCGTAGGAAAAGAAGTAAGAGAAAAGTGACGTGAACTCTTAAATACAAAAGCAAGCTATGTAAACTGAGAAATGAAACTTCTGACAGAAAGCGTTGGATTCGGTTTTGTGTTTGGCACCAGTTTGTCTTAAGAATTCTCTCATTTATGCTCCCATCAACACTAGTAATTTAAATCTCTCGTTTCCTGCTCAAAGATCGGAATCAATCCATTTAGAAAATACGAATAGAAATTTATTTATTTTAGAATTTTCCTGAAACATAATCTTAGATCTCAACACGACAGAGCAGTAATCGCTAAATTTTATGTCTGGTAAATTATTGTCAAATTCATAATGAATGAAAAGTGGTGGCTGAGAGAATCGACCGACAACATTCCCTACGGTTCGTGTTTCCACTCTTCCAGCTTAAATCCCGTCCATGTCGACTTGGCCTTTTTTCATCATCATCATCATCATTATTGTCGTCATCATCATCATCGTCATCATTGTCGTCATCATCATCATCATCATCATTATTGTCGTCATCATCATCATCGTCATCATTGTCGTCATCATCATCATCATCATCATCGTCATCATCATCATCATCATCATCATTTTTGCATGTTGGCATGGATTGGGCGGGTCGTTACAAACCATGTCGGTACATAATTGGCACTCAACATCAATCTCTTTACAGAGAGTACTATGTGCATTTTATTGTGGCACCAGCACTGCGGAGTTCTTGTTACAACTGATGAGTCCTTTCTATCATAAAGTTGAAATAATCAGCATTCCGCCTCCTTCTAAATATCTGACCTAGTACATTTGTTAGAAATCAAAAACGGTGAATTAACTAAATGATGTTCAATGGCAGAATAGTTAAACTGCCTGCATAAATACCTTTCACTGTTCTTTGGGCGACCAAATATCTATCAGTCATGTATTAGTTTTGATCGTTCGTTGCGTTTCTCTTTTGTTTCTCTTTTGTAATCTGTCTTCCTGTATTACATTATCTAAGGGAGTTATTCCTAATCTTTATGATTTCCCGGTGGATTGAAGATCATATAAAACCATACCAGTACCCTTCGCGTGGTAAATTACAAACAGTTGTATTTCAAGTTTGAAGTTTAGAAAAAAATATAGGAAACTACAGCTTACTTTGTTTTGAATAGTACGTTGTTCAGACATTCAGGGATTAGTATGGATTTTCTAAAGTCTTTTAGTATGGATTTTCTAAACTTTTATATATCTGTGGCGCACACTATGAGAACCACTTTTCTACAATGATCATTTTTTTAAGACGGTGAAGTGAGATTTGAAGAAGATACAGCTATTATTTCTTGTTGGTCAAGCAACTTCGTAGAGGTTCTCTCACTGGGTCGACTCCTCTATGATATTCTGCCAATGTAAGAAATAATTATGTCATATGTAACGAGTGTTGTAAAGCAAAAGGTTACCCCACAGATACATGATTGCAACCATGTAACTTCATTTTTTTTAAATATTAATGCCCGAGAATGCATGGACGTCACAAACTGCTCTTTCTCTTCCAAACAACACAAGATCTCGTGTCTCATCGATATAATATTGCAGAATTTGGCATATCGATAACCAGTTTTGATTCTCGGTTGACAAAGTTGCTCCCGAAAAAAAATTAAGGTAGTTTGGGGTGATGAGAGAGCTGGCTGTGACAAAGCACAAGGCTACAGAAATTACTTTAATTAATTTCGTCTCTTTATGCCCTGATTTCAAAACATGAAAGAATGTCTTTCACTCCAGTATGTTTTTGTTTTTAATCACATTGCACGGTACATTAAACAAATACCTCCTACCACAGCTGGGGTTAACCAAAGCACGCGAGTAAATTTTGGTTGGCACAATTTGATAAAACTCAACTATCACTCATTTTAAAATAACCACCAGGTTCTTTGCTACCTTTATCAGAGGCCACTCCAACAGAGGCCTGCAGTCTGAAAATAACTCGCTATCTTCCTCCAGTCAGTCTCAAAGACCCTGAGAAGGATCATGAGAATTGCCCTTTATCCTGTGACAAAGTCAGCCAAAAAAAGTCAATTAGTGTTGTAGGTATAGTTTTCCAAGGTCAGCCCTAATAAAACAAATATCCGATCAAAGACATTTTAATCATAACTAAACTATCTTTCGTTAGAATCATCTTTTATTTTGACGAGAAAAGTATTTGGCAGCTCTTTCTAGGACATCAAATAAAAGAGGATCCCTCGTAGGATAGCTTCAATAAAAGCTTCAAAAATGTCGGTTGGAATCAATTAACTATACATCACTTTATTTATTCATGTTAATAACAAAGGCATGCAGTTATACAGTTTTGTTCCCATTAAATTTATTTAATGAAACAAGTAAAAATGAGCAACGGACTTCAATATTAGTCTCGATTCTATTTAACATTTGAATTCTATCCTGCTAATCTCGGTTTCATCTTTGATCACCTGGAGAGTCGATAACTTAAGTAACTACAGTATAAAGTATGTGTATGAATGTATATATGTATGCTGTCTATCAGTTCATATATATGTATGTTTATATATATATATATACTACTTTACAAAGTTTAATCGTGTGCTAAAGAATTTTTTTTCTTTTTTGATTTTCCTAATAAGGATGGTGGATATTGACGTCTGAGAAAATTATACAAACTACTATAATAATGATTCTAGTGAAGAGAATGGTGGTAATAAAGTGGATCATGATAGCGATGATGACGTTGAGGAGGTGAGGAAGCAGAGGATAAACGCCACATGCCCCTCCTGCTACCACCACAAATTGTCTATTTTCCATAAAGCCATATAACCAACACCACTACTACGACAACCACCATTATCACAACCACTACCCACTACCCACCACCACTATAATGGCTACCACCACAACTACCAACAACACAATCAATCCTATCACCACTGAGAACCATATAAACACTACCACATCCATTGCTTATTACCACCAATATTCCTCCACCCACCCCATCTATATCCTCACCAGCTCCACCACTGCCACAGCCACCAACAGTAACAACAACACAAACAACAATACCAACAATAACAAACCACAAACAAAAGCACCTACACCTCCACCACCAACACCTCTACCACCACCACCACTACCACAACCACTACCACCATCAGCACCACTACCACCACTACTATCACCACTACCACCACCACCTCCACCACCACTACTATCACCACTACCACCATCACCACCACTACAACCACCATCACCACCACTACAACTACAACCACCACCACCACCACCAACACCTCCACCACCACTACCACTACTATCACCACCACCACCACCACTACAACCACCACCACCACCACTACAACTACAACCACCACCACCACCAACGACAACACCTCCACCACCACTACCACTACTATCACCACTACCACCACCACCACTACCACCATCACCACCATCTCCACATCATCATCACCACCACCACCACAACGACAAACACCACCACCACCACCACCACCACCATCACCACCACCACTAAGATCTCTCAATCTAGCCGATACTGGCGCCATTCATTCGAGATGTATTCCATTGAAACATCTAACACTATCAAACCCCTCTTTTTTTTAGTTTGTTTAGTGTTGCTTTGTTTCGTGTAGCCATTAGTCTCCATCCCTTCCACTGCTCCCTTACAGTTCCCTCAGTCTGAGGCCACCCCCTATTATTCAACAGGTTCCTCTTCACTGCTTTCATCTGTTTACATGGCACAGTTTCACACCAGTAACTAATTAAACTGGCCTTGTTGGTGCAGAAACTCATCAATAACAACACGCGTCACTATTACACAAGCGCTCTTTCCTTCTCTATAAAACACCTTCATTTATCTATCTATTTATCTGTTGCTTTGTCACCTCCACCTCCCACTCTCCCCTCTCTCTCTATCTATCTATCTATTTATCTATCTATCTATCTATCTATCTATCTATCTATCTATCTATCTATCTATCTATCTATCTATCTATCTATCTATCTATGTCTCTATCTATCTATCTAGCTCTGTCTCTCTCCCTCTTCCTCATACTATATTTTCTTCCATTCTGTGTCTATAGTTCTCTATTCTCTATTCCTTTCTAGTTTTCCTTTACTTTTCTATTTGCTTGTCTTAGACACACACACACACTCACACACACACACACACACACACACACACACACACACACACACACACACACACACACACACACACACACACACACACACACACACACACACACATACACACACACACACACACACACACACGAATATCTCTCTCTATATATATACACTCTCCCCACCTCTCTCTCTATATATATATACAACTCTGTATTTGTATATATATAGAGTGAGACAGAAAACTGATGGAAACAGAGATACATATGCACCAAGCTCGAGTAATTGCATTCATCGAAACATATTTAAAAGCACACACGAAATATGGGGAATGTTCTATACATGCTAATAGTAGCCCGCATGGGTGCATGGTTATGACCTTCGCTTTGTGACTACGGGGTTTTAGATTCGAACCCACTGCACATTACTTTAGATAAGTGTATTTTACTATAGCTTCGGATTGACCATTACTTTGTGAATAGATTTGGTG
>OZ024741.1:99167905-99175405 GCA_964016885.1 Eledone cirrhosa
AAGCTTGAAACTAGTTCATCGTTCCTTTGTCAGTGTTGAACAGATGAGCAACGATGGTTGCCGAACACTGTACGGCTTAATTCGGGCTGTTCGTTTACAAACAAACCGAACATTATAATAAATTGTTCAGTAAACCCATACGTACATATATATATATATATATATGTGTGCATGTATGTATATATATACATACTACTGTACGTCTGTATACATATATGTATGTACGAATACATACTTATATGTATATATATATATATATATATATATATATATAATATAAATAAAGTTTCATACGCTTAACATATATGTGCGACCATTGGTTTCGGGATCCAATTATGGCCATCACTGTATATTGGAGGAGGCTTTTCCAAATTAACCCCTCACCGGGAACTGGGACAAATGTACCAGTTCGTCACTTGCTTTAGATTGACTATTGTTTTCCTTGATCTTTTATCTACGGATATCCTGCATTTGCATTTAATATACATACACACACATTCACACATACATATATATATATATGTATATAAGTATGTGTTTATATACATACAAATATATATATATATATATATATATATACATACAAATATATATATATATATATATATTTAAAGGTTAAACAAGGTTCAATGAATAAATCAAAGAATAAATTTTTACAATAGATTAGAAGCACTCCAAAGTTATTATTCTTCTTTGCCTCTCTATGCTTAATCAATTTTCTTTCGCTTTCGTGCATAAGATATTTCTATACTTCTAGTAACTATCTTTTTCCTCATCTATTTTTCTCTCTATCTTTCACTTCTTCTTTCTTCAATAATTTAAATTATTTGAATCTCTAACAGTTATGTAAATTTCTATTATATTAGTAGTTGTTTATTATTAAGTATTTTTATAAGCTTTCTCACACGCACCCTCTGTATTATATGTAATTGTTTCATGTCTCAATCTTAAGGTATATAAATATTGAGTTTTGTCATATCTTATTCACTGCCATGACTGAATTTTAACCATCTACTTAGTCAGGGTATGTCATGCATCATCTTATTTTATTTGATGAGGACGTACCTCTGAAATATATATAATAAGATATACTTGATCATACGAATGTCTATTTTTGTTAATATTTTGAATTAATATATATATATATATATAAATATATATATATATATATATATATATGCGGTATATATATATATATGCGGTATATATATATATATATATATATATATATATATATATATATATATATATATATATATATATATATATAAGTGGTTACACAACAGTTAGTTCACCATACCGAGAACAATTGTTTCACCCTAGCGGATCCTCAGCTCATAATGGACATAGTTATACGGAACAGGAAGGATAACCGTACGAATGCGCATGCGAAGAAACCGTCACTTTACACAGGCAATACTAAAAAGCCTGCGAGAGATGTAAGGGAGATAACTGTGAAAGTCCGAAAAGTTTCTAGTTGGTAAGAAAATTATGATGTTGTGATTCAATCCGGAGCTTTGTAGTTATGTAAGAGGTGTTTCGAGACGTGTGGACAACGTGTGAAGAATACAAAAACTCGTGTTTAGGCAATCACTATTGCATAATCTCTTTAGAATATTTATTCGTTCATCAATACATAGTCCACACGACGGATTTCCCCTTGCGTATCGCTTGGACTTAGTGATGGCTTTCCATTGAATGGAGTAGTCTATACTTGACTCCTTGAGGGACCATACGTGACTCGCGAGTTTCGTGGATGAACGTTTGTCCGAGTACCTAAAGGTCGGCTGGTGGTTCAGGAAGCGTTCCATAAATCGGCCCTCCGCCATACCCACATAGGATTTGACTCCTGTGGTTGACCAAATCAACCACAGGAGGTCTTATCTCCCTTACACCTCTCGCAGGCTTTTTAGTATTATCTGTGTGAAGTGACGGTTTCTGCGCATGCGCGTTCGTGCGGTTGTCCTTCCTGTTCCGTATAACCATGTCCATTACGAGCTGAGGATCCGCTAAGGTGAAACAATTGTTCTCGGTATGGTGAACTAACTGTTGTGTAAACACTTCTACCTAACTCGTCCCATGGACTGAGTGCTCTACCACTACGGATATTACCTTCCAGTGTTCTACCACTATATATATATATATATATATATATATATATATATATATATATATAGTTGTTATATAGTAAGGTGCATTATTGGTTGTGTAAAATGGTCCAATAAATGTATGCTAGCAATATTAAGTTCTCCACGCTTTTGTATATCTCCAATTCCATTCAAGGGAACAGCTAGATGATGTAAAACGCAGTATAAGTATCAAAGTGAAAATCCGAAGGCAAGGTAAAATTCCAATCATTTAATCACGACACATGTTTCAATAAGGGATAGATCGATTGTGAAGCCATGATCGATTATCACTGAACTCATCAGGTAAAAATGAATTGTCTTAAAATTCTTGATATGAGGGAGAAAAAATTACGATGTTCTCTCACAGAATTCATTCCCTCATATGAAAACACACCAGTCAGAGACATGGCGACTGCTATTAACTTTAGTTGAGGTCATAAAAGTTGGATCTCTATCGCTGCAAAAGACGCTGGACATCAATCAAATCTGTAGGGATATAGTTAATGTGAGTGGGTACACACACACCCCACACCCACATACACCGGCTCGAGGTCAAAGAAAGAAATATATACATATATATACACACATCAACACAGTATCAAACCTGTAGAATTATGCAAGGTCAGTTAGTGTGGGTGGGTACACACACACTCTCACACACACCGAAGCGATGTCAGAGAAAAAAACAAATATAAGGAAACAAATATAAGAAGTACCAACACAGCATTCACCGAAAGTTAGTTCACAAAACAACAGATGCTATACTGGTCAAATCTCAATTTGACGATGAAAATTAGAAATATTGGGTTAACCAACGCCCCATACACACACACAGACACACACACACACACACACACACACACACACACACACACACACACACACACACACACACACACACACACACACACACACACACACACACACAAGCAAGTAAGTTCAGTTCAGTGTTCTGCTATACGTGTATAGATTGAATTGTAACATCCATATCTTTAAGTGTATGTTATGGTATATACACATCCGAATCGTCCAAAAAAGGGTATGTCTGGGTATACACACATCCATGTGAAGAGCAAGCAATCAACTCAAATCGGTGATCTTGTATAATTCTACAGGTTTGATACTGTGTTGATGTGTGTATATATATGTATATATTTCTTTCTTTGACCTCGAGCCGGTGTATGTGGGTGTGGAGTGTGTGTGTACCCACTCACATTAACTATATCCTTACAGATTTGATTGATGTCCAGCGTCTTTTGCAGCGATAGAGATCCGACAACTTTTATGACCTCAACTGAAGTTAATAGCAGTCGCCGCGTCTCTGACTGGTGTGTTTTCATATGAGGGAATGAATTCTGTGAGAGAACATCGTTATTTTTTTCTCCCTCATATCAAGAATTTTAAGACAATTCATTTTCACCTGATGAGATCAGTGATAATCGATCATGGCTTCACAATCGATCTATCTCTTATTGAAACATGTGTCGTGATTAAATGATTGGAATTTTACCTTGCCTTCGGATTTTCACTTTGATATATATATATATATATATATATATATATATATAAGGATAGATAGATAGATAGATAGATAGATAGATAGATAGATAGATAGATAGATAGATAGATAGATAGATAGAAACAGGAAGAGAGTAGACAGACAGGCAAACAGACAGACAGACAGACAAGCAGAGGTCATAGAAATATATCGGATACAGGAAACTAAATAGTGTAACATAGGCATAAAAATTAGTTCGTTAGTTGTAGCCTTGATGTCATATCGATTTCGGTTCCTAGGCCGAGATAGTGCCTTCAGTGATGCAAGTAGCTATAAGAAATAGCCACTAGTGAAAGACAGGGCTATACAAGAGAGACAGTATACCAAGACATATATAAGGCAGCGAATTGGCAGAGTTGTTCAAATATCGGATAGAGTGTTTTGTGGTATTCGTTCCGGCTCTTTGATCTCTCACTTCAAATCCCACCGAGGTCAACTTTGCCTTTCTTCTATTCGAGGTCGATAAAAAAAAGTACCAGTCTAATACTGGGATCAGTATCTCTTTCCAACTTCCTTTCTCTCACTCTCTATTCTTCTCTGGAATAAATCTGCTGTATTTAGGCCAGGGATGAACTCTGGCAGGTTTAAAGATGCCCTAATAAACGTTGTATGCCAACATGGCGCCCGTACGACTTCCTGGAGTTACGAGTCTATACCATGGAATACAGGATAACTGTAGGTCTTGTGATTGACATATATAACACAATCCAAAGACACTCTCTTTTATTCTGCTTTATTTCCAGTGTCTGAAATATTTTTAGTGTACTCCGTGACTCGTCTGCCTCCATTATGATCGTAACACACAGAATTTGTCCTTTATATTTGTATTTATAAGATGGAGGATGTGTGTTTTTATATACATGTGTGTGTGTGTGTGAATATATGTGTATTTATATATGCATATGAGTGAGTACGTGTATGAATATCTCCGCATCTATCGATAGAAAGATTGGGATCTATTGATGTATTTATATCGTTCTATTTAAATCTTTATATATATATAAACAGAAAGTTATGAAACGAAAATATACATATAGTATGTATATGTGTATGTATATATATATATATACATATATAATTGGTGTTGGATGCTTAAAGCGTCCGTAAGTGGTAGGCCATTTGAGCACTCGATGTTCTTACAGGGCAGAGTATGATATCACATAAGAAATGGAGAATCAGTGTTGCGACGAATTAAAATTTATTAGACATATTACAATTGTTTCTCTGGCGACCAGCTCGAGGCACGATTGATGTAATGATCGAACCTGACTCTGAAATCACAAGGTCCTCAGATCATCTTGATTCTACGAAGTAAAATTTCGTAGAATCGAGACGTATCTGGGGACCTTGCGATTTCAGAGTCAGGTTCGATCATTACATCAATCGTGCCTCGAGGTGGTCGCCAGAGAAACGATTGTCTAATAAATGTTATTCGTTGCAACACTGATTCTCCGTTTCTTATGTGATATATACATATATATATATACATTTATATATATTATATATATATATATATATATATATATATATATATATATATATATATATATATATATATATATATATATATATTTATCGATTCACAACTGCTTATCCTTCTACACCAGCTGTAGACGGAAGTGTTAATCGGTTTAAAGTGTTTAATGGATTCGATCTGTCATATCTTTAATTATGATATAAATGTTTATCTAACAGTCACTTTAGCTTGAGAAGTTTCAAGTTATAGATGGGGGGATTAAGCTTTGTTGTTTGGTGTTAGTTATATATCTCGTCCTCTCTTATACTCTCGTCCTCTCCTAAACACAAATGCGGCATCTTTTTGTCTTTGTTCTGTTATTTTATGTCGTTTTTAATACCACATTCCTCTTCATCCGATAAGGATCTGTTGCATTATTGTTTTGCTTTTTTGTATTTTATGTAGTTATTGTTGCATGTCGTTAGTGAATCGGACAGAATAGCTTCCGATATTTCTTCCGAATCTCCTTAATCTGATCTCAAATCCCTCCGAGGCTCAAAAACAGGCCGGTGTCCACTTTATCGAAAAGTTAAGTTCCCCTGCTCTCTCTCTCTCTCTCTCTCTCTCTCTCTCTCTCTCTCTCTCTCTCTCTCTCTCTCTCTCTCAGCCATGTTAGTTTCTGAGGAGCATTGTGATATACCACTTACAGGATCGCTTTCTCCAGCAATGAGAAGGTATGTGCGACTGTTTAACAAACTCTCCTCATTGAAACACCGATAGACTATTGAAAGTACCTCATGATGGCTCGATATGAAGTACAGCATGGGACAGAAATTAAGATGGAGTTATTGTTGTTTGTATTTAGCGACAGGTCAAATATACCTATGCTTAAAATATATTTTAGTTACCCTGAGTTCTTTCCTATATCTCGGACTACATTATTACTCTTTTACTCTTTTACCTGCTCGAGCCATTTTATGACTCTAGTGTTTCATATTAGGCAAATTTGGTTGCATTTTAAAGTTAATCAAGTAAATATGTAGAGGTTTCTCCGTTTGTTGTTACTGTGGACGTCTAATACTATTTTCAGCTATAGTGTACATAGAACCACATTAGCCAATGTTTCTTTCGTTTTATCAGATTGTAGAAAGTGAGCGTTCGCCAATATTTGCAGCCTCTGGAGCTACTATATAATGTAAACGTTTTCAAAAACTACACATTCAAATATATTAGAATGTTTGCTTCTGAGGATTAACGGTAGAATGGATGTATTTTGTCGAAGTTTAAACTATGGAGTTACATACCTATTAGGAAATAATCTGTATATCGATAAAAGTTTTTGTTCATTTTTTCCTTTGAAACGATCGTAAAACAAAGGATTAATTAACTACTAAATCGTATCTTATTTGTTTTTATTGTTCAACACACACACACACACAAACACACATATATATATATATACACACACATATATATATGCACACACATATATATATATACACACACATATATATATATACATACATATATGCATACATACACATATTTATGTATATATGTATGCGTGTGTGTGTATATATATATATATATATATATATATATATATGTCTATGTCTGTGTGTGCGTGTGCGCGCATGTGTGTGTGTGTGCGTGTGTGTGCGTAATTGTATATGTGTGTATATGTGTGTGTCAATCGAACAATGTTGAAACCGTTGATGTAGTGATTCCTTTTTTTGACTCATCTAGTTAATGGCTTCTTTATCTGCCGGTCAGACTGACTACATCTCTGTCTTCTTATATCTTTGTCTCTTCGCTTGTCTGTCTGCCTGTATATATATATATATATATAGTAATAATAATAAATTTAAAGACTAGAAGACTAAAATCCAAAGAGGGCTCGATAAGGATAAATATATATCAAATATATAAGAACCGTAGAGCAAATATTTATTAAAATAACAGATTATAGTTTTAGCAAAGAATCGCTGCTTTCACCCTTAACAGGATCTTCTGAAACTAAAATAATCAATCTGTGAACGCAGGAGTAAATATTTCTAAAACCGTTGCAACCGAAGGAAGACAGGAAGACGATACTTTGGTTCGTGGAAACGTTCCCTGGCAAAGAACGGAAAAAAACTAAGATAATAAGTCATTATTTGGATCGGTGAAAGCAGCGATTCTTTGCTTAAACTTTAATCTGTTATTTTAATAAATATATATATATATATATATATATATATATACATGAATATATACCCGATCGCGCGGTTAAACCACTGGGAGTGAAGGACCCCTAGCTTTTGTCAGGGAATTTTTCTACGAGAAGGCAACTCAGGATACTGGCATTACTCCGATAT
>OZ024741.1:99177905-99192905 GCA_964016885.1 Eledone cirrhosa
ATAGAACTTCCTTATTAGGCTGGGGGAGTAAACTGCCGATTAAATGGTAGCATTGGCCTTCGATTTTAAATGTTATGAAATAACCATAGTCAATATGATCTTTTTCAGCTCCAAAGGACGTCATCTGAAACGTAGCAAAATACCGCATAACATTGCTTTTGAAGTGTTTAGCTTCGTTAGTATGGTCTGTAAGTAGTATATGGATAAAAACTGGAGGGTAGATTAATTTTAAATAGTATCAATTTTTCTTTGTTCTGTAAAATCAAAGACTGTAAACCGACTTTATGAAAGCTAATGCAATATAGTTAAACCCTCCTATAGGTCAAAGGATCCATAGTTTAAGCCGTTTCTAGACTTTCGTGGGACGTTTCTCTCTCTCTCTCTCTCTCTCTCTCTCTCTCTCTCTCTCTCTCTCTCTCTCTCTCTCTCGCTCTCTCTCTCCCTCAATATCTAACACTCTAATTGTATCTCTCTCTGTATAACAGCATATCTCTATCTTTTTCAGCCTTTCCCTCTGTCTCTCTCTATTTAGATGTGTGTGTGTGTGTGCGTGTAGTTTTCGTGTGATTCAACCAGCCAGCCAGCCAGCCAACCAACCAATAAACATCTCTCATTTATATATACATATATAACTGTTGTCTAGGTTATATATAATACGGATGTGCTTTCATACTCAGTCCAATTATGCTTAAAGGGCTGTCTTACTGCTACTGGTAAGATGATGATGGTTATCACTCGATAAACGAACGAGACATGGAACGAAAGTTTTTCTGACAAATTTCGCCATCGAGTCTAATGGGTATTGATGGATTGTATGATGTTTCTTAATGCCACCGGATGATTTGCATTTTTTGTGGCAGATCTGATATATAAAGTCTGAGTTCAATTTATATGCAAATTAGTTTATATTGTGCGACCTTAGATTGGATTTCGGACCGGCAATGGATAGGCATACCATATATATATATATATATATATATATATATATATATATATATATATATATATATATATATATATATATAATATATATATAAATGGCTTATACAGGACTAGAACTGTTTCATTTTGGAGAAATCATCAGGAAACTTTTCTCCCGAATGAAACAGTCCTAGTCCTGTAGAAGCCATTTCTATATTAAATCTTTATACTCTGCTATGTATTGAGTACCTTACTTACTGTGGTCTTACTGCGGTTACTCCCGATTGAACCCGGGATACACTTATATATATATATATATATATATATATATATATATATATATATATATATATATATATATATATATATATATATATATAACTAATTGTTGACTACATTAACTGGTTGTAATAGAGACTAATTAGAACTTTGTAATGTATGTAGAATAAGTTATATAATGCATTGTACAGCAGATAACTTCATTTATTCTGTGTCACATCTGTTTAACATCTGGTATGAGATATCATCTTTGTACTTTATCTGTAACATATGTGTTCCCAATGTGTGTATATATATATATATATGTGTGTAGTAGTAGTAGTAGTAGTAGTAGTAGTAGTAGTAGTAGTAGTAGTAGTAGTAGTAGTAGTTGTTGTTGTACGTGCGTATCTTTGTACGTAATATTTGTGATATATATATATGTAACTTTTGTGCAACATCTATATAAATCCAATGTCTGTAAGATGTGATTTGTGGGTGACTTGGTAGTTATTTATAGCATATCAAGCCACTGGGTTGAATTTCCCCTGGGGTGGAAAATAGAGGTGTAGTTATAATAATTGTTTCTGCTTTTGGCACAAGGCCAGCAATTATTCCAGTGTATTACTGGTACTTTATTTTATCGAACCCTTAAGGATGAAAAGCAAAGTTAACCTTGGCGGGATTTAAACTCAGACCATAAAGAGCCGAACTCTATGCTGTAAGACATGGCGTCGACCCTCTACCGATACTGCCAATCCACCGTCCATGTAACATTGTTATATGTGAACAGAAATAAGATTTCGCTTCAAGCATAGCTTTATACAATATGTATAGAAATTTCGTATTTCTAAAGAAATACGGTTTTAGGAAGCCGTAGCTATGCAAACACCGGGTAGCTAACGCCCTCTGGTGGTGTCCAGAAGAAGCAAGGGGGACAACCGCCTATGCATTTCAGGCTTGACTAGCCTTCATCAGGATAGTCCCTACCACCGCTTGCCACTGCTGGACTTGAAAACAGTCGAGAATATATAGTTTTCTCGCCTGTGTAAATGAGGTGATTAATCTCATTTGCATATGGAACTGCATAAGTTGGCTCAACTTATATTAGAAGAGAAATAAGATTTCGCTTCAAGCATAGCTTTTATGCATATGCTTCTGCTTGACACCACCAGAGGGCGTTAGCCCCCCGGTGTTTGCATAGCTACGGCTTCCTAAAACCGTATTTCTTTAGAAATACGAAATTTCTATACATATTGTTATATTGGTTGATAGGGGCTCGTAAAAAGAGCCACTAAATTTCCCTAAAATTACATATTATCGCCTTAAAAAAACACGTTGAATAATCCAAACGATCCTGGATTCCTTGTAAACAAGAAAAATACTGGATGGTCACGGCTGGTATAAGTATCATCATATATCTATTCGATCTGAGCTGAACGAGGACTTAAGTACAAAAACAATAACGAAATGAAACAAAACTGCAAGCTTTATAGTTATTGTTCAATTGTTAAATTGAAACGTTTGAATGTTGTGGCAGCTTTGATGGAGTACTGCCCTTGCTCTGACACTGGTTGCTAAGTAATACGTCATCTTAACAAACAAACTGTTTTCCTCGCATACCCCTTCCTTTTACACTCTCTTTAGTTAGGGTGAAGTGTTGAAGTGAAGTGATGTGGGAATAAATAGTAAGGGCTTAGTTCATTTCTCCTCTATTTGGTTTACTTATTACCCACTTCCCAATGTCATTAATTGTTCATTATAATACACTTATTTGTATATATATATATATATGTGTGTGTGTGTGTGTTTGTGTGTGTGTGTGTGTGTGTGTGTGTGTGTGTGTGTGTGTGTGTGTGTGTGTGTGTGTGTGTGTGTGTGTGTGTGTGTGTGTGTGTATAGCTGTGTGTCTGTACGTGTGTATGTGTGCGTAGGTATGTATGTGTGTAGCAATGTGTGTGTGTTTGAGTGCTTTTATACATTTACACACTAATATATATACATATATGGGCGTCAAATGATGATGTTATACGTATGTATGTATGATGTGAGCATATTTTTTTGTATAGAATTTGTCATTTGTTTACAATTTAAGTAGGTATACATAGGAGTGGTTGTGCATATAGGCATATGTAAACACATGCATACATTGGAATGTGCGTGTTAGTGTGTATATATATATATATATATATATATATATATATATATATATATATATATATAACAACTAGTTATCGCCGTACATGACTGAATACAATAAATGTAATCTGAGTTTTTAGAACATTAATAATAATATTCAATTCGTTTGCAATTATGCAAACAGTCTCTTTTAAGCCATGTCAGTAGAATGAGCCCCTCATTCTTGTTCTTGTGTTTGCATGTAAACTGAACTACAAACACTAATGTTTCTGAGGGGTTACCCTTCATCAGTACAGTTTACTGTTCACCTGCCAACTGTCAGAGCTAGTGTAAATATATGATATTTTCTAAAATATACAGTGACTGATCGGCCTGATTTGCATATTAGCAGACTGGCTGAATAGTCAGATCTGCATATTAGTAGATCCACTGATCAGCCAGATTTGCATATATGTAGATAGGCCAATCAGTTTCCTGTATACAAGCAATTAATGGCCGGCTTTGCCATATTCAAATAACTAACAACTAGTTATCGCTCTACATGGCTGAATACAATAAATGTAATCTGAGTTTTTCGAATATTAATAATAATATTCGATTCGTTTGCAATTATGCAAACAGTCTCTTTTAATCCATGTCAGTAGAAGAGCAAGAATGAGGGGGTCATTCTATTGATATGGCTTAAAAGAGGCTGTTTTCATAATTGCAAACGAATCGATAATTTTGATATATATATACATATATATATATATATATATAATATGTTAATTATTTTCAACTGAACCAGATCAATTATGATATATAGTCATCTGATCCAGAAATATTATATGGAGTAGCGAAACAATTGTAAACGGACATTATTATTATTAATATTATTATTATTCTCTACATCCCTTACATCAAACTAAAATAAGTTGACAATCTTTTAATAATGTCTTCCTTGTGAAGTTTGTGGTCTTGTTTTGCTTAACTAATGAATATATATATATATATATATATATATATATATATATATATATATATATATATATATATATATATATATATATATATATATATATATATATATATGAAAAATATGGGGAGAAGAATACTGCATGGTTGCACATGGATTACATGTTATAAAATGAGTCCCTCATCAGTGATTTGCCAACGATCATTGGTATTTCATCGCATTAAAAATCATATACCTCACGTTGGTGCGACAATAACTAAAATAAGTTATTGGGACAATTGAAACGCGTAAAGCGAGTGAAACAAGTAAACAACACAGACCTTTCGCTAGTGAATCCGATGTGAGAAAGAAGGAAAATCGGGTTCGTAGCGGACGGGAGGAGTTAAGAAGGGGAGAAACAGAGAGTGAGTGAGTGGAAGTGCGAGGAAGAGGTCAGTAGAGAGAAAGTGTTAACTTACATGACAGAGGGGACGAAAGAAAGTAAGAGAAACAGAGAGAACGAGGGAGCAGTAAGAGAGAAAGAGAGAAACACAGAATCGCAGTTTAGGTAAATATATGAAAAATAAGGGGAGAAGAATACTGCATGGTTGCACATGGATTACATGTTATAAAATGAGTCCCTCATCAGTGATTATATATATATATATATATATATATATATATATATATATATATATATATATATATATATATATGCAAAAGTTCTATTTAAAATTGTTGGGATACAACAAGTAAATATTTTTATAACTGGTATAAAGCACTCGACAAGTATTTGGAGTAGATATACGATATTAATAAATGGAAACTATATTTATAAAACCATATTTATTTCATTATACATATTTCAGGGATACCAAATTAAATCATGGTATGCCTTCATCAGACAAAATACAATATATAACAGTTTTACAAATAAGCTTTGACGTACCCTTTTAAAATGCAACCATTATTTTTGGAAGCCATCTGGATAGTGAATTGTTTATATTATTTTAATAAGTCTTAGTGTTAAGGACAATTAGAAAAAGACGGAGAGAAAGAAAAAAGACGGAGAGAGAGAAAAAAGAAAAAGAAAAGACGTGGAGAAATATCGGAGAGAGAGAAATGCATGGAGAAAAAAGAGAGAGATAAATAAAGAGAGAGATAAATAAATTCATTTCATATAAATTGTTAACTCAACTTAATATGACATGACGTAAAGTTTTCATTATCTCCCCCTCTCTTATTATTTCTCTCTCTTGAGTTTTTCTATCTGTCTGATGACTTGATATCTCTCTGTTGCTTTCCTCTGTTTTTCTTATTTCTTCCTTTTTTCTTTTTTTTTTCTTTCCTCCTGTCTTTATTTATCTCTCTCTCTTTTCTCCATGCATTTCTCTCTCTCCGATATTTCTCCACGTTTTTTTCTTTTTCTTTTTTCTCTCTCTCCGTCTTTTTTCTTTCTCTCCGTCTTTTTCTAATTGTCCTTAACACTAAGACTTATTAAAATAATATAAACAATTCACTATCCAGATGGCTTCCAAAAATAATGGTTGCATTTTAAAAGGGTACGTCAAAACTTATTTGTAAAACTGTTATATATTGTATTTTGTCTGATGAAGGCATACCATGATTTAATTTGGTATCCCTGAAATATGTATAATGAAATAAATATGGTTTTATAAATATAGTTTCCATTTATTAATATCGTATATATATATATATTTATTAAAATAACAGATTAAAGTTTAAGCAAAGAATCGCTGCTTTCACCCTTAACGGGATCTTCTGAAACTAACAAAGTCAATCTGTAAACGCAGAAGTGCTCTACGGTTCTTATATATTTGATATATATTTATCCTTATCGAGCCCTCTTTGGATTTTAGTCTTCAAATTTATCATTATTACTATATATATATATATACAGAGAGAGTGAAAGAGAGAGAGAGAGAGAGAGAGAGAGAGAGAGAGAGAGAGAGAGAGAGAGAGAGAGAGAGAGAGAGAGAGAAAGAGAGAGAGGGAGAGAGAGAGAGAGAGGGGGGGGGGGAAGATTTCTGTTTATAAAAAGGGTTGCACGGTACCGACTATTCAAACGACTGAGTTAGGGAAGCAGCTTAACAATATATAAGTAGAAATATTTGTAAACATATTGAAATATGGTTGCTAACCGATATTTCATTGGTAGCTGGAAAACCTTTAGAAAATGCATCATACATTCCTGTATTCAATTGTTAAACGCTCAGGTAGTTATCTATTCATGTGCAAAAATACATGGTGTTTTCATAGTTTTACTACCATATGTCTGAATGTTAACAAAGAAGGAGGCTATTGTTAATGAACTTTTGGGGATGATGAATGTATAATTTTTTTAGATGTATATGACCATGTTTTCAGAAATGTTAAATCCATTATGTGGCAAATATTAAACTATTTGAGTTGAAAGCTGGAAATTCCTCAATAAATACTGATGAATTTTCTGCATAAATTCACCGATTGCAATCATAATTGCTGGTCTGCCATCCCGGGCACCGTCACCCCCATTACAGAGGAGAGGAAGATAACTAAATACCGAGGCTTGACCGACCATTTCCTTTTCGTACCGGTCACCGTCATAACCTCAGGTGTCTTCGGTCCCCGCACTGCTGATTTACTTTGTAATATCGAAAAGACAGTATCCTGCCTGGGGTCGTTGTTGCAGCGGGTATCGCTGGTCATGCTCCGCAGCACTACTGTTGCCATTTTGTCCACATGTCGCATCTGAAACACCAGTTACACTGGGGTGTAGAATATGTCGCTCCCTTCCTCTCTTCCTTTCTTTAATTACTTACATCATTTTTTTTTCATTTTTTTCATTTTTTATATATTTCCTTATTGCCAAGTATATTATACTTCGTCTCTACGCCGGACGATGCTTTGGGATGACCAACAGCAAGAATAAGAAGACGATGTATAATATACAGTCTTTATCACATTTTAAAATCTTGAGGTTGTGAGTTATCTCCTTCAGCAAGACACTTTATTTCACGTTGCTCCTTCTAACTGGAGTTGCGACCGATAGATAGTGTTAGCAATTGGAAAGACCAATGGAAACATTGTTTCCTCGGTCCGATTTGACGAAAGTCGAGCGTTCCTTTTTTTATCACATTTTCTGCTTATGTAGCCTGAATTGGATGCAATAGAATGTTATTCTTCTCCGAAAGATAAGAGATCATACCTTCTAGAACAATTCTTTACGGAGATGCTTCTATAATGCGCCAATAGGATATATTTGGAAAGCGTGGTGGTGAGGCGTTTTTCTGAATGTCTAGATATTATGATTTTTTATAAAATGATTTTCAGGAAGCCTAATATAGCGGGGGTTTTTTCCTTGTTGTTTGCAAAGATCTTAGCTTGATTAATTAATGCTTTAGATAATTTTCATGGGGAAGTTTCTAATTCTAACACTTTATTTATATCTACATTCAATTTATCTTAAATGTTCTAATTTACGTTGTATTCTGCACAAATAATTACCATTTAAATAATTATGTTGCGGAACGAATGCTCATCATGCTTGACATAAATAGCGACCGATATAAGATCCCGTTAGAACATAATTACCCTCCTCAGAGTAGTGATCTTAAAATGAAGAGACAATAATCTCTGAAATGCGTAATGTTAATTTCTTGTGTGTATGGGATTTGCGAGCATAAGCCTTGTATATATAGTTAGCATATGCACAAAGTGATGATAAAAATGTACAATATTTAGTTTATATCGATATACGTTTTGAGTTCAATTCCTGTTGGAATCGACTTTGCCTCTCCTTATTTGGTGATCGATGAAATATGTATTATTGATTATACCCCGCCCCTAAAATGTGTGACAGTGTGGCCATGTGATAAATTATAATAATAGTGGGTGTATTTAATTTATTTGCGTGTATGAGTGTACATTGTTCCGATGAGCAAATACTTGTGAACATTTATATGGTTATATGTATATGTGTAGATGCACGTGTTGTGCAATAATCAATGCGTGTGTGCATATGTATCATATTTATGATTTTGTGACCTGTGTGTTGGTAGTGTTGTATGAATGTATAAATTGTGTGTGTTGAATATGGGTGTGTTAAATATGAAATGGGTATGTCTGAGTTTCATGTTTATATGTAGCAAATGTGTGTGTATATGTATACGTTTCTATATGACAGAGTACATTGGTACATGTGTGTGTTTATATGTAATGTGAGTAACTGAATGATTTTGAATATATATCATTAACATTTGCTTGTATATTTATATATATATATGTGTGTGTGTGTGTGTGTGTCTGTGTCTGTATGCGTGTTTGTGTGTGTGTGTGTGTGTGTGTGTGTGTGTGTGTGTGTGTGTGTGTGTGTGTGTGTGTGTGTGTGTGTGTGTGTGTGTGTGTGTGTGTGTGTGAAGCACATGTGTTTATATATATTTCTGTGTTTGTGGGTCTTTAACGATGTTTATATGATACATATATAGTATGTATGAGAAATTGTGTATCATAACAGATATAAGTGTATGTGTATGTTTCTATATTAGTGTATCTTTCTATATTAGTGTATGTTTTATATATGTGTATGTTTGTGTATCATAACAAGTGTATGTGTATGTTTCTATATTAGTGTATCTTTCTATATTAGTGTATGTTTTATATATGTGTATGTTTGTGTATTATAACATATGTGTGTGTTTGCGTGCTTCTGACCTCTTCATTCCCTTTGTAGCAGATGGGAGCTGAAGTAATCAATCACTGCCCAAGGTTATACATCTCATATTAACCAAAGCCTTCATCTACCCACCACCTCTTACCCACTGTACAGGCCCTCATTCTATTCGTACTCTTCCCTCAAACCCTATGTACCCCTATCCTTCCCTTCTCCCTCTTCTCCTCTTTCATATTCCTCATGCTGTCGCTGCTTGTGTGTTTTCATCTACAAATACCATTTCAATCTAACACATTCTCCATACTCCTCATCACCTTTTACTCCTACCTTCTTCTCCTCCTCCTCTTTCTCATTCTCATCCACTTCCTCCTCATCAATGCCTTCATCATCTACTACATTCTTCTTTTCCTTCCTTGTTTTCATCCATCTTAGATAAATCTTGCTCGATGGGAAGGGTACGGTTGTTGTCATTTTTTATTAGCTCCAGGTCAGGACTAACTGATCAGTCTTATGATCAAAGTCGCTCCATCCATGACCAATCCTCATTTCTTTTAATTGTAAGCTAGAGGTAAGATTTATTGAATATTTGACTTCTATTTTTAGCGGTCTTATCTACCACGCAGAGGCTACCTCTTTGGCTATCGATACATCCGATGTTCTATATGAATTTTTGAATGATAATGGTTATAGGAATTCAAAATGAGAGCAAGGTATGGAGGTCTGAGAATGTGCAATGGTTTATGCTGCGATGTCAGCAGAAAGATGAGGATGTGAGGCAGTTAAGATGGAATGTTTACGGGGTTCTCGTACACCTGTATATTCAGTAGGGTTAAATGTGCATTGGCCATTGTAGTAGCGGTAAATGAGACATGGGAGGAGGCAACCTTTCGGTGGTGGATGGTTGTTAAAAGTTTGTAAATTAAGGATTGCTTATTAAGCAGTTGGGTTTTTTTCCCGCTGAGTGCGTAATGGTAGAACTATCTTAAACATGAGAGCAATACTTTACTGGCAGACGAACTGTAAATTATATATATATATATATATATATATATATATCATAAAACATGTCTATAGAATCACCAGATAAAATATATATCATTTCCTCTCCCAACTAGCATAATTAACCATATAAAAAATCGATTAGACCAAGCTATAAGAATAAAGGCTTCTATGAAGAAACCTCCGACAAATAACCGAAAGCAGCCCTTCGCGCGGTATATATTTTATCTGGTGATTCTATAGACATGTTTTATGATATATAGCTCTGATTATTTAATTTATTAACTCTTCATTGAGCCACAAAGTGACCCGTTGCAAAACACACACACACACATATATATATATATATATATATATATATATATATATGTAAACCTTTATATATATATATATATATATATATATATATATATATATATATATATATATAAAATATTAAACAATAAAATATATATTTTATCTTGACTCTGTATACCGTTTATCTTTCACCGAAAGTGATTTTTCATTACATCTCTTCTTTCCATGATATCCGGAATACATTGAGTTCTTCATACGGATTGGACACTACCGTAAACTCTTGGTAGATTTATCTACATATATATATATATATATATATATATATATATATATATATATATATATATATATGTATATATATATATATATATATATATATATATGTATGTATGTAAACCTTTATATATATATATATATAGCCTTATTTCCCGATGATATATGATGTCGAAGAGACACAGTTTGTCAGAACGGTGCCTCTTCGACATTTTAAATAATGAGCCCATTAGACACCAGGTCTGAACAGAGCTGATTACTTCAAGAGAAGAGATCTGGAGAAAGAGAGAGAGAGAGAGAGAGAGAGGGGGGGAGGGAGAGAGAGTGCGTGCGTGTGTGTGTGTGTGTGTGTGTGTGTGTGTGTGTGTGTGTGTGTGTACTAAAGAGTGGTAGAGGAAGAAATGACCCCAGCACTGAACTGGTACATTATGAATCGATCTCGAAAGGATATAAGGCAAGGTTTGAACGTCGGAGGAAATACCGAGGAATTTAATCCTTAACGATTCTGCAGTCACCGATAGGCCTATGCTTCATTTCCCACAAGCCAAACGTCACAAGCTGTCGAGATATCGGCCGAACTCCGATAGGTTTGTTATCGAACCTGTAGCAATGTAGACTAATGGAGTTTTGGTCCCCGTACCAAATCCCTAAGCTCAACTAACGAGGCGTAGCTGGCCACTCGCAGGAGTGAAGCCAGCGAGTTAAAATGGTTATTTCAATGTGTTCCCCTCGCTTTCTCCGGGGCAAAGCATTCTTTATTCTATCTAGTGGGACGACTAGGCGGCCTGCGCTTATGGTTCTGTACGCCAGAGAGCGTTACTCCACACCGTCCAGGCTCGTGACATAGAGTTACCGCCCTTTACGGTATGAGTTCAATCCCTCTGAAGTTATATTTGCCTTTCATCCTTATGGGGTCGATAAAATAAAGTACCAGTCACATCCTGGGATCGATTATATCGACTTTCCCACCCTCACAAAATTGCTGGCCTTGTGCTTAATATAGACACAATTGTTAGGATAAACAATGTTTCAGTATTCTTTCTCGTGTTTTTGTTCTATATCACTTACACCAGCAACAAGTAATTACATAGAATAATAGAGCCTATTTAACAACAAAACATGAAACCATAAACCATAGTGATAATGTCTTTGCCAAATATAATTTCTAAACTATTAGATGAAAGTTTACAGTTAAAGGTATTTTAGTAATATACGTGTCCACCTTGACAAAAAGCTTCTATGCATTCAGAAAGCTCAGAACCTGATCCCGCTATGCGATATCTTAGATGTGTTTTACCATAGCCCCAGGTTGAGTCAATACTTGTATACGAAATTGGATAGACAGAAACTGTGTAGAAGCCCGTCAAATGGACTATTTTTATAATTCAAGGGCCAGTATCGTCATATATTTTGTCACATTGACTCGTCGTGAAGATTATAGTAAAGATATACGTTCCTGGAGTATTCAGCCAATTACATGTTTATCTAATGAGTTTGGATATTCCATCAAATATCCGATATGTCATTTCTTTATTTAAGACGGTAGGGGTGTTATTTATGAAGTTTTGGCTGCTATCTTTAGCAAACCACACTAATAAACACAGTCATCGGCGTGTGGTTTTGTGATTGTTGTTGGAATTGTTGCTTAGCTTCAATTCAGTCCAGAATTGTATATCTATGACCAAATACATTTTAACACTGACCATTCAGTCTGTTTAGGGCAGAGGTTCTCAAAGTGGGCAGTTCCCCCCCCCCCCTCCCTCGGGGCGTTGAGAAGATCCAGGGGGCGCTGGGAGAGGTGCTTTAAAGATGGTATAATAGTATATTAAATATCAAATGATACATATATATAAATATAGTAAAATAAAAAATATATAATATTTAGGGGTATCTAGCATTACATTATCTAATGTGTCGTTTCTTAGTTAAGACGGTTGCATGAGTTCATTGTGTTTTGATTGCTTTTTCTAACAGACTGAACGACCACATCAAGATCCTTTCGTTAGCTATGTGTTTGATAGCTTCGGTATTGTAGCTGATGTTGTTGTTGGTGTTCATGTTGTTATACCTAGTGCTCTTGTTGATATTATTCATGTTGTTATTCATGTTGTCATTCTTGCTGTTGGTGTTTTTAATATTATTGTTGATGGTGGCATTGTAAATGTTATTGTTGTTGATATTGTTTTGAGTGCTTTAATGATGATGTAATGATTGTCAAGAGGTTTTTGTTGCTGTTACGGTTATTGTTGTTGTTTCTGTTACTGTTATTGTTGTTGTATTTTGTTCTTTGTTTTTGTTTTTTTTTGTTTTTTTTTGTGGTTTAATGATGATGGCATAATGATTATGAAGTATTAATGATGATTTAATGATGATGATATACAGCTAATTGTGTAATGATAATGATGTTGTGATGACGATGATTGTTGTTAGTGATGTTATTGGATGGTATTGTTATTGGTATTTTAGTTGTTGGAGTTGTTCCTCAGTGTGTTCTTGGATATTTTGTAGGTGGTGCAGATACTTTTTAGCATTATTTTCTTTTTAATTCTTGTTTGTTATTCTGATTGTTGTTGTTAATGGTGTTGCTACCAATGTTGTTGTTGTTCTTGTGGTCGTTGTTGGTGTGGTTTTCTAGGAGGGGTTGCTGAGTACACAATATGAAAAAATAGGTGAAATCAGGGTGTGGTGAATGAGATATTGCGGTTTGTGCCTCTTGGAATGTTTGTAAAGAGAGCTAATGAGTCACGTGACTCAATCGATTGAAACACTTTAAGGAGCAGGGGGTGGATGAGAGTGAGAGAAGGGAAAGAAGAGCGGGAGAAAGGGAAAATAGAATGGAAAGAAGAAGAAGAAGAAGAAGAAGAAGAAGAAGAAGAAGAAGAAGAAGAAGAAGAATAGTAGTGGTGGTGATGATTATGATGATGATGATGACGATGACAGCAGAATTATGAAAGTATGAGTGAAGAAAACTACGAAAGTATGGAAGTTTGGAAGTAGGGAAGTTTGGAAGATATATAGTAAAAGTGATAATATATAGTTGTTTCTACTTTTGGCCAGCAATTATCCCAGTGTATTACTGGTACTTTATTTTATCGACCCTGTAAGGATGAAAGGCAAAGTTAATCTCCGCAGGATTTGAACTCAGACCGTAAAGGGCGGTAACTCCATACTGGAAAGCATGGCGTCCGACCATCTACCGATACTGCCAATCCACTGCGATATCTTTATATATATAAAAGCGAGGATGTGTGTGTGTCTGTGTACAACTTTGAATACCTAAGGCTTTTACAATTACCAACCGAATTTGACCAAATTTTCTGTGCACGTTGCACAGGTCGCTAAGATGGTCACATCACAAAAAATCGACCCACGTTGAGCAATAAAAAATCGATATCAAAATTGATGTAAGGGAGATAACCAACTTTATTGACAATCCTTATAAAAAAGGGAGATAACCAACTTTATTGACAATCCTTATAAAGAGACTGCTTAGGTTGGGGACAAATAATGTTCTTTTACTTCCTAGCTGTATATTCTTAGCATAATTTCAAACCCCGAGCAACGCCGGGTAAATCTGCTAGTATGTAATATAGGGAAAATTTCGCTGTCAATTCTTGTAAGTAAACCCACCCACCGGCCACCTTTAAGTAGTAGTATTAGTAGTAGTAGTAGTAGTAGTAGTAGTAGTAGTAGTAGTAGTAGTAGTAGTAGTAGTAGTAGTAGTAGTTGTTGTTGTTGTTGTTGTTGTAGTTGTAGTTGTTGTTGTTGTTGTTGTTGTTGTTGTTTAGCCCAACGTTAACCATGTTTGATCAGACATATGATGAAAGTCATTCCTTTCCCAAACGCTAGAATTCATTTACCCACCCGATACTCTATGTTCTGTTTTATCTCCTGTTGTTGTTGTAAAATCCCAGGTCAGTCCTGATTACAAGCGGCGGTCTATAATTAAAGGCATTCCTGTAATGACTATCCCAGTCTCTTTTTTTTTTTTTTGCAGACATATACCTTTGCCACTACGATAGTAAGCTGGGATTTGTAGTATATTTAGCTGCTACTTCTAGCTGGTCATTCCACAACAATGAAGCTCCCGTTGGCTTCCATCCAATATATTTTCACACTATGTATCTCAGACTATATTTCCCAACATGTTCTTTCCGTATCTAAAACGGTAGAGTGTGATTTGGGGAAAATTTGAGTGTTATTTCTAGCACTCTATTAACGCTTGAATTGCAATTGTCTATGTTTTATTTCATGTTGAAAATAATCAAGAATTAGGGGGGGGGGGGGCTTTAATGTAACTATATTTTTATCGCTTAGTCACAGAATAAAGGGCAGAGTAAAGAGCAGCGCCCATTGCCATTTATTTTTTCAAGGCCACCGAGTGTGGCAGGAAGAAGGGAGGCACCCTCTCTCAAACTGGAAGCCCGAGTCTAAATATTTGCAGCAAAGGACAAGGGAAAGATATTAATTCCACCAAGTCACCACCCTAGACTGATATATACTTTAT
>OZ024741.1:99195405-99202905 GCA_964016885.1 Eledone cirrhosa
TATATATATACATATATATATATATATATATATATATATATACATATATATATATATATACATATATATATATATATATATATATATATATATATATATATATATATATATATATATATATATGTATATATATACTCATTCAAATCACAGAGCGAGTTGTAGAGGGGTTTACATTCTTCAAGAAGTCCATAGCTTCTTTACTCCATTCTAAAATCACACTAATCAAATCACTGTTGTCTTCCAATGGTGAACTCAATAACATCTATTTTCTTTCTTACGCTCACTCCTACTTTCCTCTGACCCCCCCCCTTTCATATCTTCTTCTTTCACCTCTTCCTCTCCTCCTTCTTGCCCCCCCCCCCTCCACCCCTTCAATCTGATTTGCTACTTTGTCTTCTTTGTTGTTCAGTTTTGTTATTTTTTATTGTGGTTGCTTTTTTTACTTAAATTCAATTTCTTTATTCTAAATACTATTTCCCCCCTCTTTATCCCTCTAACATCTCTCTCCTTCCCTCTCTCTCCCCTCTCTCTCTCTATCTATCTATCTATCTATTTATCTATCTATCTGTCATATTTTTTCATTACATTTTGTTTTGGAGATTTTTATCGCTACCATCTCTATTTCTTTCTCTCTCTCTCCCTCTCCCTCTCCCTCTCCCTCTCTCTCTCTATATATATATATATATATTCATTAATTACCATTGTTTCATTCTCTGGAAATCTCTCTATGTCTCGCTCTTTCCTTCTATTGATCTTTCTCCATCCCCACCTGTCTCTCTCTCTCTCTCCCTCTCTCTCTCCCCCTCTCTCTCTCTTCCATTCTCTCTTCTCTATATATATCAACTATCTGTCTCTCTCACCAGTTGCACCCAGTTGCACCCAGTTACACTCAATTGCACTCTTAAGATTCAGTAATTAGAGAGTTTCTGTCATGCAGTAGACAAAAGAAATGGAATTCATCCGATGCTGACTGTGATGTTCTTAACGAGGAATGTCATCACATAAGCAGCACCACCATTACAACCACACCGACGACGGCAGAAACAGCAAGGACAACAACAGTTATCATATTGACAGCAACAAGAATAATAATAACTACATCAACAGCTCACATCGTCAGCCAACAAATGAAACTCTCCATTGTCATCGTTCGACACTCACGAAAACAGTCTTTGTTTTTCTTCATCTTCTTCTTCGACCACATATTCCTAAGAGGGCCGTGGGGACCGAGCCCTCAAAGACTCCTTCCAGTGGGTCCTGTCGGAAATAACTGTCTCCGACTGATCCGGCTGCGAAATCAGCCAAGCCCGTGGATGTTATCCAACCATCTTGCTCGGGCGCTCATGCTGATTGGTTTTGCCCGTAAAATTTGTCCAGCGATTCTTTACAAGACATTCTAACCACATGCACATAGTATAGGAGTTGTGATCTCTCAATTCGGAGGGACTCTCTGATCTCCAAGCTACGCACTCTATTGAGTAACGTTACTCCAAATACTCTTCGATGGAACCCCATTTCGGCCACTTATATTCGCGCTTGTATTCTGTTGGTCATTACCCAAGATTCATGACCATAGGTAAGGGTTGGCAAGAATACCGAATTGAAGATAGCGAGTTTGACTTTTACACCTACTGATTACTGAAGGCTTAAGCTCCTGCAATTCTTGCACTTAACTCTGCCTCATGCCTCCCGCCCCCATCACCCGAATTAAGAGTGAAATTCACTCAACTTTTTAAAAGAAAAATGGTAGGACAAACGGGTCAATCATAGATATACAAACAGACACATAGAGAAAAACAGGCATAGAAAGATTTTTTATGATAGATCCGCTCGTTCAGGACAAATTTGAGGCTAACATTTCTTTCTCTCTCTAACAAGAATAACAATCACATAAACAGTAAAAGTAAATTTAAGAGTCGAAGGAAGAAGAGGAATAATGATTAATGCGAAGCTTGGAGTGGACACAATATGGTTGACGAGAGAAGGGAAGGAGAAAACATTAAGTAGGGTGTTTGACCTTCAAATCTCGCCCTACAGTTTTAAAAAGGGAGAAAAACATTGCATAATCTAGACCAGGTATGGGCAACCTTTTTCGAGCAGTGGGCCGCATCGGATTCGTTTGGTCATCGTTTCATATGCTACAATTAACTGCCAAATTCACCCAAATCTTTAAAGAGAAATGGGAGGATACAATGTAATCACGGGTATACAAAAAGATATGCCAAAAGACACGATTGGAAAGTTTTTGATCCTAAGTCTTTTTTTCTCATGACTGACTTGAGGCTAAATAACATGAACAAGATCCCCATCAGCAGTAATATCAGCAACGTTAATAATTAAGGAGCCAATAAAGAAAATAAAAATATTTGAAATAAAATGTTCAAGATTGATTCTCCTCATTTCCTATGTAAAACATTGCATTAACGAGAGTCTTCATAAGGAATGTTTGGGGAGGCAGTGAACCATATAACATCTCTATCAATTGTTCAATGGGGTAAAATGAAATGATTCTATCATGTAACAATATCATGACACTCTACTTCCAATGTATATGGCCATGTACGGTCAAACTCCATGTAAGAGACGTATAGGAAAGGGACTTGGTGTGGTTATGCAACAGCAAAGAATATATAGAGAAGATGGTAAAAGAAATATGGGGTTAGCTGATGACTGGGAAGGGTGTAAGAAAAATGTCGTATCTCTAGTTGGGTGTATATGACCTCACTAGTCTCTGCACTTTTATTGATTGATTAAGTCTGGGGTCCGTTTACATGGCCTTCACAGTCATTCAGTGACCGCAGAATTAATGTCCCTTTTCAATGATTATAACCAGAGCGGGAACTGAATTCCAAAGTGGTTGGAAGGACTGGCGGTAATGATTAGTGCATTGCCTATAGATGTACAGAATAGAGTGATGAGTGAAGGAGAAAAGAACTGTCTTAAATCACGTCATTCAGTGTGGAAAAATAAGGTACACAGTATAATCTAGATATTGATACACAATGACCGAGATAAGGGTAGGATGGTCATAGTTGGAAGGTTGGAACATATTTGATCATAGGGCTGCTTGATAAGAGCTGACCTAATACCAAACAACAATAACTGACATCTAGTCTCTTCCCTTCCTCATAGCTGACGGTAGGAAACCTTGGACAATTACACCAATGCTCATCTATCTATATGATTGGTGTATGTCAATGATTCTCATGGGGAAAAAGTGACGTCAGTGGGTCCTGCATCCTCAACCGTCCATTTTTTGGAGGCTAGCTACCGAGTCGCAGTTTATCCGCCGCTGACCACTCGAAAGGTTGTCACCACGGTTTTAAAATTAGAGTAATCCTTCACCTAGAAAGACTGTCAAACATGGTTAATGAGATCTCTCTACTCGTATTTTGTTACATACTATTGGATGGACATTTACATTTATGAATTCCTCCGCCCTTTGACGGGTTTTGTTTTTCATTCTGCATGGTTTCCAAACAAGTTTGGTAAGGAATAGTACTGCCGGAATAGTAGCCGACGACTCCACATGTGACAAATTGTACTGGGTTACATGTTACCAATAGCGCTCGTGAGCGACCTGGCGTATAGTATCTATACTGGACAGTGTAGATAGAGAGTACAACGTATCCATACTACCACACTCTAACTTATACGACTCACGGCTGCATATTGAAATGTGCAATAAAAATATCTGTGAGACTACAGTAACAGACTGAACTGTATGGAGAACGCGACATGTCCAGATTATTACATTGCCGCTCATGATATACGTATTAATGCATGACATTGTGTGCTGTAAGTTCCTCACTCCGTTAGATATGTTATAACTGGAACAACACATCTGTGTAATACACTAATCGTTTTGTCTAGTAGTACTCTACATGTCAGAGCTAACTTGGAGCCAGACGACGACAACAACAACAGCAGCAGCAGCAGCAGCAGTAGCAGCGACAACAACAACAACAGCAGCAGCATCAACAACAACAACAACAGCAGCAGCAACAACAATAATAGTAACAACAGCAACTGCAACATTTTATCAATATGATATATAATTGTTTCTACTTTTGGCAAAAGGCCATCAATTACCCAGTACATTACTGGTACTTTATGTTATCGACCCCGTAAGGATGAAAGGCAAAGTTAACCTCGGCGGGATTTGAACTCAGATCGTAAAAGGACGTAATCAATATGATATATAATGGTTTGTGATTTAGACACAAGACCAACAATTTTTATGAGGTGGAAAGTCGATTAAATCGACCTCAGCGCGTTACTGGTACTTTATTCTATCAACACCTTAAGGATGAAAGGCTAAACTCGGTGGGATTTGATGTCATACCGTAATGGGCCATAACTAAATGCCGCAAAGCATGTTGTCCGACGTTCTACCGATACTGCCAATCCACAGTCATAGTATGATATATAATTGTTTCTACTTTAGGCACAAGGCCAGCAATTACCCAGTGCATTACTGGTACTTTATTTTATCGACCCCGTAAGGATGAAAAGCAAAGTCAATCTCGGCGGGATTTGAACTCAGATCGTAAAGGGACGTAACTCTATGCTGCAAAGCATGGCGTCCGACCCTCTTCCGATACTGCCAATCAACAACGAAAACAACAAAACACTGTAATTTCATCCGCTTCTACAGCGGCAACTCTTCAAATCTACTCTCGTGGAAGTTCAACTCAAAACACTCCTAAATCACTCGCCTCAGTCCTCCTCCTTTCACCTATATATCAAGTTCATAATCCTATACCAGGTTCAAACATTCTACGTCCATTCCTTTCACCCCACATGATTGACCCTCTGGAATTTCCTTCCTGTCCATGTTTTGGGGGTTTATTTTTTACTTGTAGACGGTGATTTACAGTTATTTAAGAAGAATATTTTGTAGCGTCGGTCTGGAATGGACCTTCGTCGGTTTGGACAATGAGTGTTTCAGTTGTACGCTACACAGGAATTTCCTACTCATGAAATGAACGTGTAAGCATCTAAGCATTCTACAAACACCTGTATCGTTAACGTAATCACCAGGAAGAGTTCAATGTGATACTGTGTGAGAAAAAGCAGATCCTTTGAAATACAGTACTTCGATCATCCCAGATGAAATAGATCTGAATTGTATAGTGTCAACTTGCTGTTGTGAGCGGTCTGCACATGTCACATTTTTAGCAGCGGTCAGCCACACAACAAAAGAATAGCTCGCAAGAACAAAGCGCTCGGATTTTTCTACGTTCTTCATTTGAAAAAGAGGTTCTAACCTTGAAATATGAAATATTGAGTAACACCTATTGTTTGTTCATCATTCATTCTCTACTCTACTCTATTCACACACGCATTACACCGTGTAACATATTTTTTGTTCCCCGGTTCCAAGTGTCATTTCCTGGTTTGTTATATCCCATTATTATTTTTTTTTAAATACTATTATTTAATCAGAAGTTTGGGTTTGTGGTCAGGAGTTTGATATTTCAAAATGTTCATATTTTTCAAGAAAAAACACATTTTCTTTTAATTTATCAGTTCATATAATTAAATCAACAGAGTATATATTTATTTTATTACACAAGCTTATCAAAAGCAACCAAGTAAAAACAAATAACACTTATAAAGCAACTTATACACGTCAGAAATTACTGGATTTCCTGGATTTGCGGTTGTAGTCCAGGTCGCATTCCCACACTAGCCCCCAGATATAGTCCCCCATCATTTTTTCATTGTAGAGGCCCTGGTACCTCCGCTCTATCTCTTTCACATCTTGGTGGAATCGTTCGCCTTGTTCTTCTGAGTAGGTGCCCATATTGTCCTTGAACTTTTCCAGGTGAGCGTCCAGCATATGGAGTTTAAGCGACATCCTGCATCCCATGGCGCCAAAAGCCTTTATCAGATCCTGAACCAGTTGCTGATAGTTTTCAGCTCTGTAGTTGCCCAGAAAGCCCCTAACAACTGCCTTGAAACAGTTCCATGCTGTTCTCTCAATCCTATTGAGCTTATTGGAGAACTCGGTAGACTCAAACACCTTCTTTATCTGAGGTCCAACAAAAATTCCACCTTTGATTTTGGCCTCAGATAACTTGGGGAAGAATTCAAGAAGGTACTTAAAAGCGGCTGATTCTTGGTTGAGCGCCTTCACAAACTGCTTCATTAACCCCAACTTAATGTACAGTAGCGGCATGAACACAATCCTGGGATCAACCAGTGGCTCCCACATGACGTTCAGGGTCCCAACTGCAAATTCTGTTCGCTGCTCCCAGTTCTTTCTTTTGTAGTGGTCAGAGGTGGCTCTGCTGTCCCAAAGGCAGAGGAAGCATTGGAATTTGATAAAGCCTCCTTGGAGTCCAAGCAGGAAAGCCACTATCTTGAAGTCTCCAATGATTTCCCAATTGTACTGGTTGTATTGCAGAGCTTCCAAGAGGAATTTCGGGCAGACTGAATGAGCTAGGGGCAGTGTCAGGAACTTGTTTCCATTGTGGAGAAGGACAGCCTTCAAACTTGTGGTGGAGCTGTCTATAAATAGCCGCCACTCCTTGGGCACAAACGGCACGCAATAACGTCAAACAGACCAGGCACGTCATGGCAGAAGCAGAGGCCATCCCTAAGAGTGTAAAAGCCTGAGAAAGGTTCGTGTCGACTTCTCTGACTTGTCACCTGCACTTTCTCCTTGACCAAGTTCCACTGCTTCATCCTGGAGACGAATGCTTAAAACACAACTTACCCTTTATTCAGGTTGCGTAAATCCAGTATCAATAAATCTCTTTAATCCACTTTTTAACAATTTTATATTTTATTGCACTTTTATAATTTTCTTTAGGTATTATTCTTTATTTTATAATTTTAATTTAACCTGAAACATATATAAAAAAAATCATTTAACATAAGCAAATTAAACTTACATATGACGTAAAATTCAGCATACAAATAATTCTAGTGAATAGCTTAGAATATTTACAAACCCAAACTTTTAACTGTTTAATAGCACTTTTTTATTTATTTGGGACCTAAGCAACTTAAAAAAAAGTGATTACAAGCCAGGAACAGAGAAACAATTTTTTTTTTGTTACACGGTGTTATCGGTAGAGAGTCGGACGCCATGCTTTGCCCTTTACGGTATGGGTTCAAATCCCGCCGACTTTAACTTTGCCTTTCATCCTTACGCGGTCGATAAAATGAAGTACCAGTAATGCACTGGGAAAATTTGTGCCAAACGGAGAAACAATTATATTTCCTATTCGCTTTTTACCGTCTAGCCTGACACTTTCTTAATTACACACCCATACACATATACACACACATACACAGACATATATATATATACACACACATACACAAACACAACCACACGCACACGCACACACACGCACACACACACACACACACACACACACACACATATATATACATATATATATATATATATATATATATATATATATATATATATATATATATATATATATATATATCATTAAAAAACAACAACAATAGTAACAA
>OZ024741.1:99215405-99225405 GCA_964016885.1 Eledone cirrhosa
TCAGTAGTGTGAATACTTGTAGGTGTGGTAGCGGTTACGGTGGTAGTGTCAGTGGTGGGGGAGGGGTATAGTAGTGATAACCATGTTTGTATGTGTAGTAGTAATGGTGAAGATGGCTTTAGTGACGTAGCTGGTGTTGGTTGGGGAATATTGGTAGGTGTTGTAATAGATATGGCTGTTGTGTAGGTGGTGGTGGTGGTGGTGGCGGTGGTGGCGGTGGTGGCGGTGGTGGTGGTGGCGGCGGTAGTGGTGATGGAGGGGATGGGTTTGGTAGTGTTAGTAACGTTAGCAGGTGTGATAGTTGTGGTGAGGGGGAGAATGAAGATGGTAATAATGTTGATGCCAGTGAGAGTGGTGGTGTCGGTAGTAGTGGTAGTGGTTGTGATAGTGGTAATAACCATAGTAGTAGTTTCATAGTGATGTTGGTGGTGGTAGTAATGGTTGTGCTGGTGGCACTTGTGGTTGAAATGTTTTTAGTGATGAGAGAAGTTTCAGGTAACGGTTGTACTGGTGATGCTTGTGGTTACTGTTGTGGTGACGATGGTGGCATACACTGGTGGTAGTTGTGGTGACGATGGTGGCAATGGTGGCATACACTGGTGGTAGTTGTGACGACGATGGTGGCAATGGTGGCATACACTGGTGGTAGTTGTGACGACGATGGTGGCAATGGTGGCATACACTGGTGGTAGTTGTGACGACGATGGTGGAAATGGTGGCATACACTGGTGGTAGTTGTGACGACGATGGTAGAAATGGTGGCATACACTGGTGGTAGTTGTGACGACGATGGTGGCAATGGTGGCATACACTGGTGGTAGTTGTGTCGACGATGGTGGCATACACTGGTGGTAGTTGTGGTGACGATGGTGGCATACACTGGTGGTAGTTGTGTCGACGATGGTGGCATACACTGGTGGTAGTTGTGGTGACGATGGTGGCATACACTGGTGGTAGTTGTGACGACGATGGTGGCATACACTGATGGTAGTTGTGACGACGATGGTGGCAATGGTGGCATACACTGGTGGTAGTTGTGACGACGATGGTGGCAATGGTGGCATACACTGGTGGTAGTTGTGACGACGATGGTGGCAATGGTGGCATACACTGGTGGTAGTTGTGACGACGATAGTGGCAATGGTGGAATACACTGGTGGTAGTTGTGACGACGATGGTGGCAATGGTGGCATACACTGGTGGTAGTTGTGACGACGATGGTGGCAATGGTGGCATACACTGGTGGTAGTTGTGACGACGATGGTGGCAATGGTGGCATACACTGGTGGTAGTTGTGTCGACGATGGTGGCAATGGTGGCATACACTGGTGGTAGTTGTGACGACGATGGTGGCAATGGTGGCATACACTGGTGGTAGTTGTGACGACGATGGTGGCATACACTGGTGGTAGTTGTGACGACGATGGTGGCATACACTGGTGGTAGTTGTGGTGACGATGGTGGCATACACTTGTGGTAGTTGTGACGACGATGATGGCAATGGTGGCATACACTGGTGGTAGTTGTGACGACGATGGTGGCAATGGTGGCATACACTGGTGGTAGTTGTGACGACGATGGTGGCAATGGTGGCATACACTGGTGGTAGTTGTGGTGACGATGGTGGCATACACTTGTGGTAGTTGTGACGACGATGGTGGCATACACTGGTGGTAGTTGTGGTGACGATGGTGGCAATGGTGGCATACACTGGTGGTAGTTGTGGTGACGATGGTGGCAATGGTGGCATACACTGGTGGTAGTTGTGACGACGATGTGTTTTGGTGATGGTGCAGTTGGTGGTATGTTGGAGTGTTGACCGTGGATGTGATTTGTCGTTGTTGTGCCCATGTCGATATATGTAGTCTATGTTTACTGCTATGGTTGCTGTTGCTGCTGTTGTTTAACTTCATTTAACCTGATTGAACATATCTACGTCAAAAGGCATTCCAGCCATGACCCCCTTCCCCCCGTCGATATTTGAGGCATATTGTACTCAAAACTGCGTTATATTATTACTATGGATTTGTGCCTAAAGTAGAAACAATTATTACTATGGATTGGCAGTATTGGTAGAGGGTCGGACGCCATGCTTTGACGCATAGAGTTACGGCCCTTGCCATTCTGAGTTCAAATCCCGCCAAGGTTGACTTTGCCTTTCATCCTTACGGGGGTCGATAAAATAAAGTACCAGTAATGTACTGGGTAATTGCTGGCCTTACGCCTAAAATAGAAACAATTATTACTACAATTTGGTGGATTGGCAGTATTGGTAGAGGGTCTGATGCCATGCTTTGCATCATAGAGTTACGGCCTTTATGATCTGAGTTCAAATCCCGCCGAGGTTAACTTTGCCTTCCATCCTTACGGGGTCGATAAAATAAAGAACCAGTAATGCACTGGATAATTACTGGCCTTGTGACAAAATTAGAAACAATTATTACTACTGTTTTGTGACAAAACTGTCGGGTTTAGGGGAGATTTTGCTTGCTATTTCTATCACGTAGAGGCTTCCTCCTTCACAGATTTTGTCGGTTACGTTTAGTTGTTCTGTGGCTAATGGTTGTTGTCGTTGTTGCTGTTGCTTAGTCTGGGGTTAACACCGTTCTATAAGACAGATCAACTATGTCCCAACCGAGACCCTTCTCTCATTTACTTCAAATGTAGTTAATCTAAAACTACATAATGTTATAAATGTCTGTCAGTTTTAGGAGCAGGAAGGTGTGATTGGAGGGATATTTAGCTGATATTTCTAGCAAGTCAAATGACAATATACAGGCTTTCAAATGGAATCAGTTCTTTCGTGTTTGAGTGGTTTGGGAAGTTATTTATTTTTTGGAGGGTGTGATAGGTGTTATGTTGTTGCTTTTGTTTCTGTGGTTGTAGAGATGGTGGGGTAGGAGTGGTGGTGGTGGTCTTAGTAGTAGCGGTGGTGGTGGTGGTGGTGATGGTGGTGGTGATTGTGATGGCAGTGTGTCAATGATGATATTGCTGTTGCTATTGTTGTTGTTTAACTCCAAGTCAGTTCTGATCTACCAGGTTAAATTTGTCGCAGTCGTTACCATCCTGTTCATTTTATACACCTGGAACTCCCATACATTGTCTAACGTATAGTTTATTTCATTTAAGATGATAATCTATGTTTTGGGGAAGAATTTACCTGGGGGTTTCTCTTTTTTTTTTTTTTTTCACGGGGCGAGCGACAGCGTAGAGGCTCCATTGTGAGTTCGGGTAATGGAAGTATTTAATATTTGCTAGCTATTTTGTTGGTTGTAAAATTTTTGTCTCTTATGATGCTTAATTATGTTATCAGGGTCGGGTTATGACCGACTGATGCTTTAAACAAAACTCCAAATGGTGACCTTGCCAACTTTCCATTGTCTAACTGACAAGACATTAAGAGATAATAATTGCTAAATGCTAATTTATAGATGTTATATTCAGTATGTATCCAAATTGTCACCCTGACTCGACCGCAGGAGTATATTAAATATAACCTTCAATATAACCTCATCGGGTGGAGGGGTCATTGATGATGTTCTGAGTTGTAGTGGTAGTGCTACTTGTGATTGTAACAGTGATGGTATTTGAGAAGATAGTAATATTGTGGTTATGGATTTAGTGATTGTAACAGTGATGCTGTTGCGCTAGCGATGGTTTTGATGATGGAAGTGACAGTGGTTGTTTATATGATAGCAGATGTAAAGATAATTGCTGTGATGTGATGGAGTGATGGTGACTGTAGTTTGCTATTTAAACCCAAGTAAACCCTGATCGAATTGAAATATGATCAAGGGCATTCCAGCCTTCATCATTCAGTCTTATTAAGGATGTGTACAATTATTTAAACTAATGTATCATTAGTAGAACATTCACTGCTTTTACTAGGATACTTAGTAACTATTTATATGCTTCCTTGCTGCGTAAAGATAGTAGTAATGATGATTGTGGCGAATATAGTAGATAGGGGGTGTCGTTGTAATGCTGATTGTTATCGCTGTAATATTGATTGTAATAGTAGCTACAGAAGTGATAATGTATGCGATGGTGATAGTGGCTATGGAAGGTGATAGTGTATGCGATGGTGATGTTTGTGGTTGTGGTGATAAACCTGACAGTATATGTGTTAGTGGCTTGTGATTTTGGTGTAAACGAGGATAAGGGATGTAGAGGTGACGTTCATAGTGGTGGTTGTGGTGATCATGGTTGCGAGAGCGGTGATGGTGATACCAATATCGATGGTTTGCAGGACGACGGTGGTGATGGTGATTGTACTGTCTAGAGTGTTGAGAGTGGTGGCATGTATTGTACATTACATTATATGGCTTCCCATTAATTTACTATTTTGAATTATTGGCGAGTTACTGAAGTGATGTATTATTGGAGAAAAAGAAGAGTAAGGTATATTGTATGTAGACATGAAACGTAACATGTATAATAAGCACACATATACACATCAATATGATCACACACTCTCGAATATATATATATTTTCACTTCTATTTATATATATATATATTATCACTTCTATTTATATGTATATATATATATATATATATATATATATATATATATATATATATATATTCACTTCTATTTACACAGCTGATATAACACTGTATTTTAGAGTATGTTTAGGTAAATGCCTTATGCTTGGAATCACAAGCTATTCATATACGTAACCATTAAACTAGATGTAAAACTTTACCCAGAATTGGAAAAGGACACAGACAACTCCTCCTTCCTCTTATATATATATATATATATATATATATATATATATATATATATATATATATATATATATATATATATATATATATATATACAGTATATATATATATATATATATATATATATACATATATATATATATATATATATATATATATATATATATATACACACACATATATACATGTATATATATACATATATATATAATATATATATATATATATATATATATATATATATATATATATACACACACATATATACATGTATATATATACATATATATATAATATATATATATACATCTGAAGATATGTATATATATATGAGATATGTACATATCTTCATAAGTATACATATATATATATATATATATATGAAGATATGTGTGTATATATATATATGTGTATATATATATATATATATATATATATATATATATATATATATATATATATATATATATATATATATATATATTTATATATATATATATATATGAAGGTATGTGTGTGTATATATATATATACGTCATATACTCAAACATACGCGCATAGAAGTACAAGTGTGATCATATACTCACATATGTACACACACACACACACACACACACACACACACACACACACATACACACACACACACACACACACATGTATATATATTTCGTTTTCCTGTTTAATTTGTAAGATTCTTAATGTGAAATAGTGTAATGAAGCAGATATTGTTATACTTTGAGAGGTTATGTTGCCAATAGAATCACAGACACCAATTGAGTTTCACTTGAGCTTATTATTAGTTGATTAATTCATTCATCAGTTAGTTTAATAACTGGTTGGTTGTTTAATTGTTAATAGTCAAAACTCTTTCGTCACATATCCTGTGACCATCTTAATGACAATTATTGCTCCTTTGAGTCTCTTCTTTGTTCCGATCTAATTCTATCTACTTAATTTTGGCTTAAGTAATTAAACTAACTAATGAATGAATTACACACTCAACTAATAATTATTGCTACTTTTGGCACAAGGCCAGCAATTACCCCAGTGCATTACTGGTGCTTTATTTTATCGACCCCGTAAGGATGAAAGGCAAAGCTAACCTCGACAGGATTGGAACTCAGAAGTGAAGGGTCGTAACTCTATGCCGCAAAGCAAGATGTCCAGCGCTCTAGCAATCCAACTGAAGGGAATCTCAACTGGTGCGCGAGTATTTACTAGTTATATGACCCTCCCAAAGTATAAGAAAAAGAAAGAGTTCAAGAAAAAAATAGTATGGGAGAATAAAGCATGTGGTAAGAGATGAGAGGCATGACGTAAAACAGGTGTGTATACTCTTTCATTTTCCCACAAACAATATTTTCAATTTAATATAACTGTGTATAGATATTTTGTTTGCATTTGTAACTACAATTTCATATTTCAAAAATATTAAACAAAATTGCATATTTTCAAAAGTGAAATGGTATTACACTACTTCTTTTATAATTGATTAAACATTCCGTTCTTTAATTTGTTTTCGTATAATAAAATCTTACGTCCAATAGTAATCGATATTTTTGTTGGAAGAACTAACTTTCAGTGGTCTCAAGTTTTCTATATCTGAGTTTTATTATTGGAAATATTATATATTCTTAATTCATTGTCAGTTTAAAAAGTTTCTTCCTTAAAAAATAATACACAGGATCCAACATACTTATGTAATGCAAAATGTTGTCAAAGACATCAAACTCGTTCTTACTAATTAACGTACACCATAAAAATTAGTGTAAATTGGTTTTGTGAGAGATTGACTTTATATATCTTAGAAAAATGTGTTTTGACCAATGTAATTTGATAGCATGTAGTAATTTCATTTTATATCCTACTTGTAACTTTTTAAAATCAAATGATGATTCAAAGTTTTATACATGGGTCATTAAATTCAATGACAATATTGGAAATAAAGAAAGAAAAAATGTATTTTCGATAATGAAGCAAAAAATACAAACACAATAAAATCAGCAGCAGTATTTTCAATAATTGTTTCTACTTTTGGCACAAGATCAGCAAATACCCAGTGCATTACTGGTACTTTATTTTATCGACCTCGTAAGGATGAAAGGCAAAGTTAACCTTGACTGGATTTGAACTCAGATCATAAAGGGCCGTAACACTTTGCTGCAAAGCATGACGTCCGACCCTCTACCGATACTGCCAATTCAGCGCAGTATTTTCAATAATTGTTTCTACTTTTGACACAAGGCCAGCAATTATCCCAGTGTATTACTGGTACTTTATTTTATCGACCCCGTAAGGATGAAAGGCAAAGTTAACCTCGGCAATGGAACCAAATAACAAAAAGAAAAGAATAGGAAGCAGGAAAAGTCAGTATCGCCCACAAACCAATAGTATTTTATAATTTATCAAGTGTGCATTTCACTATACTTAGTAAAAAGAAAAATAATAATAATGCTCAATACATTTTAGAATTTACTGTTCCGTTCTAAGTGGAATCTTCAAAGAAAATAGACAGTTTGTTCAAAACTAAATACGATTTATATATATATATATGTGTGTGTGTGTATGTATATATATGTGTGTCTGTGTATGTGTATACGTGTGTGTATGTACATGTGTGTGTGTGTGTGTGTGTGTGTACGTGTGTGTGGGGGGGGGGGGGGTACGTATAACTATATAACATATATACATATTAAATTTCTTTGAACGAGAGAAAAAGAAAATAACCATAACCAGATAACGAATAGCAGCTATAGTCCTCATCAGCCGCCTAACTGGCATAGATTAGTGTGATTTTGTACTATTACTGGTAAAATGTAACGCACATTGAACTCTAAAACATGATTCTATTACACGTCGTATATAACCGTGAAATTCTGTATATTTCATAAAATGCTACAAAACTTTATTTGTCGCTGTTTTCCACAATTTCCAGTGGATCGTAATTACACTTTGAAAGAACTTATCTACTTCAAATAACTTAACAAAATCAGTCTAAATTTTAAAAGTTCATTTCATTCACTATTCAGATTTTTTTTCCTTTAACTTTGTTAATACATTAAAATTTCCCCAACAACAACAGCAACAGCAGCAGCAACAGCCGCAACCACAACAATGATCACTAAAAAAAACTGTGCCAACCATAGAACCAATAAAATTATACAAAACATATCCCATACATATTATGGAAAATTATTCTGATTATTCTATATAATATTAGTTGATAGAGAACTATACATGAAACATTTCTACTTACATCTTTAGTTGAAATAAAATAGTTTTCGACAATAAATTATTTTATGAATCAATAGAGATGATTGTAGAGAGAGAATTTGTTTTATTTTCTGAAGAGATTCGTTTACTTCTGAGGTACTATTAATATCAGCGGAACAAAAGCGAGAAAGTATGCTTTACAACTTGGAGAGGGAAACGTTAGAGGATTATAAAGGAATAAAGAGCATGGAAATTAAAGAAAAGGGAATAGAGAGAGGAGGGAAAATAAAATATTAGTCAGATGAGAGTATGATTTCTATGTGTGTGTGCTTTTACATGTGTATGTATATGAATATAAACATGAAAACTACGCATACATAGACACACGCGGGTATGCATATGCACATGCACATGTTAAAAACCATCGGAGTTCTGTTGATGAACTTACATCAAAAAAATATTCAATTAAAATGTTAATTTTCCATAAAAAGGTATTATGTTAGTTAATAAAAGATAAATACCGCCACTAACAGCGAACAACTTCATCGTTATACACATATTAAGCAACGGAAGAACCTGCTTATAACATTAACGTGAAATTGGCTGAGGAGTCTACAGACACGTGTACCCTTAAAGTAGCTCTCAGCTGCACAATGTGTGGGAAAGCTGGTCCTTTGAATTACAGATAAAACACATTTTTGGACGAAAATAAAGCAACGCGCTGACGGGAATTTAACTCATGATCTTATGGTTGTGAGTCGCCAACCCTAACCATATATTGGGTCGTCAAGTATGAAATGTGTAGAAATTTGTTTTTTTTTCTACAAATTTCTACAAATTCCATACTTGACGGTCCAATACATATAGAGAGAGCTACATTGAATGAGACAGGTAGACAGACGAACAAATAAACAGACACAATGCATTTGAAATTGAGCATTTTCATAAGACTGACAATCAATAAAACTAGAAAATATTGAAAATGTGCAAGAGGCTTTAGCTGGAGGCATTCTTTATTTTGCAATAATCATCTGTCATCTTTGGTAATGGCCGGGGAAGAAGAGCTTTAGTTTGGAAACGGAGTAGTTATTGTTTTTGTTGCCTAATTTTGGTTCTTTTCTTTTGGCACCTTTTGATAATTTGGTCCGAGTTGTTAGAGTATTGGTGAGAGTGGTAGTGCAGTGAGAAGGTGAAAAGAGCGACTGAAGAACTTCAATTTTGTTTTGTTTTGTTTTGTTTTTAAATATATTTTCAATGATGGTGGGAGAAGAAGGAAAGAGAGGGGGAGAGGGAGAAGATGGGGGAAGAGAGAGAGAGGGCAGAGAAGAGGAGTATAGGGAGAGAGGGTAGAGAGAGACAGGGGTAGAGAGAGAGAGGGGGGGGGGTCAGGGAGAGAGAGAGGAAGAGATTTTTTTGTTGTATTTTGTATGGTTTACTTTGTTTCAAATATATTTTCAATGATGGCAGGAGAAGAAGGAAAGAGAGAAAGAGGAGGCAGTGAGAGGGGAGATAGAGAGCAGAGAGGTGAGCAGAGAGAGAGGAAGGGAGAGAGAGAGAGACAGGAGTAGAGAGAGAGATGGCCAGGGAGAGAGAGATGGCCAGGGAGAGAGAGATGGCCAGGGAGAGAGAGAGGGCCAGAGAGAGAGAGCTAGTTGAACGTTGTTCTCTATCTGAATGGCGGTAGTGTAATGGTGCGGTAGGTCAATTATTTGGCTGGTTAGTGAAGAATATAGAGTGACGTAATCTAGAGGTAGAGGGTATAATGGTGGGATTTGGGGTAGATTATAAAATGTAAGCTGGATTGGACGTGTGATAGTGGTTATAGGATGGTGGTGGTGGTATTGGTGGTGGTGGTACTGGTGCTGGTGGTGGTGGTGGTAGTGGTATTGGTGGTGGTGGTACTGGTGCTGGTGGTGGTGGTGGTATTGGTGGTGGTGGTGGTGGTGGTGGTATTGGTGATAGTGGTGGTGGTGGTGGTGGTGGTGGTGGTGGTGGTGGTGGTGGTGGTGGTGGTGGTGGTGGTAGTGGTAGTGGTATTGGTGGTGGTGGTG
>OZ024741.1:99235405-99247905 GCA_964016885.1 Eledone cirrhosa
CAACAAACACATATAAACACACGCTAGTAAACAAAGATAGAATACAAAAACAAAAACACATACACTCAAACGCGAACACACACACCATACATTATACACACACGCAAACGCATGCGCAGAGACGGAAACAAGATGAAATAAATAAATAAAATAAAATAAAAATGGCGTAGACATACAATACAACGGGAGGAAACATAATAGTACCACTGATGATGTTGCAGATATGCAACGAAAGAACTTTGATAGACTATATATATATTTATATCTGTATTTTTAACCGTTGGTCAATCAATGATAAACATTGAGGACCAAATAAATTAACTATGGAGATATAAAAGATGCAGAAGCGAAAACCAACCAAACAGTGAGTGTGTCCTGTTATTATTTCTGGCAATACTATTACAACAATATGACCGTCCCCAAGTATAACAATATTTGTTTCGACACACGATTTCATATAAAAAAACCTTGCAAAACACACACACACACACACACACACATATATATATATATATATATATATATATATATATATATATATATATATATATATATATATATATTATATAAGGAAAAAAGATGAAATCGAAAATGCAACTGGAGTCTTTTTTTTAAATATACATTTATTTGGTTCCTTCACCGGTTTCGCAGTTCTTGTGCTTTTCAAAAGTAGAATTGAGATGGAGGGTTTGTAGTTTTTCTCGCATAAATATATAGTCATACATACATATATATATATATACATATACGTGAGATAGGTTAATATAAGACAATTTTAAAGAATACATAAATATCCATAAAATATTGTTCTTAGTTTTCAAATATCAGATATAGATCGCAATTATCGTGGGAAGCCTTCTCTGAATAATTCTGAAAGTATAATGATGTTAGTGCAATCAAAATTTATTATATGCCGTTGCTGTTAAGCTCTGCCATACATTTTGATTGTAGATTTGGTTGTGACAGAGTAAATAATTGATTTTTCAAAATATTTAACATTGACCGGGGATAAGTTTGATAATTATTGTTGGAGTGTTGTTGTTCTTCGGATTATGGTAATTCAAATTATTCATTATTTTTATTGTTAATGGTTGATAAGCTATTAGCAATTTTTAATGTTGAATAGTTGAATTAAGTGAATTTGCGCTTATGATGTTTCTATATTTATGTTCAATGGTGAAATGTAATCTTTCAAGATGAATGGATAGTTTTCCTGTCGGTGAACTAACATTAATGCGTGAATATTGTTATATATATTTATATATAAGGTTGAACAATTGCAACAATTAAGATGTGGTTTAGGGCTTACTTAATCTGTAGTTTTACGATCGTTTCAAAGGGCAAAATGAATCAGGATATTATCGATATACTAACTAATCGATACCAGTTATGCAATTCCATAATATTAGTCTCGACAAAATACATCCATACTGCCGTTTCTCCGCAGAAACAATATATATATATATGTGTGTGTGTGCGCGCGTGTGTGCGTGTGTGTGTTTGTATAAGTATATGTGTATATATATGTGTGTGTTTATTCATATATATATATATACATAAGTCTCTATATATTCGTATATAAGCGAATTTCTATTATTAGACTGGGTGGGTTTATAATATCTAAGGCTTTCTTTAAAACCTCAGCTGAGTGGAGCATTATTATATAGGTTTACTACTCTAGTTAATGGGATTTCATCACAAAATATTATCAAAATTTTACCTAAAGTGATAGCTCAGTATCTATAAGAAACGCCAGTGAGCATTTGAATATGCGATCTCATAAAATATTCCAGAGGATTTGTCACTGGATAGTCCACTTATCGCTTTCTTGAACTCCTACTCAGTAAGAAAGTTAACGTGATGTTGATCCCAGCTTTGGAAAGCGGGCTATTGCTGCCTGTTTTTTTTTTGGCGGGGGGGGGGGGCTCGTTATCAAATAATTAGGAAGGTAACTCACGGCCATTTGTTTTCATGATCGCTTGGACTAGTGAGAGAAAGTTAACCACAAACTGGAAACTTGATCTCAATACTTGCAACAACGTGAACTCCACAAAGAACAGTTAAAGACTATGTGACGATGTTGAAACAGGTAACAGGTTAAGTCTTCCTTCTATTGTGAGCAGAGAGAAGTTTCACGACGTTGTAAAAACGCTCTGACGAACTTTCAAAGATTATTTTGTTATCTATCAACAGCAGAGATGAGCCCAAGATGTCATGGATGCGTCTTAAATCGTTGTTACCTGCATACGACATAATCCCATCAGTTTATTTACAGTGACATGAGTCCTGTGGCTGCCGAAGCTTTCAATTTATAGTGAAGGCCCCAACAAATACTTACATCCTAACTTGGGACAAACTATTATTCTGGTGAGCTGTATGAAGTGGCTACTTTCTGGTCTAGGGAGCTGTGTGTCTCTATTGTATTGTAGGATGAGACATATCAATAGTCCATCGATCCCTACAAAAAGAAAAGAAATTGACGAGGTAGCAACGCTCAGCGAGGCATGTCTCTGTTGTCCTTCTCGGGGATATCAAGACGCGTCCAAGATACACCTTTCCAGGGAGTTAAATTCAACAATGCAATGAAACATTTATCAATTTGATGACGCTGCTTCCGATGTCAGCCACAAATTATTTCAGGCGGTGCTCCCCACATACATGATTGGTGGGCTCGGCTATTGACATTTTAGTGTCTTAGACATAGGCTTCATTTAACTGTGTTTAATCACCTTCGTCTAAAAATATACACTCTAATCATATTTTTAATGAAACTTGCCTCAAACAAAAGCCAAGCACCTCCCACTATTCTATTCACATATATATGTGTATGTGTGTGTGTATTATCTATCTGATATATATATGATATATATAGAAACTGTATAATATGGGCATGATATATATATGGTATATATATATATGGTATATATATAAAATGTATTATATATAAAATGTATTATATATATATGTATATATATATATGCATATATATATATGCATATATATATATATATATATATATATATATATATATATATATATATATATATATATATATACATATATATATATATATATATGTATATATATATATGCATATATATATAGTATATATATAAAGTGTATTATATGTGTATGTGTGTTAATGCATGTACACATGTTCATTGGATTTCGTGCACCAGTGCTTTGAATCTATGCATACGTACACGTCATTGTTTGATACACAGTTAAGAAATCTGTCCATGCATCAATCAGTATGCATGAGTAACTGTTATCGAGCATAGGATTTAGAAAGTATAAAATGTAGCTAATTAAGCGTACTGGGGCATTGTGTAATTTTAATTCAAGTTGACGACTTGTAATAATGAACTATTCGGTTCTCAATTAATAATAATTACCTGAAATGTTAAGGGGGTTTAAGGAAAACTTAGCTGAAGTCACATTTCTACTTCGGGGCTCCAACCCAGCTTTTAGTTTCACCCTTAGCTGTTGTCAAACAATGAGACCTATCTAGGCATAAACCCGAATTCCTTGTGTATGTATGTATTAATGTTTGTGTGTGTTTGTGTCTGCGTGAGTGCATGTGTTTTGAGTATTTGTGTACAGTTAACGATGCTTGAAATGAAATGATTACCCCGTCGGTCATCAGGCAATTTAAAGAAATCATTTGTAATCCCATCATCTGAATAGTGTGTGGGTGTTTACAATTGACCAGAGGTTACAATCTGAAGCATGGAAATGGCCTAGTATCCTTCCACCCCATGTTTAGAGGAAGTCAGCAAATGTTAATGCTGCCCTTTACTATTAACCAATGAAAATCCAGCATCTGTCTAAATGATTAAAAATAAGATTGCCACATAATTTTTCTATTGTTGATACTTGAGGCAAATAGAGGAAAATATACTTTTTTCTTCAAATTGAATATTTCATAGGCTTGCCTGGAATGTCTTCGTGTCGTTTACTGTAGAGGTCTAGCACTTCTTTCTAACAATGTCTTTTTTATATACTTAGCGTTAAATGATATACTCAATATTAAACCCCAGACTGCATTAGCTCAAGTTGCTAGAGATGGTTCGGAAGAGAATTAATATAGCGTATTAGCCACGAACATAAAATAAGTGAATTCAAGGATCCAATCATTGGTGACTCATTAATGTGTTAATAATAATAATGATATTAATAATAATGTTATTACTTTTGGCACAAGGCCAGCAATTACCTCAGTGTATTACTGGTGGTTTATCTTATCGACCTCGTAAGGATGAAAGGCAAAGCAAACCTCAGCGGGATTTGAAGTTAGCTTTGCCTAATGTATTAATAATAATAATAATAATAATAATTGTTTCTACTTTAGGCACAAGGCCAGCAATTAACCAGTACATTACTGGTACTTTATTTTATCGACCCCGTAAGGATGAAAGGCAAAGTCAACCTCGGCGGGATTTGAACTCATTATAATAATAATAATAATGATTTCATTTATTAGCCACAAGGGCCGACATATAGGGGACAATACAAAAGACTGGGACAGTGGGGTTTTACAGAAAAATCGAGTAAATAATATGAATCACAATAACAAAGTAACAAGAAAATTACAAGAAAAAATTCCCCAATAGGGGGGATGACCACCCAGGGTTTGCTCAGGTAACACACCAATCCTGAACGACCCGACGCTTCGAGAGCACGCTGGAAGCACCCCCTCTCCTCCTCAAATTTAACTACCTACAGCCGCATGACCAGAGTAGGCCCACTCACACGGGTCAGTCTCGCCACATTCACCCACCTTTCAGCAAATGTACTGGGGGGGGGGGTAAGCACTTCTCTCTCCACCCTCACCTTCCTTTCCAAGTGAAACTTGAAAAAGTTGAAGATTGGCCGAAGAGAAAAGTGTCTGTCTTCAGTCCTTTCAACCTCGTCCACCATACAACCTCTTTCGCTACTGCCACCAGACAGAGGAAAATTGCCTGCCCTTCCTCGCCAAAAGAAGGCGGCGGGTTGATCTTTACTATGGACTCGGCCGATAGCCGGATCCGTTCTACACGCGACAACAGCTGTTCAACATAACTCCACAAGTCAGTAATGCAGGGACACTGGACGAGTGCGTGCAGAACGGTTTCGTCGCTCTGCGCGCATCTCGGGCAGGTCCGTCTGACAGCACTTCTGTGCCTGTAGAGTTTATCTCGAACCGGCAGATCCCCCCCCCCCGGTAGCACTGCCAAGCGAGGTATTTCTGGAAATTGTCCATCGTCCCCGGCTCGAAAGTCCTCTGGTAGAGACTGGTCAGTTCGACTTCGTCGAGGCCCAAAGCTTCTCCGAGTGCGTCATCGCACTTGCCCACCACTAATCCTCTATAAAACTCGATAGTGAAAGTTCCACTGATCTCATTGCCCGCTTTGTATAGGGCAGTGAGTGCATGGCAATATTCCAGGTGCTTGTCACCCAGTCTCGGTTTCTTCTTGACCCAGGACTGCAGATCAGTCAAAGAAACGAGCTGCGGAAAGGCCCGTCTGATAAACGGCGACCACACCTGTTCACCGTTTAGGCAGAATATCTGGAGATGTCGCAGCCTCAACGCATGTCTGCGCATCATTAGCCACGGCATGCCCAGCCCTCCGCGTAGAGGGTGCTGGCAGTAGATGGACCGCCTCACCAACGGAACTTGTCCCCTCCACAAGAATTTGAAGAGGAGCCGTTCCAACTTGACGAGGTGCGGACGAGGGCAAGGCACGACGGTCAGGCGGTAGTAGATGACGGACGCGATGTACGCATTCGCCACCTCCGCGCGACCTTTCAGAGATAGCTTCCTCCCAGCCCATTTTTGGGTGAGACTGGCTACTCTACTCGTTACCTGGTCCCAATTCTTTTCCACCTGGAGGTCTGGTCCGAACCAAACCCCGAGCAACTTTACCGGTCCGTCCGTCCAGCGCCCCACGACGATGTTGGACGGCATAGGCTTGCCTCTCCAGGTTCCGAACTGCAAGCCACCGACTTTTCCTGATTAAGTTTGGCTTCTGTCAACCTTTCATATTCTTTCAATAAGGTGCCGACTACCTCGATTTCTGAGGTGTCCGACACCATCACGGTGATGTCGTCCACATAAGCCGACACCGCCTTTCCACGTCTCGGTTTGAGCGGGATGCCCTGCAACAGCTCCAGCTTCCGCAATAAAGGCTCGAGAGTCAATACGTACAGAAGGGAAGAGAGAGGGCACCCTTGACGGACCGATCGGGAGAGCCGAAATGATTCCGAGAGGTGGCCATTAACCTTGACCATAATAATAATAATGGTTTCTTTATTGGCCACAAGGGCTGACACGAAGAAAAACATTAGAGACGGCACAGAACAGTACAGGACGATACAAATTGGGTTTTAGTCGTGTAAACAGGTTATAACAAAATCGGGCTATAAATCCAAAAAAATTCAAACAACAAAAATTCCCCAAGAAGGGGGAACCTCCGAGGGTCACTCGTGTTGAAAACCTCACAAAAGACCACGGCCACCATGACCACCAGGGCAGGCGCCCTCTCTCACTTTTCCCACTCCTCAGTCTACAGGCGCATACTCAGAGCGGGCCCGTTCACTCGGACCAAACTCGCCACTTTCACCCACCTTTCAACAAACTTACTAGAAGACAGCACTTGCCTCTCCATCCTGATTTTCCTCTTCAAGTGAAACTTGAAAAAGTTAATCAGGGATTGGCCGGAGAGGAAAGTGTTCGTCTTCAACCCTTTCAACCTTGTCCACCACACAATCTCTTTCGCTATGGCCACCAGGCAGATGAAAACTGCCTGCCCTTCCTCCTCTTTAAAGGAAGAGGGCAGAGCTATCTGCACAATGAACTCAGTCGATAACCGGATCCGTCCTACACGCGACAGCAGCTGTTCGACATAGCTCCACAAGTCAGCAATCCTCGGGAACTGAACGAGTGCGTGCAGGACGGTTTCGTCGCCCTGCGCGCATCTCGGACAGGCTCGGCTGACAGCACCTCCGTGCCTGTAGAGCTTATCCCGAACCAGCAACGCTCAACAGTAGCACTGCCAGACCAGGGATTTCTGGAATTTGTCCATAGGCCCCGGTCTGAAAATTCTCTTAAAGAGAGCGAACAGCTGATCGTCTTCGACGCCCACGGTCTCCCCGAGAACGTCGTCGCTCTTTCCCTCCACTAGCCCTCTATAGAACGCCGAGGTTGATGTTCCACCGATACTAGTGCCCAGCGGATAGAGGGCGGTGAGCGCTTGGAGACATTCCAGCTTCCAAGCGCTGTCCCTCGGTCTTTTCCTGATCCAGGACTGCAGCTGCGTCAAGGAGACGAGCTGTGGGAAAGCGCGTCTGGCAAACGGCGACCACGCCTGTTCACCGTCAAGGAAGCACCAGAGATGTCGCAGCCTCAGCGCATGTTTGCGCATCATCAGCCACGGCATGCCTAGTCCTCCACGCAACGGGTGACCATGGGAGCACGTCCGTTCCACAAAAAGCAGAAGAGAAGGCGCTCCGTTTTGGTCAGAGTTGGGTGGGGGCAAGGTACGACGGTCAGGCGGTAGCAGATTGCGGACGCTATGTACGCATTCGCCAACTCTGCCCGACCTTTCAGAGACAGTCTCCTCTCGGCCCATTTCTGGGTGAGAGAGGCCACCCTGCTCGTCACCTCGCTCCAGTTTTTCTTCATCTGGAGGTCCGGACCGAACCAGACCCCGAGCAATTTAACCGGTCCTCCATCCAGCGCCCCACGACGCTGTCGGACGGCATGGACTTGCCTCTCCAGGTGCCGAGCTGCAAGCCCACCGACTTTTCCTGGTTTATCTTTGCTCCTGTCACCGCTTCGTATTCCTTGAGAGCGGTGCAGAGCATCTGGACGTGTTTGGTGCTCGACACCACCACGGTGACGTCGTCGGCGTAAGCTGACACGGATCTCCGGCATCCCAGTTCGCGTGGGACCCCCGTCAACGTCTCCAATTTGTGCAGTAACGGCTCGAGGGCCAGTACGTACAAGAGGGACGAGAGGGGGAAACCCTGTCGTACCGAGCGCATGATGCTGAAAGGCTGCGACAGGTGACCATTCACCATCAAATCAAACAGATGTCGCTGTGCATCGCAGCGATCCAGTCCCTAAAAACGAGCCCGAAGCCGGCCGCCTCGAGGATCACAGCCAGGTACCGATGGTCGACCCTATCAAATTCTTTAGATTGATCCAAGTTGAGCAGGGCCCCACCCGTGCCAGGTTTCTTAACCACCCTCTCTATGATGTATCGCATGAGATAGAGGTTGTCGTGGATGGATCTGTCCGGAATGGCGCATGTCTGCGCCTCTCCCAACAGATCACCGAAGACAAGCGCCAATCTCTTTGCCAACACCTTGGCCAAAATCTTAAACTCTGCGTTTAGCAGAGTTATGGGCCTGAAGTTGTCTATAACGTCCCCCTTGTTCGAATCTTTTCTCAGCAGTGCCACCGCTCCCCAGCTCACAAAACTGGGAATGCTCCCGTTCTGCTGCCAGTTGCAGTAGACATCTGCCAAGAGGTCGCCGAACAAAAGTACGCCACAGTAGACTCTTTGAAAACCCTAAAGAGTGAGGAGATAGTCTTTGTGCCCTCCTACTGCGGGCAGAAAATTGTGACGGTGAAAGGGACTCAGGAGATAAATAAATGCCATTGTTAATTGATAAATAAATTAACTAATACCTAAACACTTCACACAAAGTAAAATATTTTATTTTAAACATTTTCTGACCCAGAAAAAAGAGAAAAAAATAAAAAGGAAAAAAAAAATATTTTTCTTCCTAATAATCATCTTGTTCTCCCTATTTTCATACAAAAATGGGCCCAAACTATGCCAACCTTTTTGTTGGCCATGTTGAGGCCCAAATCTTTGCCCAGTACACCGGCCCCACACCCGAACTGTACGGTCGTTACATCGACGACTGTATCGGAGCCACGACCCTCACCCGAGAACAGCTCGACTCCTTTCTCTCCTTCTTCTGCTCCTTCCACCCCTCCCTCCACTTCACCACCTCTATCTCCACCACTCACGTCCATTCTTAGACATCTCCGTCGCCTTCGATCCCTCCCACCACTCCCTCTTCACCTCCGCCTTCTTCAAACCCACCGACCCCCACTCCTACCTCGACTTCACCTCTAACACTAAACACTCTATTCCCTACTCCCAACTCCTCAGGATCCGCCGCCTCTGTAGCCGAGATGCTGACTTTGAGTCCCAGGCCCTTTCCCTAGTCAGCCATTTCATCCGCAGAGGTTACCCCACCCCGTCTCTCGTCCACACCGCTCTCACCCGCGCCCTTGCTATCCACCGCTCCACCACCCTCACCCCACGCCACCGCACACCCACCCACCGACTCCCCTTCCCCATCACCTACCACCCCTCCACCATACCCCTCAACCGCACCATCCTCCCCTCTTCCGACGCCTCCAGTCCGACCCCTCCACCTCCCACATCTTCCCAGCCCCACCACTCCCCTCCTTCAAACGCGCACGCAATCTCCGCACCCTCCTCGTCCACAGCTCCCTACCCCAACACACGCTCCCCCCGGGTTCCTTTCCCTGTTCCAGGCCCCGCTGCAACACATGTCCCCACATCACCAACACCACCACCTTCCAGGGACCCAACGGCCACTCTCTCTCTGTCCGGCATGCCTTCCGCTGCACCTCCTCCAACCTAGTCTACGGACTTCGCTGCACTGAGTGTATTGCGACTTACGTTGGACAGACTGAACGTCGCCTGGCGGACAGATTTACTGAACACCTCCGGGATATTCGTCTCGGTGGTAGTTCCCCCATCGCCCGCCACTTTGGTGCCCCTGGACATTCCGCACACCACCTCACAGTCTGTGGCCTACTCCAATGCCACGGAACACCCACCACTCTCCTCAGGGTCGAACAACGAACCATCTTCACCCTACAGACCCACATTCCCCCCGGCCTGAACTCCCCACCCTTATTCCTTTAGCCTTCGATCGCCCCCCTCCCCCCACACATATCCCCCACTAACACCACTAACACACCCCTCCTTCTCATCGCCCACCCCACAACTAACAATACTAACACCTCCACCCCACAACCGACCACCCTTCCCCAACTAACATACTAACATCCCTCCCCCCCCCCTCCTTATCACACGCACACACCCACCGGTACATATATACACGCGCTCACACTAAACACACACCCTACTACCACCACTAACCCTCACCCACACACATCCACCCCACCACCCCGCAACTAACATCACTAACACCCCCCGACCCCAAGCACACGAACACACACACCCACTTACACCACCCACTCTACACGCAACTAACATCGCTAACACCCCCCAACCCTACGCACACGAACACACACACCCTCTTACACCACCCACTCTACACACCCTACCACCACTGACCCCCACTCACACCCGCATTCAACCCTTTCTCCACCTCCAGTATCCTAACACCCACTAACACCCCCTTCACCACACACACACTCATCCAAACACGCACACACGCACACACACACCAGTACACTACACTCCCTCCATCGGCCCCCACACCCTTCTCTCCCCGCTCCACCCACACCCTTTCTCAAACACACACACATCCCACTAACACCTCTACTAATACACCCCCTCCTCACCCCAACTTTCACACCTACCCATCCTCTCCCCTGTCCATCGCACCTCCGCACACACTGACACACCGACTTTCTTCACTTACCATTCTACCCTACTGCTGCTATGCCTCTCTGACCACCTCCCCGCACACACAGATACACAACCCTTCTCCTGCCTTGACCCTCTGACCACTTCCTGTTGCGCGCGCACCCCACATCTCCCCTCTTCCAACCAATCTCTTCACGGATTACACATATGTGAACCTTGATCCCGAGAATCCACTACATCCCAAGGATATTACTCAGCATTCCACCACATCCTTTTACGGAATTACCTTAACGACTCACCCTCGGACATACACCCAAAATAATGTTTTTCCCCACACGCCACCTACATCCACAACACGCATAAACACCACACACACACGTGCGTACCACCACATATTTACACATTCAGCCTCCGGAATCCTCTCCCCCAACCCCTCTATCCACACAGGCACACACACTCCGACTACACCCCCACCCCACACACACACCTCTTCCTGAACATGCAACCCCGTTCTTCCCCCAACTCTTACTTTCACATACACACACACACACACACACACACACGTACAGCTACACACACACACACCACCTTCAGCCCTCCCCGCTCGGACACCCCGTCTCCCTCTCCCCACTCCCCCCGCCTCTACCCCTACACGCCCCACACCTTTCCACCACCTGTTTTATTCCATGTGTATTTTTAATTTTATATTGATCATGCCTTTATATTTAATTTCATTTGTACCGTTTCCTCTCACCCCCTTTTTTCTATATGTCTCTCCACCACTCCCCTACACACCCTTGGAACTCTCTTCCCACACACTTTTCACCTGAAGAAGGGCTTATGCCCGAAACGTCGTTCCCCACCACCACCCCACTCTCAAGAGCGTGAAACTAATAAACCTTTGTTCGTACTGCCTCTCTGTTTTGTTCCCGTTCAATTTTTTACTATATATATATATATATATATATATTCTAATTTCTAATTTCAAACTCGCGCACCGTTTCAAAAACATACTTACATGTTTACGTTTATAATTTGCTTGTTTATCATTCACTTGCTAACTTCATAGCTTCTAATTCGAATGGAAGGAGATGGGGTGTGTATTGGTGTAATGGTAGCACAGTGGTCTGGATAACCAAAGATGTGGGTTCGACTCCCATGTACGAATCGCTGCTTTCACCCTTAACAGGATCTTTCAGAAGATCCCGTTAAGGGGAAAGCAGCGATTATTTGCTTAAACTTTAATCTGTTATTTTAATAAATATTTGCTCTACGGTTCTTATATGTTTGATATATATTTATCCTTATCGAGCCCTCTTTGGATTTTAGTCTTCAAATTTATTATTATTACTATATATATATATATATATATATATATACATATACATAAATGGCAATTTCTGTCTGTTTGTTTGTTTGTTAACCTAAAATTCAATAACTACCAAACCGATCTTGATGAAACTTGACATGTGCGTGGAGGCTCATGCCCATTTGATTTCTTACGCATATTTCATTTTATTCAAAGGATTCCCCGGGGACTCAAACCCCCGCTGAAAACCCCACTTAATGTTTTCCCTTCGATTCATATGAAATTTAAACCATAGGTAAATGACTTGATGTGATACCTATTCACAAAATTTCAGCAAATTTCAATAATATTAAGACACCCTAATGGAGGTTAAGCCCCCTTATAGGTGAACATTTTGGCCAATTAAATGGAACAAGATTTCACGAACTCCTCCTATCGTTTTGGATAACCATATATATTCTGAAACTACATTGTCCAGGGTACTTGGATAAGTATATTTCATTTCAATCAAAGGGTTCCCCGAGGGCACAAAATCCCCGCTGAGA
>OZ024741.1:99252905-99262905 GCA_964016885.1 Eledone cirrhosa
CTGAGTTCAAATCCCACCGAGGTCAAATTAACATTTTATCCAGTCGAGGTCGATAAAAAAAAGTACCAGTCTAATACTGTGGTCGATTCTTCCTCTATATCTCTTTCTTACTCCCATACTCTCACTCACTCTATTCTTCTCTGGAAGAGGTCTGCTGTATTCAAACCTGGAGAAGATTGGGCCCCGGCAGGTTCTTATAAAAGTGCCCTAGAAACGATATATGTTAATAAGGTGTCCCTACAACTCTCTCGGGATTCACGAGACCATGCATGCAATATGATATAATGGTAATTTGTCTACTGTTTCTAGCAGGTTGACCAATGATACAGCTGTTCTTGGTGAGCTACGTCATATAGTAGCAGCATATTCTATATTACATACATAACTTATGTCCACTTGTTGGCTGAAGCTATGATAAATAACAACGTGGGATATATGAGGTTGTGCTGACACAATTCAGATAAGCAACAGAGACGTGAGACGATAATCTACTCTCTCACTCTCTCTCTCTATATATATATATATATTAATATATATCAAGCTCAACTATAATAATAATACCACTCCTGTCAGTAGTAGTCGTAGTAGTAGTAGCAGTAGTAGTAGTAGTAGTAGTCGTCGTCGTAGCAGTAGTAGTAGTAGCAGCAGCAGCAGTAGTAGTAGTAGTAGTAATGGTGGAATCGTAATGGCGCTGTTGTGACATATTGCATTTATACCTAGTGGAGCTCTCCAAATCGGGGCACAGCCAATTTCTTCCAGAGAAAGACAGAAAGAGAAAAAACCAAGTGAAGTGAGAAAGAGATATAGAGGAAGAATCGACTCCATGATGGTCTAATACTATATCTACCGTCCTCGGCACGATAGAAGGCATGGTTGACCGCCCCGCTATTTATACGCAGAGCATATACTGTAAAGTATTTTATCCGTCATTGTCGAACACTAGTGTTTTAAAACAGGAATTGTAACAATATATATATATATATATATATATATATAGAGAGAGAGAGAGAGAGAGAGAGAGAGGGAGAGAGCGCGAGAGAGAGGGGGTGAGAGAGGGGGAGAGAGAGAGAGAGAGAGAAACCAGCGTTGCTGATATCAAGAGCTCAGCCGTCAGGTTCTGACTCTTTATTATATATATATATATATCACCTTGACCGACCAGTCTGTCGGGCGTCCATTCGGCGCCGCTGGTCACTGCACGCCGTCCATTCCTCTCTGGATCGTGCTTTCCTCATCCATGTAGTCCCAATCGTATTCTTAAAATCGTAACTCCACCCTCGTGGAGGCCTTCCGAGTGGTCGTTTCTGCTCGCGCGGGTACCACTCGGCAACTGCGCGGGTCCACCGATTATCGGTGAACCGGGCGACATGTCCAGCCCATCTGAACTTGCTGCGCATATATTCCGTGGTGACGTCCCTCACGCCGGACTTCTGTCTAATGACTTCGCTCCTGATGTGCTCTCTCAACGAGATTCCTAACATTGATCTCTCCATGGCTCTTTGAGCCGTTACCAGCCTCTGTTCTTCTCTCTTCACAGATATATACATATATGTGTTCAAATCGCAAGGGACCAGATTCGCTAAGGTGAAAGAATATTAACTATAGACAATAGGATTTGCCTGTCTCAATTTAAGAAAAAATCAAGAAAATAAATACAAACCAGAATTGTGGTAACTACCAATCACCCAGACAGCTCTTGGTGCTGTTTCGCAATATTAATTGTGAATAGAAATACCAATTCTTGCTCATCAGTGGGTGAAGAATTAGTATCCTAGACACTTCTAAGTATATTAAGGAACTGAATAGTGTGCTATATATAATAACGCACATGGTATCTTAGCGTGTCTCACAAACTTACACCACTAAAAATAGCAGCCAGGTTTATTCGACATTCGAAATAGCTCAACAAATTAACGGAGCCGAATATATCAAAGGTATTTATTGAGTTAGAAACTCAAAATAGTCTCTTACAATAAAATAGCTCTAAGAAAGAGATTTTATATATATATATATATATATATATATATATATATATATATATATATATATGTGTGTGTGTGTGTATATATACTCGTGTAAAAGTCGAATATTTTTTAGACAATATTTTAAGCTTAAATTTATGGGGTCAACTCTATTACATGGATAATATTGGCCTTGTGCCAAAAGTAGAATCAATTATTTTTAAGGGGCTTGAAATTCAAGCTAGAATCCAAAGTACCGTATCAGTAGTAAAAACCTAACTGATCTCTCAACGAATGAAAACAAAAAACACAATGAATTAGAAATTAACTTAATGTTTTTAGGTTCACCGAAGTCATGCCATTGTTACCAATTCAGACAGTAGTGTTTGCTAGTGTTCCCTGTCAGCGTTGTCTGAGAAACACGTTTCTCTCCGCGTAAACAGACAATAGGACGAGTGTTGACGCTTGTGTTTATTGTGTTTGTTGGGAATGAAAAAAATATAAAGGTTGTAGGCTTGCAGCACATCTTGTGCATACACTTTAGTAATGGTGATGTGGTACCCTCCAACAGATGGGTAGCACTCGCTATTATATGGTGTTTTACTATAAGCACCGAGCATTCCGCTATAAGAACCAAGCGTTGAAGCTTTATGGCAGGTTACAGTAAGGTAGGTACATGTTTGGATATTTTTTTAGTTTCAGACTTGTATTTGCAATAATATAAATTTGCTTTAAATTCATGGCGATTTCGTAACAGTGTTATTTCTACGTACAGGATGATACCTTGACCCACACATCTTTACCTGTTATCCGACAAGGGTCGACTTTAAACGAAGTCTATAGAAAATTCGAGATTTCTTGGCCCAAAATAGGGGGTCGACTTTTACATGAGATCGACTATTACTGAAATATATATATATATACATATATATCTTTTTCCACCACTCCCCCCTCACACCCTCTCAGAACTCCTATCGTTCGCACCATTCTCCTGATGAAGTCTTATGCCCAAAATATCGCTCCCATTCCCTACTTTCAAGCGTGAACCTAATACCTAACACCTTTCGTAATTGTACACCTTGTTGTTGTTATTTACTTTTCCAATATATATATATATATAATGTTTAATATATTATAGAAATGGTTTTTACAGGACTGGAATTCTTTCTTTCAAAAGAAATCATCAAGAAAGCATATATATATAGAGAGAGACAAATAGATAGATAGATATATTTCTTTATTAATTCTCCTTCTAAAGTGATACTTAAAGAAGGGAATCAATTGTTGTCCGGAGAGAAAAGCATCTGTCCTCAGTCCTCTCAATCTCGTCCACCATATAACCTCTTTCACCATAGCCACTGTCCAGAGGAAAACCGCCTCTTTTTCGTTTTTGAAAGAGGCTGGCGGTTTGATCCTTACTATGGACTCGGCAGTCAACTGGATTTGTCCCATATGCGACAGTAGTTGTTAGATAGATAGATAGATAGATAGATAGATAGATAGATAGATAGATAGATAGATAGATAGATTTCTTTATTAGCCACAAGGGCGCACAAGAAAAGGGGACAATACAAAGACATGCCGGGGATTTTACATACAGTCGTGTAAAAAATATAAAAACAAACAATTACAACAATCGAAATCCCCAATAGGGGGGAGGCGCCACAAATGGGTTGTTTAATACCCCGTCGATAGAACAACCCTCAACTCCAGGAGCGTGTTGTGCAAGTGCTCCTTTCTTCCTTTTTCTCTTTTCCTCAACCTACAGGCTTATAAACAGAGAAGACCCAATCACTCGGCCATTTTCGCTTCATTCACCCACCTTTCAGTAAATTTACTGGGGTGCAGTGCCTCTCTCTCCACCCTGATTCTCCTTCTAAAGTGATACTTAAAGAAGGGAATCAATTGTTGTCCGGAGAGAAAGGCATCTGTCCTCAGTCCTCTCAACCTCGTCCACCATATAACTTCTTTCACCATAGCCACCGTACACATCGGTGCACTATGGCGAGCTGATTGCAGGGAGGAGAGAGAGCTCAGTAACAAGAGTCAGAGGCAAGGGGAGAGCACAGCCGACACTACAACACTTTAACTAATGCTGCGCCTCTCTTTCGTTTTTGAAAGAGGCTGGCGGTTTGATCCTTACTATGGACTCGGCAGTCAACTGGATTTGTCCCATACGCGACAGTATTTGTTCGGCATAATTCCACAGGTCGGTTACGCCCGGGCAGTGTACAATTGCGTGAAGGACTGTTTCAATGTCCTGCGCGCATCTTGGACACGTCCTCTTGGAAGGATCCCTGCCGGGGCGTCCGTGCCTGTAGATCTTGTCACGAACCGGTAGAGCTCCTCGGTAGCACTGCCAGGCCAGGGACCTCTGGAAGTTGTCCATAGGTCCCGGGCGGAAAGTCCTACCAAACAGACTGGTGAGCTCATCGTCTTCGACGCCTAGAGTCTCTCCGAGCACGTCGTCGCCCTTGTAACGTACAATCCCTCTATAGAATGTCGAAGTGGAGTCTCCACTAATTGCTGCGCCCGCTTGCCACAGGACTGTGAGCGCCTGAGCGCATTCAATGTGCCAGGCGCCCATCGTTTTCGGTCTTTTCTTCACCCAGGACTGCAGCTCCGTCAGCGAGACGAGCTGTGGGAAAGCCTGTCTCACAAACGGTGCCCACACCGGTTGTGGGTCGGTGAGGAATACCTGGAGATGCCGCAGCCTCAGCGCATGTTTGCGCATCATCAGCCACGGGATTCCCAGCCCTCCGTTGGAAGGGTGCTGACAGCAGACGGATCTCCTCACCAGCGGAGCCTGCTTCTTCCACAGAAACTGGAAGAGCATGCGTTCCATCTTGGCGAGGTGTTCACGGGGACAAGGCACGACAGTCATGCGGTAGTAGATGACGGACGCTATGAAAGTGTTCGCCACCTCCGTTCGACCTTTCAAGGACAGTTTGCACTCTGCCCACTTCTGAGTGAGTGCAAACACCTTGGCCATGACCTCGTTCCAGTTTTTCTCCACCTGGAGGTCTGGACCGAACCAGACCCCGAGCAATTTCACCGGTCCGTCCGTCCAGCGTCCAACGACGCTGTCGGACGTAATCGGTTTGCCTCTCCACGTCCCGAGTTGCAAACCGACAAACTTGTCCGGGTTTAGTTTTGCTCCCGTCAGCGTTTCGTATTCTTTCAGTAAGTTGCTGATCACCCCGATTTCCAAGGTGCTCGACACCATTCCCGTCACGCCGCTTTGCGCAGTCCCGGTTGTAGAGGGATTCCCTGCAACAGCTCCAATTTCCGCAGTAGTGGCTCTAGAGTCAATACATACAGAATGGAGGAGAGAGGGCACCCCTGTCGAATGGAACGCGTGATTGCGAACGGCTCCGATAGGTAGCCGTTCACCTTGACCCTCGAGCAGATGCTGGTGTGCATCGCCTCGATCCATCCTCTGAACACGAGACCGAAACCGGCCGCCTTGAGAACCGCTTCCAAGTATCGATGGTCGACCCTATCGAATGCCTTAGACTGATCCAAGTTGATCAGAGCCCCACTGAAGCCGGGTTTACTACCCACCCTCTCTATGATGTATCGCATGAGGTGGAGGTTGTCGTGTATGGACCTGGTCAGGATTGCACGCGTTTGCGTTTCCCTACCAGGTTCTCGGCGACAAGCGCCAACCTCGTCGCTAGCACCTTGGCCAAAATCCTTAACTCTGTGTTGAGCAGAGTTATGGGCCTGAAGTTGTTAATTTCGTCCTCCTTGTTCTCGTCTTTCCTGATCAGCGTTACTACGCCCTTGCCTGCAGAACTGGGAATTCTCCCGTTCTGCTGCCAATTGCAGTAGACGGCTTCGAGGACGCCAGAGAACAAGTCCGGCATGCCTATGTAAAATTCGTAGGGTAGACCATCTAGACCGGGTGACTTGCGTTTTCCGCAGCGGCCCAGAGCGTATCTCAGTGTCCGTGATCGGTCTTTCGCAGAACTCGGCGTCCGTGTTCGAGAGACGCGGTAGGCCGTCGAGGTATGAACTAAAGTCCATTGCCCCGTTCGGCTCAACGTCGTTCTGCTCAAACAGTCGCGCAAAGTGCCGCTGAAAGGCCGCGCACATTTGATTGGGGGTCAAGTAGCACGCGTCTGTTTTGATAGATAGATAGATAGATAGATAGATAGATAGATAGATAGATAGATAGATAGATAGATAGATAGATAGATAGATAAATAGATAGATAGATAGATAGATAGATAGATAGATAGATAGATAGATAGATATTCCCATTTATAATCATATTATTACATACGAAGTTAACAAACTGTAATGGTTTTATGCGAATGACGTCGTTGAATAGTAACAGACTACACTGTGTTTACTATATAAATAATATTTTCTAATTTAAACACCAGGCCAGCAATTTTGAGGAGAGGGTGAAAATAAACTATTAGGGTAACACAAAATTCACAGTTTATATGATTGTTCATATATTCATTAATACTGCTCCTGGACTGCAAATAATAAATAAGCTCAACATTATTGCCGTCATTATTGACGACACCGGTCTACTAGTATATAAATATAATAAATATATAGCAAATATCTCAAAAAAAAAATGTTAAAACTCGATATGAAAAGAGCAGACGACAATGATTACGATGATGACGTAGACAACGATAACGATGGCGACGACGTTGGTGATAATGATAATAATGGTAATCGTCATCATCATCATCATCATCATCATCATCACGGGATGATATGCGAGGAGGGTGGAGAAGGAAATACTGCTACTGAAGGAAATATGTGTTGTGTAGTAGTAGTAGTATTAGTAGTAGTAGTAGTAGTAGTATTAGTAGTAGTAGTAGTAGTAGTAGTAGTAGTAGTAGTAGTAGTAGTAGTAGTAGTAGTAGTAGTAGTAGTAGTAGTAGTAGTGGTGGTGGTGGTGTTGGTGTTGGTGGTGTTGGTGGTAGTAGTAGTAGTAGTGGTGGTGGCGGTGGTGGTGGTGGTGGTGGTGGTGGTAGTAGTAGTAGTAGTAGTAGTAGTAGTAGTAGTAGCGGTGTTGGTGCTAGTGGTGGTGGTGGTAGTAGTAGTAGTAGTAGTAGTAGTAGTAGTAGTAGTAGTAGTAGTAGTGGTGGTGGTGTTGGTGTTGGTGGTGTTGGTGGTGTTGGTGGTAGTAGTAGTAGTAGTGGTGGTGGTGGTGGTGGTGGTGGTGGTGATGGAAGTAGTAGTAGTAGTAGTAGTAGTAGTAGTAGTAGTAGTAGTAGTAGCAGTGTTGGTGCTAGTGGTGGTGGTGGTAGTAGTAGTAGTAGTAGTAGTAGTAGTAGTAGTAGTAGTGATTGTGACTATGCTGGTAGTAGCAATAATTGTTTCTACTTTAGGCACAAGGCCAGCAATTACTCAGTGCATTACTGGTACTTTATTTTATCGACCCCGTAAGGATGAAAGGCAAAGTCAACCTCGGCGGGATTTGAACTCAGATCGTAAAGGGACGTAACTATGCTGGAAAGCATGGCGTCCGACCCTCTACCGATACTGCCGATCCACAGCAATAATAGTACAGATTGGTAACAGCTGCGATTTAGACGCTGTTGCTACTGCTGCTCTGCTGCTACTGCTGCTGCTGCTGCTGCTGGTGATACTGACGAGGATGATGACGACGACGATAACAATGGCGATGATGTCAACCGAAATGATGATAACGATAGGATGGATGTAGTGATGAAGGGGCGATGGCAGCGATGATGACGACGTTGATAATGATGATGGCGATGAAGATGATGATGACGACAATGATGATGATTACGATGATGATGATTACGATGACGATGTTGACGACGAGGAAGACGATGGCGGCGTGGTGATGATGTTTAATGAGAAATGTGAAAAGAAAATGATGACACAAGAAAAAGAGATGCATGCATGCACATCGTTGATAAACAGCAAATACATTCCGTTGTACTTTAACATCTGGAACTGATGTCGCTAACCTGTAAGAATTTACAGTCTTGCAGCAGTACTTGGTGACTTCCTGCTGCATATAGCAGAACTGTATTTCTGCAGTGCTTACTTATAGCAGCATACTCATTCATACAACCGTCCCGCCTGCCAGGTTTGCCTTCTCGGCTTGTCAGCTAGCCACCCAGCCAGCCCAGCCGGACCAACCAGCCCAGCCAGACCAACCAGCCCAGCCAGACCAACCAGCCCAGCCAGACCAACCAGCCCAGCAAAACCAGCCCAGCAAAATCAGCCCAGCCCAGCCCAGCCAAACCATCCCAGCCCAGCCAAACCAGCCCAGCCCAGCCAAACCAGCCCAGCCCAGCCAAACCAGCCCAGCCCAGCCAAACCAGCCCAGCCAGCTCACCCAGCCAGCTACCCAGCCAGCTCACCCAGCCAGCTTACCCAGCCAGCTCACCCAGCCCAGGCCAGCCAAACCAGCCCAGCCCAGGCCAGCCAAACCAGCCCAGCCCAGGCCAGCCAAACCAGCCCAGCCAAACCAGCCCAGCCAAACCAGCCCAGCCCAGGCCAGCCAAACCAGCCCAGCCCAGGCCAGCCAAACCAGCCCAGCCCAGGCCAGCCAAACCAGCCCAGCCCAGGCCAGCCAAACCAGCCCAGCCCAGCCAAACCAGCCCAGCCCAGGCCAGCCAAACCAGCCCATCCAGCCAAACCAGCCCATCCAGCCAAACCAGCCCATCCAGCCAGCCCACCCAGCCAAACAGCCCAGCCCTACCAGCCCAGCTCAGCCCAGCCCTACCAGCCCAGCTCAGCCCAGCCAAACCAGCCCACCCCAGCCCAGCCAAACCAGCCATGCCCACCCAGCCCAGCCAGCCCAGCCACCCAGCCAGCCCAGACAGCCCAGTCAGCTCAGTCAGCCTGCCAAACCTTCCAATCCGGCCTGCCAGACCTGCCAGTCCGGCTGCCAGACCTTCCAGCTCGGCCTATCACACCCGTCAGCCGGGCCAGCCAGCTCAGTCAGGCTGCTCAGCTAGCCCGTCAGTCCGGTCAGCCAGCCATCCCTGTCAGCCAGCCATTCCGGTCAGCCAGCCCGTTATCAGCCAGCCCGTTATCAGCTAGCCAGCCAGCGAGCCCAGCCAGTCCAGTCAGCCAGATTACCAGTCTTCCAGCCATCCAGCTCACTAGCCATCCAGCCAGTTAACCATCCAGTCAGACATCCAGCAGGTTAACAGTCCAGCCTGCCAGTAAACCTCCAGCTAACCCAACCATCCACCCCAGCACACTAGGCATGCAACCAGCCAGTCAAGCGATCAGGCAATCAGAGAAATCAGTTAGACGGGATGTCAGACAGGCAGTCATGCAGACATGCAGTCGTGCAGACTGGCAGTCATGCAGACAGTCAGTCGTGCAGACAGGCAGTCATGCAGACAAGCAGTCATGCATAACCTGGTAAATAGAAGGAACAACTGTTTCGTTTATTTACTCAAATAAGAAAGAAAGAATTAACGAAAATAAGAAGGAAAAGGCTGAATCTATACCTTTTTCTAGGCGGTATATCTCAGCTGCAGCCCGCGAACAAGATGACGAAAATACCGCCACAAAATACTGCCGGCGACACGCACTGCATCAGCCACTCCACCTCCCGGAGTTCCTTCTTCAGGCAGGATGCACTCCTACCAATTTTGCGGAGGAAAACGGTAGTTAGGGAACAGAGGACACCGGAGGTTTAATTGTAAACAAGAGAAAATGAAAACTCTCACACACACACACAACCGTTTGTGTGGTTACATATATTCATGCATATATTCTTTTGTTCTTTTATCCTTTTACTGGTTTTAGACATTAGACTATTTTCAAGTCTGGTACTTATATTATCGATCGCTTTTTGTCGAACCACTAGATCACGGGACATAAACACAGTCATATACAAATGAAAACACAGATATGGAGACACACATGTGCACACATTAGTGTTGCATCGATTAATAGGCGGGTAATCGGTATCGGCCATATCCGCCATTTTGCCGATTAATTGGTTTTGAAAATCGACCATTATTGTTTTCATACTACAAAGCCACGGGGGGGGGGGGGGCAGAGAAATTAGA
>OZ024741.1:99265405-99290405 GCA_964016885.1 Eledone cirrhosa
ATATATATATATATATAAATGAAATAGAATGAAACGAAATTTCATTTCTCACTCTTAGTACGGCACTTACAAACAAACAAACCGAGCATTATAATAAATGTTCGGTAAACCGATACGTGCATATATATATGTGTGCATGTATGTATATATATACATACTACTGTATGTCTGTATACATATATGTATGTACGTATACATACATACATACTTACATTTAAGTAAGTGCCGTATTAAGAGTGAGAAATGAAATTTCGTTTCATTCTATTCCATTTATCGTTTTCGGTGCGCCCGGCCGACTGAACTCACTCGATATGCAAATTAGGCTGCTCAGCCGTTAATATGCATAAGGAAAGTATATACTTTCAGACGTTCAACCATCTGGCAGGAAGGTATACGAAGCTGACGATAGCTAATAAGCTTGAAACTAGTACATCGTTCCTGTGTCAGTGTTGAACAAAACAGTGACGTGGTTGCCTAAACACTGTACGGCGTAATTCGGGCTGTTTGTTTGTTTACAAACAAACAAACCCAGCATTATAATAAATGTTCGGTAAACCGATACGTCCATATGTATATATCTGTGCATGTATGTATATATATACATACTACTGTACGTCTGTATACACATATGTATGTACGTATACATACATACATACTTACATATATATATATATATACACATAAATACATAAACGGAGAAAGCTATTAGCGATACTCCGACCAATTTCCAACTCACTCAACAAACAGGAAATACCGGAGTATATTCCCAATTAAACATTTCGGGTGCTAACTATATTGTATTGTGTGGATAATCGGCTGTATTATTTTATACGAGATAGGGCGGTGGATTGGCAGTATCGGTAGAGGGTCGGACGCCATGCTTTCCAGCATAGTTACGTCCCTTTACGATCTGAGTTCAAATCCCGCCGAGGTTGACTTTGCCTTTCATCCTTACGGGGTCGATAAAATAAAGTACCAGTAATGAACTGGGTAATTGCTGGCCTTGTGCCTAAAGTAGAAACAATTATTTTACATGAGATATATTAAAATCTCATTCCCCATACGATCGTTTCATTATAAGATTTCTACATGGTGGGTGAAATTTTACCAAGTTATGTAGAAGCTTGCATAAGATCAATGGATTCCCATGCAAGTGGGCGCTTATAAATATTCAGTGTGTACCCAATAATATCAATATTAATAACTAAATCAACTTTAATATTTAGCGATAATCTCCATCAGTGCTAGAAAGAGCTGCCTAGGTTGTATGTCCAGCAGTTCTAAGGAAAATCTCACACTGTCCCCAAATGGGAGGGGGAGGTCATTGTGAAAAATAAAATAATATACACGCAAGTCAATGAACCCTGTCAAGAATTCAAATCTCGTACGAAGAACTCAATTGGATATGAAAAAATAAATATATGTGTGCACTGTTTTAAGGACACATATAGGTATTTTCTCAGGCAAAATAACAGATATGAGATACAAGAACAAACAATCAATATTCATATAAAAAAAAAATAAAGAGAGTCATACCTTATATCGGGAAAATTCATGTCTGGCGATCCAAGAGTATAATACATAAATACATAAACGGAGAAAGCTATATATATGTATGTAAAAGGTAAACAGAAATAACAACACAATCGGTACAGTATATGGAAGGGATATATTAGGTTAACGCTTGATATAGCAGAATGAGGGTTTTAACGTTTCAGACACTAGTCCTTCATCAGAAGAATATATATATATCTATCTATCTAGGGCGGGCAACATTCCCGAGATCCATGGACGAGTCCTCTCCAGCGGTCTCTGTCCCTCATTATCGCTGCCATGTTCTGCATCTCCAACAGACCAGTGTCTGTCCTTAGGGCATCAACATACGTTAACCTTGGTCTTCCTCTTCCAGTGTGTCCATGCAGGGACACCCACAGGAGCACTGAGTGCAGTGTCAACTCTGGATGTAGGTGAACATGTCCAGCTAACCTCAGTCTCCTCTGTGTCACTTTTGAGCTGACTTTTAGGAGGCTCTCGTACAGCTCTGTGTTTTTCATCCTCAGTGTATACTGATTAATGTTCAGAGCCATCCTCAGCATTCTCGTGTAGCACCCATCCACCATCTGAGTGAGTTTCTTGGTCAGTGTCCAAGTCTCAGACCCGTACAACAGCACAGACTCCACTACAGCAATGAAGAGGCGGATCTTGAAGTCTTCACGAAGGTCCGACTTCCACACCGATCTCAAACTGTGGCACGCCGCCCAGGCTTTGCTTTTCCTCTCAACCACATCATCTTCCGTATATATATAGCCATCGACTGTTTACAGCTATTTTCTACATTCGAGATACCTATATTTTCTATGAATTGCATAACTACTCAGCGCTCGATAGTTTTAAACATTCACAAGCTATTCTATTATCTATCTAATTTAGACGCCCGTTGTTCTCAGAGGGCCCTTAGCTCAATATTTTGAGAACTCGGCCAGAAATGAGAGATACGGTGTTCCATTCTTCGTAGAGTCTACTGTCCACGTTTTGAGTCCATAGGGTTATTTTACCAGATTTTCTAAGCTATTATTTATAGCATTCGACTGTTCATAGTTATTTTCTACATCTAAGATTCCTATATTTTCTATGAATATATATATATAGAGAGAGAAAGACAGAAAAAGATAGGTAGATAGGCTGATTTATTATTTTTTTATTGACCGAAATCACACGTATACCTATGTCTAAATAAATACATATTCATACACACATACATACATACATAATGATGGCTGCCCCATCGTTATCGAGTATGACCATTGCACGATATACCATTATTAATAATTATCAATTAATTCTATCGTGCAATGCCTGTGCGTGAAAATTTTTTTTAAAGTGAGGAAAAACTGTGCACTGAGCCAATCCCACTCTCTGAACAACAGTAACTATAACCTGGAAAAAAGAAAAGATCAAGATCATCGCTAACTACTGAGTCGCAAGTTTTATGTCGGAGTTACATACATACATACATCATCTGTCCCGTAGTCTGGTGGACAGCACAGATGACCTGGCAACCAGCTCCTTCCATTCCTCTCGTCTCTCCGCCCTCCTCATGGTTACGCCCAGCCTCATGTCGTCCTTCTATCTCTTTCTCTGTCTGCGTCTCTTCCTTCCTCCTTGTATTGGTCTCTGCAGGACAGTCTTAGCAAGCCCTGCAGATCTTGTCACGTGCCCGTACCATCTCAATTTGCGTTTTTTTTTTTTTTACAATGGACAGCAGGTCTTCGTAGGGCTTGATGGCTTGCCAAATTCTGTTTCTCACCTCCTCATTGGAGATGCGGTCTCTCTAGCTGATGCAAAGGATCATTCTGAAGCACCTCGTCTCCGTAGTCTGTATTCTTCTTTCCAGATCTGCTGTTATAACTGTAAGTCTTACACAATAATTATTGTCCACGACTCACAGGCATGCAAGAATATGAATATGACCAAAGAGTGCGTCAATCATACATACATACATATACATACATACATACATACATACATACATACATACATACATACATACATACATACATACATACATACATGCACACATAGTGGCTGCCAACTCGTTTTCGAGTACGGCCACTACTTTATATCCATGTAGGAGAACCCCTACCGACGCGCTGAACGAGTGTGACTTTTTAGTCCAGCCAGCGACTTGAAAACTCTGGTACAAACACTACACTTGTGACAATTATTAACCCATAGTGCTGGGCCCTTGGTACCATGTGACGACAAGTGCGGAGAGATCTCCAGATATAAAGCAATGCCTGTGCCGTGAAGCTTTTATAGTGAGCAAAGGCACTGCACAAAGCCAGTCCCACTCTCTTAACCAATATGATATTTACCAAAAAGAAGAACAAGTCAACATCATTGGATACCATCAGGGTTGCAGGTGTTATACATACATACATACATACATACATACATACATACATACATACATACATACATACATCAAAGATTAGTGAAAAGGAGAATATTTATGCAGAACTGATGAGAAATCTGCAGATACTCCACTCTGATTACACCTTCTGATTTATGCCTGTGATTATTGTGGTACTGGGATATGTTAGTAACTGCCTCAATACAAATCTTGAGAAGCTGGGCTTCACAGGAACAGAAAGAACACAACTAGTTAGGAAACTACAAGTACAATCCATTAATGGAACAGTAAAAATATGTAAAACATTCCAAAAATGTTGCATCTAATAACTGCATATACACATGTACAGATACAAAGCATATACACATGTACACATACAACTCAAAACATACACATCCACACATACAATAACATCCATATCTACACATGCATGCATGCATGCATACATACATATCTACCTAGTTGATGTTGTGTAAATTCCAATGAGAGAGTCTTGTGTCTATGTTAGAAACTGACTCTCTCTCTATTGGTAAAACTTTGTGAAATTATAAAACCAGAAGAACATACATACATACATACATATATATATATACATACATATATATATATAAAGAGAGAGGGGGGAGAGACGGATACATGAATGGAAAGAGGAATATGTGGATGGATTTGATGAAAATCCCCAAAACATCAAATGGGTTTTCATAATTTCAACATAATTAAAGAAAAGATGATCTTTCTTTTGTGCATTTATACTTATATAGTCAATACAATTATCTGAATGAGCTACTGTGTATATGTTTATGTTTGCATTTGTATATATTTTATATATTAAAATAAACGTGTCTCATTATATGAATGTTTGTATTTAAACATACGGTTTAAGTATGTATATATAATCTTTGAATGAATGAACAGTGTGTATGGGTGTGTTTCAACACAGATATTTTAACGTGTAAGTGTGTATTGGAATATACTTATTTGACTGTGAATATGTATTGAAATACACTGCTTCCAGTGTTAGTATTCAAACATCACTATATTCTGATGTATATATATATATATATATATATATATATATATATATATATATATATATATATATATATATATATAGATATATATATAGATATATATGATACACTTAATACTTGTGTGTGTGAATGTATGTGTGTGTGTGTGTGTGTGTGCATGTGTGAGTGTAAGTGGTTTCATGAGTGTGTGTGTGTGTGTATTTGTGTATGGGGGCATGTATGTGTGTCTTCCGAGAAACGAATATGTGAATATATCCTTCAAACCAAAAGCATATTACTTTTTCACTTTTGGTACCGAATGTACCCTAACTGAAGCACTTGTTACATTAAATTCATTGATAGTTTGGGGCTGTGTGCCTTTGTACCTATATGAATAGTTTCGCAAAAATCTGCATCTTACGCAAAAGTAAAAGAAATTACACCTACCCTCATTCACATTGTCTATCTCTGTCCGGCTAACACATAGTGTGTGTGTGTGTGTGTGTGTGTGTGTGTGTGTGTGTGTGTGTGTGTGTGTGTGTGTGTGTGTGTGTGTGTGTGTGTGGAATGCAGGTGTGTGTGTGTGTGTGTGTGGAATGCAGTTGATGTACAGTTAATTATCGTGTAATTGACCACTGCACACGAAAGAACCGTGTGTGTATTTCAAACAGTTAAGAATCTGAATCTGAAGGATTAGCAAAGTGGTCTGTGCGGGGTATAGGTGCGGCTAACGATGGAAGGAAAGTTAGTTGAGGCTGGTTTATGTGGTATGTAATTATCTAGAACTAAGAGGCAGGGGTTGTGATAGTAACGGTAGAAAAAGAAAAGTGAAGATGGGGTGTTTATTTAGATTAGAGGCAAGCCTGGATTAACCATTAAGCAAAATAAACATATACTTTGAGCATCAAGGGAATAAAGGCACTATTATATTCAAATGCATTTATCATTCAAATAGAATTTTTTTTTTTTACAGACTTTATATATGGGAGGCACCATAAACTTTTAAGTGCTTAGTACCTCAAAAGTACTTAATCCAGTCAAGGATAATGTTTGAAGTGGTCTGATGAATGTCTTCTTGCCGACTACTCGATGTCTGTATCGGAAACACCGCCACAGATGTGGGAACAGTAGTCAATTGTGGATCTCATTTGAACTTTGTAGGGAGTTAACATTTGGTAAGAGCTGAAGTATGAGTTTTTTTCCATGAAGCAATGGCCAGACATAGGAACGCATATTTTTGCCATGTTATAAATTTGGTTTAGCCAGGAAGATTATGTTATGAGTCTTAACATTAACTGCAACTTTAATAGTTTTGATTGCATGTTGCCTATAACTAGAAGCCGGAATGCAATGAACAGAAGAGTGTGTTTAACCTAGTAGTAAGAGTAGCATACGCTACGAATCTCGCATTTTCAAAAGCCCTGCTTTTATGTATTATACGGCCTTCAACTTTAGAAATGACTATGGCGATAAAATTTGATCGAATATTCCGAATATTTCCGAAATCCAGTACATCAAAATTAAACAAATTACAGTAATCATTTTGATTACGTTTGGCAACGTTCAATAGGCAGGTTTCATTTTTGTCAGATGCTAATTAATAGGCTTGCTATTTTCCATTGCTTTGTTTTAATGCATTAAACTCGTCATACACTAAGTGAGCTTAATTATTAATCATAATGAATTTAGTTAGAGCGCATCATTAAATCAAATCGGGATTTTAAAGCAGGTAAGATACATTTTATTGTGTTCAGTTTCTACTTTAACCTTATACTATCATGCCAAACTGCAACACAAATGATGGTTTCTGATTTAGGCACAAGGCCAACATTTTTGGGAGAGGGGAAAGTCAATTAAATCGACTCCAATGCGTTACTGGTACTATGTTTTATCGACCCCGTAAGGATGAAAGGCAAACCTAACCTCGGCGGGATATGAAATCAAAACGTATAGGAACTTAACTATATGCCGCAAAGCCTGTTGTTCGACGAGATGCCAATCTACCGCCCTAACTATAGCACAAATACAGATTAATAGTTACATTTTAACATAGTTACAGCGTTAGACCACTAAAAATAATTTGTATTGCTTCTATAATAATCTTAGCTAAATTCACTCCCGATATTTTTTTCGCAATGAAGTGGGGTTCTAGAAATCTTATGATAAACGTTTCGTTTTCATTTCATAGAAGTTATATAAGAAATACTGTTAGATTTTGTTTTTGTTTTTCTAACATCCATATATAATATAACATTTTCTATCAGTGCTGAAAATGATCAATCATTTATGCAAGTTGCTTTTCTTGTCTGAAGTTAATTTCTCTTTTGTGAGCATTATTTATTTTTCTTTTAAAAAAGCGTTTATTTATTACTATAACGCAATCATGGAGGGTACTGCAGACAATTTAAGTTTTAACTAATAGTACACTGCTAACTGGTATAATCACCCATTATTAAACACTGTAGTATCCATCCAGTCAATTTTTTTTTCTATACATACAGATTATGGATAAAACTGAACCATTGGAAAGAAAGGAACAGGAAATTGGCAGGCAAAGACACAATCGACAAAACACATGAAAATAGTTGAAAGAACATAAAAATGGAAAAGACGAAGTGGTGGCAGTTTGAGAATCTTAAGGTGAACTAAAGCTATTGAAAAACGGATATATTGTAATACTATTGCAAAATTTAAATAAGGTTAATGGGCTTTGCAATGAAACAAGAATTGCAATAACCCATTTCTTTCTATAAACGCATGATTGAAGACGATGTTGTTAGAGAAGGCGAACATTATGGAAAAGATGTCATTGTAGCAAGAATTAAACTGCGACCTCTGACACCACTCCACCATTTACCATTTTTACAATGTCAAAAAAGTTGCCAATATTGTGCAAGATGAAGTTTTCTAGTGTTAAAACTTTCTTGGTAGGGTGGTATTATTTTAGGTTTCATGGCGGTGAATTGGCAGTATCGGTAGAGGGTTGGACTCCATGCTTTCTCGTATAGTTACGTTCCTTTACGGTATGAGTTCAAATCCCGTCGAGGTTAACTTTGCCTTTCATCCTTACGGAGTCGATAAAATGAAGTACCAGTAATGTACTGGGTATTTGCTGGCCTTGTGCCAAAAGTAGAAACAATTATTTTAGGTTTCTTGTATATCACAACTGTTTACAATTGCTAGATGTTTGCTAATTTGGACTCCTTGTTTGGTGCATAAACTTGCACCACCCACAGAGACAAATCTTTCAGCCTAAACTTCAAGAGGCAAATCCTTCCTCCTAATGGAATCCAGTCCATAACACATTCTGACAGTCGGGGACTTGTGAGTATCTCGCTTGAGGGTCCAGTCAGATCAGTTGGAGGTGGTTGCTTTTGATAGGACCCGCTGGAAGGAGTGTTTGAGGACTCTGCCTCCACAACCCTCTCAGGTATAAGTGGGTGAAGAAGAAGAAGAAGAAGAAGAAGAAGAAGAAGAAGAAGAAGAAGAAGAAGAAGAAGAAGAAGAAGAAGAAGAAGAAGAAGAAGAAGAAGAAGAAGAAGAAGTCTTAATTTGGTATTCTTAAAGGCTAACTGCCATGGTGATGGAGAAAATGTCAACATAATTTACCGCGCCTAAGCCGTAGTCTTCCATGTCTAACCTTCTACATGTTTCAAACGTTGGCTAGCAGGTAAATATCTGGCTTTAAGTTAAATAATAAATAATGGAATCCTTGAATTCATTTTGATTATCACGCAGTGCTGCATACATTGATCCTTCAAATATGCAGTTGAGTCACTAAATATAACTATATTTCAGCTGTTTGGTGGAATACATATTTAACAGAACAATGATGATTGGCCTATTTACCTCTCTTGCCTCATGCTAGCTGGTTGATATATATTGATAAGACAAATATGTAGTGTTATACAAATAATCATATTTCCTTAAAATAGTTAGGTTTCGATTCAAGTAATGACTAAGTATCTCTAGACTTTTAGTAATATCCCAAAACGATGTAACATATGAGACATTTCTCGACTCTGAAAGTTCTACACAAGAATTATGGTCACATTTAGTCTGCAAACCAAAATATTCTAAATTTCGGCTCATATATTACGTCTGATAGTATACAGTTCTCTAACTGCTATAGATCAGTCAATATATCAATATGATCAACCCTCCGAAACGATCGTAAAACAATGAAAAAATTATGTAAAGTAACTTACTTGCCTTTGTTATTATTATCATTGTTAAACTAATATCTAACACATATATAAATATATATATATATATATATATATATATACACACATATATACACACACATACATACATACATACATACATACATACATACATACATACATACATACATACATACATACATACATACACACACACATACATACATACATACATACATACATACATACATACATACATACATACATACATATATACATGTATACATACATACATACATACATACATATATACATGTATACATACATACATGTATACATACATACATACATACATACATACATACATACATACATATACACATGTATACATACATACATGCATACATACATACATACATACATACATACATACACACATACATACGTACATACATACGTACATACATACATACATACATACATATATACATACATATATACATACATACGTACATACATACGTACGTACGTACATATATACATACATACATACATACATACATACATACATACATACATACATACATACATACATACATACATACATACATACATACATACATACATAATGGCTGCGATAGCTGGCACCTTCAAAATTTGCAAAACATTCTTGCGATTCAAGGGATGACAATTTCTTTTCTTTTACAACCTTGCCACCAGGACGGTGGCCGGTCAAAAAAATATACTCAAAATTAAGAGAAAGAGAAAACATACATACATACATACATACATACATACATACATACATACATACATACATACATACATACATACATACATACATATATATATCAGCACATTCTTTATTATTCCAACCCTACACTTGGATAATTTTTAGATAATAAGATAAATATTTAAATATTTTTACCTTTATTTGGTGGCTGTTTTTGTTTAAATTATAATTTCCCTCCACTGATACAGCCCCTGTCACGTCTTAATATTAATATTTTGTTGACGTCATAATTAATTCTCTTGCTATCTCAGCTCTTACTATCACAATACATAATACCCCTCTATCACGACCACCATTAGCACCACCAGCATCAGCATCCCCCACAAAAACTACCCACAGTCCACAACACCATACCACACAGTCTAGCCCGCCACTACACCACCAAGTACTCTTATCACCACACACACTTTACCTCTATAACATACACATTATATCCATTACAACCAACCACCACCCTACAGCACACGCTACCCACTCTTCTGCACAACCTACTACTACATACACTACCACCACTCACTACCACTAGCCACAGTATCACTACACACAACCACCACACACTACTATCGAACACACATGCCATCACACACTACCATCACACATACTGTCACCACACACTACTATTACACACAATGCCATCACACTTTGCCACCACACACTACCATCACACATACTATCACCACACACTACTATTACACACAATGCCATCACACTTTGCCACCACACACTACCATCACACATACTGTCACCACACACTACTATTACACACAATGCCATCACACTTTGCCACCACACACTACCATCACATACTGTCACCACACACTACTATTACACACAATGCCATCACACTTTGCCACCACACACTACCATCACACATACTGTCACCACACACTACTATTACACACAATGCCATCACACTTTGCCACCACACACTACCATCACATACACCACTACAGACGCCACCACCATCTACAACGCTACTACTACGACCACCACTACCGCCACACACACTAACACTGTACACCATTATACACCACTACCTCCAGCAACTCTACCAACACTACACCTCCACCACTATCACCTCCACCACTATCACTACTTCTACCACCATTACCGCCACAACCACCACAGAAAACATTACCACCACCAACAACAACATCACAACTACTTCTGTAACCACCACCACCACCACCGCCACCACCACCTCCAGCACAACTACCACCACCACCACTGACAACAACAACAACAACATCACAACCACTTCTGAAACCACCAACACCATCACCACCACCACCAGCACAACTACCACCACCAACACTACCACCACCACCACCTACATCACCACCACTTCTACAACCACCGCCGCCACCACCAGCACAACTACCACCACCAGCATTACCACCACCAACAACAACATCACAACCACTTCTGAAACCACCAACACCATCACCACCACCACCAGCACAACTACCACCACCAACACTACCACCACCACCACCTACATCACCACCACTTCTACAACCACCGCCGCCACCACCAGCACAACTACCACCACCAGCATTACCACCACCAACAACAACATTACAACCACTTCTGAAACCACCAACACCACCACCACCACCACCACCACCACCACAACTACCACCACCAACACCACCACCACCACCACCACCACCACAACTACCACCACCAGCATTACCACCACCACCACCACCACAACCACTTCTGAAACCACCAACACCACCACCACCACCACCACCACCACAACTACCACCACCAACACCACCACCACCACCACCACCACCACCACCACCACCACAGCTACCACCACCAGCATTACCACCACCAACAACAACATCACAACCACTTCTGAAACGACCAACACCACCACAACTACCACCACTTCTACAACCACCGCCACCACCACCACCACAACTACCACGACCAGCATTACCACCACCACCAACAACATCACAACCACTTCTGAAGCCACCAACACCACCACCACCACCACCACCACCACCACCAACATCACCACCACTTCACAACCACCGCCGCTACCACCAGCACAACTACCACAACCAACATCACCACCACTTCACAACCACCGCCGCCACCACCAGCACAACTACCACCACCAGCATTACCACCGCCAACAACATCACAACCACTTCTGCAACCACCCCTACCACCACCAGCAACACTACCACCAGCAGCACCACCCCTACCACCACCACCACCGCCACCGCCGCCACCACTACCAGCACCACCACTACCACTACCACCACCACCGCCACCGCCGCCACCACCACTACCACTACCACCACCATCGCCACCGTCATCTACCTAGCCATATTTCTTAATCCTCACATTAATATTATTTTTCATTTTTTCCATAATGTTCTGTTGTTTTCAGTCATTTTGAGTTCTGTTGTTACTTTTGTTGTTAGTTGTGTTGTGTTTTTTCTGTTGAGTTTATTGTGTTGTGTTTGCTGTATTATGTTTGTTGTGTTATATTTGCTTTATTGTATTATTCGAATTTATTGTTTTCCTTCTGTTGTTCGCCTGTACTCTTGTCTATGTTTCTTGTTATTGTTGTTGTTGTGATTGTTCTGTTGTTTTTTATGCTGTTTGTATTGATGCATTTATTTATTTCATTGTATTATCGTTCTTTAACTTTTTGATTTTATTGTTAATTTCTTTTTTCTTTTTTGCATTTCATGTTTAGTTTCGTTTGGTTTTGGTGTATTTTTTTTGTTTTTTGTTTTTTTGTTTCTAACCTCCTTCTCCCCTCTGCCACCCCTCCTTTTATCTATCGATTTTCGTTAATTTGATCTTTCTCGATATTTCTAATTCTGCTAGTAAATCTATGTCCTTCCATTTAAGGTGAATTAAAGAAGTCTGTTGCTTTCGAAGAATTCGCTGACTAGAACTACATACGCTCTTTTACAAATAAGAGAGCTTCTATCTGGTTGCATGACCTGCTAGAAATAGTAGTTGAATCTATCTCAAATCGCACCCCACCGTCTTAGATAATGTGCTCCTGGGTCCCATGAACATAGAAAAAGGACGAAATGGCGTGATTTTTGCTATACGATTGTTCATAGGTCTGCCTGTTCACAGTTGTTCTGCTGCTAAACAGTAATTACACACACACATACACACAGACACACACATACACAGACATACACAGTGCGCGCACACGCACACACACACACACACACACACACACACACACACACACACACAGGTGGGTCTCCGTCTGTTTCGACGATGATTGTTTCATTTGTTCGATTAGCTGAACGACCTGCTCATGAAATGAACCTAAGTGGCTAAGCATTCCACAGATATGAGAACCATTAGCGTAATTCACAGGAACATTCAGCATGATACAGTGTATGACAAGTTTACCCCTTTGAATTAAAGATACAATCGATCCGACGGGGTCCTTCCAATCAGTTCCTGTCCATATCATTTCACTCACAAGGCATTAATCGACTCGAGTCTATCGTCAGTGACATTTATCCAAGATGTCACCCGGGACCTAATGATTGTGGAGCGAATTTTTTAATCATGCTATGTCCACTACTTCTTGTGACGCTAAACTCTGCCAGTTGCAGACTGCGCATCAACATGTGATACCTCTCTCCACAAAGTTTGATCACCAGCAGCAGAGTTCAAAGAGCAAAGATCAAGTCTAGTCCATAAGTTGACATTATTAAGCCAATGTCCACTACACATGGTGGATTTTCCGTCGGGCTCGACGAAGAACATTCAGTTGTTCGACTAATTGATTTCCTACATGAGAAATTAACATAGAAGAAAATGTGTGTAAGCTGGAGATAAACCACGTCGAATCGACGTGACAAAATATGACCAGGTTGGACCTTAAAACTGTAGCTACAATTCTAAAGAGAGGGAGAGGGGAAAGAAAGTGAGAGAGAAAAATAGATATATAGAGAGAGATCAACAACGCTACTGAAATAAATTGACTTTGGCAGGATTTGAACTCAGAGCCAAAAGGCCGGATCAAATACCGCAAGCAACTCTATCCGACACGTTAACGACTCGGCCAATTCCCCGTCTTACACACATATAAACGCACGCACACACGCACACACACACACACACACACACACACACACACACACACACACACACACACACACACACACACACACACACACACACGTACACACGCATGTTATACTTTCATGATAAACGCACAACATAAAACCCACGCACATATAATCAGATAAATATACACTCTTGCACATACACAAACACCTAAACACGCACACATAAACTCATAGATACATACTAACAAACATATATACAGACATACATGCATATATACAGGCATAAATACACACATACATACAAACATACATATATACATACATACAAACATACATACAACATATATACAAGCATACATACAATCATACATACATACAAACACATATTCATACAGACATATTCACACTATGTATTCAGCATACAACTAGTGTGTGTATGTGTATGAATGTGTTTTAGTTAGTTATTAATACCACATTGAAAATATTCCTCCTCTTTAGCGAAAACAAACAAAAACTCCCTCATTAATACACCTCCAGCCCATCCATTTCATGGCACATAATTATCTTTATAATTCACACACTATTTTTATTATTATTATAATTATTATTATTTTCATCATCATCCTCATCATCATTACTATTGCTATGATTATTATTGTCGTTGTTCTTGTTGTTATTGTTGAAGTTTAGTTGTTGTTGATGTTAATATTTTATTGGGCATTTTATTTTTCTTGATTCGTTGTTATACAAATTCTGCATTATCAATGTTATTGTTGATTCTGCGAAGGAAAACATCATTTTTATAATTTGTCATTGTAATGTTTCCTCATCCGTTGGCCTTGTGGCAGATAAAAGATATAGTACTATAATTATTATTAAAAGAAACCATAATTATTATTATCACTATTATAACACTTAAATTGCTGAATCTGTGCCAATATTAGAAATAATTATTATATCTCTTAACATTCTCAGTTCAAATCACCAAGGTCAATCTTGCTTCTCATCCTTCCGAGGTCGATAAAATAAAGTACCAGTTAAGAACTGGGGTTGATATAATAGATTCTCCCCTCCCACCCAAATTGCTGGTCAATCTTCCCTTTCATCCTTTTGGGATCGATAAAATAAGACAGCAGTCACGTACTAAGGTTAATATAATCGTCTACACCCTCCCCATAAATGTCTGCCCTCGTACCTATGTTAGACATTATCATAACATTAATGTTGTTAAACGGTGGAGTAGCATTATCGGTAGAGCATCGGACATTATACTTTGTGGCGTATATATACGTCCCTTTACAGTCTGAGTTAATTTTACCGCCTAGGTTAATTTTGCCTTTCATCCTTACGAGGTCGATAAAATAAAGTACCAGTAATGCATTGGGTCGATTTAATCGACTTTCCTCTCCCTTCAAATTGCTGGCCTTGTGCCTAAATCAGAAACCAATATTACCACTGTTAATGATATTGTAATTATCATCATTATAGACATTATTAATATTATTACTGCTGTTATGGTGGTTTGGCCGAATTAGTAGATGTTCTGAGTTCAAATCCCGCTAAGGTCAACGTTGCCTTTCATTCTTTCGTGATCGATGAAATAAAGTACCGATAACGTACTGGGGTTCATTTAAACAACTTCTCTCTTCCCAATAAATTTGCTGATCTTCTGTTTCAATTGGAAATCAATATTATAACCATTGTTATGATAATTATTTCTTTCTAGTGTTGTTAAAACATGGTCAATTTGGCTCTCTTGAATTTGGATTATTAACTGGTTTTAAGCGAAGAAATGTTCCTACTTTATATGCGTACCATTTCTACCTTACTTATAGCTAGTATTTACAGTATCTACTTGTGAGGACTGCAGTCAAAGACCTTATGGTAGTCAGTCTATGCCATACTCAAACGCATTTTTCTCCTGCAATCTTGAGCAGTTATCAATAAACTTTCTGTTTCTCTCTTAAGATCACCTGTTACCAACCGGTTCCATGAATCCTACGCTTACTTCTTTCGTTTCTCTTTCAAATTGACCATGTTTGTAATTTTCTTTACTTTCAATTGTTTCAATGCATAGGCCTCTGCTTTTGGCAACACGCTTTAAAAGGTTTTCTTTACTACTGGCCAAATACGATTCTTAGGACTTGCATTCGTTAGCAGCGCAATCTTTCACACAAGTCCTTGACCTCATACGTTTCGTGGTGTACATAGCCTGATGACATTTGCCCTTAGGTGCAATGCACTGTGTCAACCATTTTCGGCTATCCAACGTCTCTATTTCTTCTTTGCTCCAATTCAAAATAGCTTAATTATATCTAATAACTGGCACAGCCCAGACATTGATAGCGGTAAGTACATTCTTCCCATTCAATTTCGTTTGTAGTAGCAGTTCTAAGCTACTTAGATAGACTCCCTTCACATTTCCTTTCATCTTCACATTTACAAATTTGTGAAGCTCCAATATGCCCAGATATGTGTACCCACTATCGTCAGGGTCACCAATCGACTCTACATCAAGTAATTCTATCCCACTACATGCCTACCTCTCATCGTATTCGGAATGACATAGTGTCCGCCCAACACCAGTGGACAGATTTGACCAGTGAGTCAACCTGAGATTCATTCCTACCAAAGAGCTTCAGACTATCCATGAAATGTAGATGATTAATCTTAGGTCCTCTGTTTTCCATCTAATAACCAATATCTGTATCCCGTAAGACCATTGATAGTGGAATCATGGCAATCACAACAAGCAATGGTAAGAAGGAATCTCATTGAAATACTCCTCTTCCTATATTGACCACACCTAGGTGTTTATTTCCTGCATACAGGTTTGTCTTGCACAAAGGCATACTAGACTCCATTACATTAATAACTGCTTCTACTTTTGGCACAAGGCCAGCAATTACCCAGTACATTACTGGTACTTTATTTTATCGACCCCATAAGGATGAAAGGCAAAGTTAACCTCGACGGGATTTGAACTCAGACCGTAAAGGGACGTAACTATGCTAGAAAGCATGGCGTCCGACCCTCTACCGATACTGCCAATTCACCGCTCTCCATTACATTAATAACACTGAGTGCTATCCCAAATGTTCTCAAACATTTCAGTTCCCAAATTGCTGGCCTTGTGCCAAAAGTAGAAACTATTGTTTATACTACCATGGACATCCTCACAATCACCATCATTACCATCATTATTATCATCATCATTATCATCACCACCCACACTACCACCATTACCATCACCGCGATTACAAATACTATCATCATCATCTTCATCACCATCACCATCACCATCATCATCATCATCATCACCATCATCATCGTCACCATCATTATCATCATCATCATCATCATCATAATCGTCATCATCATAATTATCATCTTCATCAGTATCACTAACCAGACGTATCATTATCCACCCTACCAACATCCTCATCCTTCAAAAAAATCACCTCTGTACAACGTGTTTGTTTTGATTCATTCAGTCCATATTAGTTTTAAAGCGGAAGGACAATGACGTCATGCGATATCTAGTAGTACCTTTCCGCCATTTTTGACTCATACCCCATTATTGACTTTTAAGCATCTGTCGTCACCGGTAGAGAGCAATTATAAATGCTTTTGTTGCTAGTTTATATCTTTGGTACCTTTGATCTTACCGCCTAGTTATTTCGACTGGGAGGGGGATGTTTTTACTTTTACACTAATTTTTACCTTTTGTTATTTATTAATTTTATGTATAATAATTGTTGCTGTTGTTGATGCTGTTGTTGTTGTTTTAGTTGTTGTTTTAGTTGTTGTTACTCCCGCCCACATTATTGTTTATTTATTTCGTTGTTGGGTTGGCTGGCTGGCTGGCTGGTAAGCTGGATGGTTGATTGGCTGGCTGGTTAGTTAGTTGGTTGGCTGATTGGTCGGCTGGCTGGTCGCTGGTTGGTTGGATGGTCGACTGGGTGGTTGGTTGGTTGGCTGGTTGGTTGGTTAGTTGGTTGGCTGGATGGTTGGCTGGCTAGATGGCTGGTTGGCTGGCTAGATGGCTGGTTGGTTGGCTGGTTAGGTGGATGGCTGGTTGGATATTTAGGTGGATGGCTGGTTGGCTGGTTGGCTGGTTGGTTGGTTGGTTAGGTGGAAGGCTGGTTTGATGATTGGCTGGTTGGTTGGTTGGTTAGGTGGATGGTTGGTTGGCTGGTTGGCTGGTTGGTTGGTTGGTTAGGTGGATGGCTGGTTCGATGGTTGGCTGGTTGGTTGGCTGGTTAGGTGGCTGGCTGGTTGGCTGGTTGGTTGGTTGGTTGGCTGGTTGATTAGGTGGATGGCTGGTTGGATGGTTGGCTGGTTGTTGGTTGGTTGGTTAGGTGGATGGCTGGTTGGCTGGTTGGCTGGTTAGGTGGATAGCTGGTTGGCTGGTTGACTGGTTGGATGGTTGGCAGGTTGGCTGGTTGGCTGGTTGTTTATTTGGATATGTTTTCCTTTTCATTTTTTTGTCTTTGGTTGGCCTCTCAAAAGCATTACATCCGCTTCAGTAAGTCAACTGATGCTATTGTCCAATAGTGAAAAGGTATTTTAGTTACGATGGAGATCGATAAAAGATAACTGCCAAACAACACCTCTGTATATATATGTATGTGTATGTGTGCGCGTATGTGAATGTGTGTGTGTGTGTGTGTGTGTGTGTGTGTGTGTGTGTGTGTGTGTGTGTGTGTGTGTGTATGAGAGAGAGGGTGAGTGCGTATGTATATATGCATGTATATATTTAGGGATGGATGGATGTACGTATGTATAAATATATGTACACTTGTACTTTTGTAAGTACGTATGTACGTATGTATATGTACGTGTACATGTATGAGTGGGTGTGTGCATGTGTGTATTTGTGTGTATGTATATATGTATATATGTATATATTTAGGGATGGATGTATGTATGCATGTTTGTAGGTATGAATATATGTATGTAAGTACTTTTGCAAGTACGTATGTACCTATGTATGTATGTACCTATGTACATATGTATGTATGTATGTACCTATGTGCGTATGTACGTATGTACATATGTACGTATTGACATATATGTATTTATGTATGTATATTTATGTATGCATGTATGTTTATATGTGTGTATGCATGTAAGTATGTATATATGTATGTATATATGTATGTTTATATGTATGCATGTATGTATGTGTGTATGTATGTGTGGATGGCTGAATGAATGTATGTATTCAGAGTGTGAGAGTCTAAATCATAGGTTGTTCATAGTAACAGTGAACCATATATCGCCATTACATATCTTTTTACTACATTTCTCATTGTGCTTCTTGTTAGGTGTAAATTGATTATTTTGCATAGCCACAAGGCTTTGCATTTGTAGAGGGAAAAAAAACAACTCATCTTTTCTATTGCCATGCCTGACTGAATTCTGATACTATGACTACTGTCGTAGCAAAACCCGTTGATACGGCAAGCAAAGCAGGAGCCCTGATGGGATTGATCGATTTGCTAGCAACAGCAGTCAAATATCTCTTAAATCACAACCTAGCATCTTAAAGAAAATGAAACTTGAAAGGATAACGTAGTCATACATATATTTAGTCATACATATATATATATATATATATATATATATATATATATATATATATATATATATATATATATATATATATATATATATATATACATATATATATATATATATATATATATATATATACATACATATATATATATATTCATATATATATATATATATCAAGGGCGGCGCCCCAGCATGACCTCAGCTGGATGGTTGGAACAGGTAAAAGAGTAAAAGAGTCTCTATATATATGTAGCTAAATCTCTCTCTCCCTCCCTCTCTCATCAAACACATATAACTATGCTCATGGCGAGAAATTAAAGCGAACAGAGCAATCTAACAAATCACTGCTGTCACTACTTTAGTTGTACATAGCCTGTGGTATCTATTTACAGTTAAGCGGACTGAGCTATTACATAATTAACTGTCTTCGTAGTCACGAGCAATGACATCCACATTGTCAGTGATAAGACTTGAACTGCGAGCCTCTCAGCGGGCTGCTTAATGCATTTTTCACATGGTCATCTTCCATGGTTTTGATTCACTTTGTACATTTGTTGTTATTGTTGTTGTTGTTGTTGTTGCTGTTAAGAAAATGCATTTGAATCGTGATCATCCCTTTTGACAAAGTCGTGAAGCCGTCAAATTAAGTATCAGTATTTGTTCCGGCTTAATACTCAAATCCCACCAAAGCCAACTTTGCCACTCATCTTTTCAAGGTCGATAAATAAAGTACTAGACGAATACTGAGGCTTAGTCTTCCTCTATTTCACTTTATCACTTGCTTTCTCTTTCTTTCTTTGGCAGAATTGGGACGTGGAACAGGATCCCTGGAAGGGATGAGCTCCACCAGGTCTTAAGTGCCCACGATGTGTGACAAGGTGGTGCCTCTACGGCTCCACAAAAGTTAAGAGCCCCTTACTTGATACATTATCTTATTGTTTTTGTCATTTTTAATGATAGTAGAATGTAGTTTGACGGAGGTTTGGTTGTTATTTAGAAGATGAAGAAGAAGAAGAAGAAGAAGAAGAAGAAGAAGAAGAAGAAGAAGAAGAAGAAGAAGAAGAAGAAGAAGAAGAAGAAGAAGAAGAAGAAGAAGAAGAAGAAGAAGAAGAAGAAGAAGAAGAAGGCACTAATGTGAAAATGTATATATATGTATATAATAACAACGACGACACCAAGAAAAACTCCGTTTCGACCATCTGTTTAAAAATCTACTTCTCGATATGGGAACCAATTAGAGAGGCGGGACTTGGGGAGAGCTAAAAACAAACAAACGTTGATGGGGTCACGAAAAAGTTACCTAGAGTGGAAGGTTAAAGGGTTCTGCTATTTCTTCTCATATACAATATAACGACTCAAGCCCCCCCCCCCCCTCCACAACACCTCCAGCCTCCATAACTGCACGATTTTCTCCCCATTTGCTTATCCTCTGTCTCTCTTTCTCTCACGCCCCTCTCTCCCTGTCTCTCCCTCTCTGTCTCACCCTTCTCTCCCTCTTTCTCTTTCTCCCTCTTCTACACCCTGTCTTCATATTCGTAAATCTGTATTTAAACATATGCATCTCTGTGTGACAGTGCAAATATGGATATAAAATTCTTAAAATAAAAAAGGTTTCGTGTACCGTCAGATGGGCTGAAAAATATGACGTTTCGGGCAGGCTTCTGCTTTGAAGAAATATAAATGTACTGTGTTTATATTCACATTTGGGCATGTTTCCTTTATTGCAAACGCACACTGACACACACACACAAACACAAACACACATACACAAACACAAAAACGCACACACACAAACGTACGTACATACATACATGGTGGCTGCCAACTCGTTTTCGAGTACAGCCATTACTTTATATCCATGTAGAAGAATCCCTACCGATGCGCTGAACGAGTGTGACTTTTTAGACCAGCCAGCGACTTGAAAACTCTGGTACAAACACTACACTTGTGACAATTATGTATACATACATACATCAAAGATTAGTGAAAAGGAGAACATTTATGCAGAACTGATGAGAAATCTGCAGATACTTCACCCTGATTACACCTTCAGATTTATGCCTGTGATTATTGGGGCACTGGGATATGTTAGTAACTGCCTCAATACAAATCTTGAGAAGCTAGGCTTCACAAGAACAGAAAGAACACAACTAGTTAGGAAATTACAAGTACAATCCATTAATGGAACAGTAAAAATATGTAAGACATTCCAAAAATTTTGCATCTAATAACTGCATATACACATATACAGATGCAAAGCATATACACATGCACACATACAACTCAAAACATCCACATCCACACATACAATAACATCCATATCTATACATGCATGCATACATACATACATACCTACCTAGTTGATGTTATGTAAATTCCAATGAGAGAGTCTTGTGTCTATGTTAGAAACCGACTCCCTCTCTATTGGTAAAACTTTGTGAAATTATAAAACCAGAAGAACATACATACATACATACATACATACATACATACATACATACATACATACATACATATGAACGTATTAAAACAACAATATTTAATTAAAAAAACAAATAATGAAATATTACGTGTTATTGACGAAATAGAGGATAAAAACCCCAACATTTTGGCAAATCAACGCCTGTTTATATCCCTTAGCAACGATAGTGAAGCATTATCTTGGTGATATCAGAGATATTAACAAGAACAAATGATACCATCAAAAATACCATCATGTATAACTAAAATAGAAAAAAAAGATTGCTGATATACCAAAAACTATAGGATATGTGACAATGCTCTTTACATGCAAACAAACACAAAAAAAAGTCACTGCTCACCAACAAAGAGTGAAAAATAAAATAGAGACGATGTTTGGTAACAGTAGAACCAGAACTCTCCAATAGAAGCTGATCACCCTCAAACAAGAATTGAGAGCTGTTAGCGAAAAACGCCGATACCTGAAGACGGTAGATGAAAGAAAAGTGCTTAATAAAAGATTCAGACAAAACCAAACATCTGTCTATAGAGATATGAAGGGCAAAATAATAAGTGTCACTGAGGCCCCATCCCAGAAAGACATAGATTCCTTTTGGAAAAAATATGGGGTGAAAAGAAGAATTTCAACCAAGATGCAGTGTGGCTAAAAGAAATCCAAAAGAACTATTGCTCCTACACTACAACAAAACATACGAAATAATTGAGGGTACCCTTGAGACTGTGATAGGAAAACTCCAAGATAAGAAAACACCAGGAAGAGACATGATTGTCGGCTACTGGTACAAAAAACTAATATTCTATCGGAGGTATCTTACTGACCTCTACCAACATGTTCTTAATGGAGATACACTTATACCAGAATGGTTGACATTAGCACAAACATTACTGGTCCCCAAGAACAAAGACACCCTCCAGGAAAAAAACTACCGACCTATTGCATGCCAGAACCTGATGTATAAGATGTATACAGCCTGCCTGAACCTATTCCTCCAAGATCACTGTGAAAATAATAACATCATCACAGATGAACAAGTAGCTGGAAAGAAAGGGGTTTGGGGATGTGCTGAACAACTCCTAATCTACAAAACTGCGATGTCGGAGATGCGACAACTTAGGAGGAATATGGCTACAGTCTGGCTGGACTACAGGAAAGCTTTCGATTCTGTTCCCCATTCTTGGATGATAGAGGCCCTCCGACTTGCTAAAGTCCCAGATATTATTGTCAGAGCCATAGAGAGGCTGTCTTCTTCTTGGGCTACTATCCTAAAGTTAAATACAGAGAAGGAGGACTCTATTTTCACTGATAAAATAAAATATCACAGGGGTACATTTCAGGGAGACAGTCTCTCTGTGATATGATTCATCTTGTCATTAAACTCCTTGTCCTTTCTGCTCAAGAAATGTGAAGGATACATCATTGGCTAACAGGAGGATAGAAATACGAACCTAACCCATAATTTCTTTGTGATGGTCTGAAACTCTATGCCAAGAACAAGGCTGGGATGAAGAAAAATCTTAACCTGGTTACAACATTCTCAAAGGATATAGGAATGGAGTTTGGCCAAGATAAATGATCATATATGGCTGTAAAGCGGGGAAAAACAACAACCCAATCTAGAAACATTAGTATCAATGGCCTAGCTGTTTCACCAATATCTGATGAGGACTGCTATAGATACCTGGGGATAGATGAGAACATATCCTATAATGGTATTTGTAATAAGGAACGCGTAACAAGGGTATACTACACCCGATTAAGAAAGATCTGGTCATCGGAACTCTCTGCGCAAAATAAAACAGTGGCTCACAATGTGTTTGCTGTGCCTGTCCTAACACCAACTTTTGGAATACTCACTTGGACGATAGACGAAATCCGAGCAGTTGATGTTGGAACTCGAAAAATACTGAACAACACGGGAAACTTCCACATCAACAGAGACATAGACCACCTTTACTTGAAACGTAAGCAGGGAGGCAGAGGCTTAACATCAGTCCAGACAACATTTGAATGTCGCATCATATCACTCCGACAACATCTACGAACCTCGAAGCGTAGGAGCCCATTTCTCGAGCAAGTCTATCTGCATGAAACAGATAAGTTCATGAGAGTTGGGAAGGAACTCCTCGAGAGATATTCCCTGTGTGATAATCAAAAACTCACACCCAGGGAAGTCGCTCAGCAGTATGGCAGTGAATCCATGGATGAAAAACTGCATGATTATCAGCAAAAAATCATGCATGGATATGTTGCCAGGAACCTCCAGAGTGAGAGTAATATAGATAAAGAAAGTAGTCTAACAACCGCTATATTGTCTCTCACTTTGAAAGATACGCTTTTGTAATCCAAGAACAGGAAATCAACACGAAATACCTGATTCACAAAAGAGATTTGGATGCAGGCAAAACACCTAGATGTGATAACAAGTGCAGACTCTGCAGAATTAACATCGAAGATGTCACCCATGTCATAAGTAGCTGATCAAAGATGTCATCGCGGTACTATCTACCTATGAGGCATGATATAGTGGCTAAAACACTGTACAATGTAATCCGTAGAAAAGATAGCCCCGATAATAAACACATTAAAAGCTACAGTAATGTGGAAGACATACATATACATAATATGACAGAGTACTGGTGGAATGTTCCAGTAAAAACCCCAATAAAATGCAGGCATAACAGACCAGATATTATGATATGGGACAGGGAAAAGAAGGCATGCACAGTAGTGGAAGTTAGATGTACAGCAGATGCCAATATAATATCAAAGATGAGCGAAAAAGAGAATATTTATGCAGAACTGATGAGAAATCTGCAGATACTCCACCGTGATTATGCCTTCAGATTTATGCCTGTGATTATTGGGGCACTGGGATATGTTAGTAACTGCCTCAGTACAAATCTTGAGAAGCTGGGCTTCACAGGAACAGAAAGAACACAACTAGTTAGGAAATTACAATTACAATCCATTAATGGAA
>OZ024741.1:99295405-99325405 GCA_964016885.1 Eledone cirrhosa
CCTGTACTTTTGAATTTTGGGATTGCCACAGGAACAATAGCAACTTTATTAAATATACATGTTTATTTTCAATATAGAAATAATAAAAAAAAAAGAAGGGGAAATAAAAGGAAAGAAAGAATAGGGAAATATAGAAAAATATATATATAGAAAAAAAGAGAAGGAGAGAAAGAAAGAAGAAAAAGATCGGGAAGAGGGGGGGGCAAGAGATCTGGTGTCGCAGAAGAGAGGGGGTGAAGGGCGAGGGTGATTGGGCTTTGGGCCTAGGGCAAGAGGGCAGAAGTGCTGCGCCCCGCTGACAAGACGACAAAATCATTCCCCTGTACGATGGCCAGTGACACCCGCTGCAACAACCAACCAACCTCGCGGGGCTCCCTCCTCAGACGGGCCGCCAACGCCCCGATCTTGCGGAGGAGCTCGGCAACTGACATTGACTATTGAATATAGCAGGCATGAATCGCTACTCGAAAGTATCACCAAACTCAATGTCTAATCACGTGATGAACTTCAGTTTATCAAATGATAATTTAAACTTGAGTCACCTTTCTGCAAAAACCTGAAAGAACAAAGGCCTTCTCGATTTTTGACGCGAAATTACCATGAAATTCGACGCCTAACCACGTGATCTTCCTTAACTTATCAAATTATACTTCAAACATATAGCAGTCTGATCCACATGTTTTGTATAAAACTGAAAGAAAGTGCCATCATCAGTTAGATGCGAGATACAAGTCGGCATAGTCATATACTTCTCCATCTCTCTTGATTTTTGAAAATCATGAAACTTGTGAAACCGGTCATAAATTATTATAAATAAACCTTCTTAAAGACTCCAATTGTATTTTCAACTTCTTTTTCCTATATGTTTACCTATATTATATAACGTAATAAACGAGACGGTAGGCTAAAAATTTAACGTATTTGTTTGTCGCTCAGAAAAGGGAAAAAATTTATTGTTGACCTTTCAGTCTAAGTCCTTCTTTGGAAAACAGAGTATGAATGACAGAAAGATGAGAATATATTAAGTAAAAGGGGTTTAATCGGATAGCTCATGTGTAGAGAATTTGTTTATATAGTTGCAATCTTCCGGAAATTGGAGAACGATCAAGCTAGTATTTAGGAAAAGGAGGGCGAATGAGGTAGGCATATTGTATATATGTGTACATTAGTGTGTATGGACAAGTGTTTGTAATGTTATATACCTTATATATGTGTGTGTATTTATCTGTTTACATATGAATTTATGTATGTATGTATATATATATATATATATATATATATATATATATATATGCATGTGTGTATATATATATATATTTATACCTACATACATACATATATGCTACATACATACACAATCACACACACATACTGATAATAAAAAACATAGACTCTCATTCCTTAGTTCCCTCTTTCCTCACAAATCTTTAACTGTACAACTCCGTAATGGTTATTTCTATAAATATCGTGGTTTGAAATGTCAGACGTTAAGAAAAAAGATTGCCAATATCAGGGATAGCGGGTTATACATAGCTCTTCATCTATTTGAGAATTAATACATACCAGTAGTATATACTAGGTTGTGAGACACCATCTATGTTCTATCTAACATGCTATAAATAGAGCCAAATCTCTGCTAAAAAGTCTTTAAAAATCATAGTCAGTGATTGTATAGTCGTGGATGGAACGCCTTTAACGATATGTGTAATACAATGGTTCCCAAAGTGGGTTCCGCAAAGAAGTGTCGGGGGTTCCTTGAAAAAAGGTAGAAGAGTATATTTATATTACAACCATATAACAGTATTATATTTTGAGGTTCCCCCCAAAAGTACCAAAAATGGTTCAGTATTTAAAAACGTTTGGGAAACGCTGGTGTAACCAATCGGAGCTCAATAGGAGGTTAAATAACAAGAGCAGTTTTGATACAAATCGAATCATCTCACAAAACAAAATGCTGTTAAAATACACTTTCGGATGCAGCTCCATTTAGCTAGACATACCTTTCCACTCTGATCGTATCTGGCAATTAATATTTTGCACCACTCTTCTCTTCTTATAATATTTAATCTCTGTCTATGTTCATGATGTTTATAAAATATTTGTTTAAACTGCTAAAACCAACTCGACCATCAAGAATTCTGCTAAAATAGCCACTCACTCTACTCAGCCACCAAAAATACTGAATGTAGAACTTAAAAGACGCTATGCCATTTAGCATATATATTTTTTCCACTTGAAAGTGATGCAAAAATATTTTACACCTCCCTGCTTCTATTAGGATTTTCAATTTCTGCCATTTTAGAAGGTTTTATGAACATTAGAAAGAATGGGAGAAATCGCTTTATATAAGAAATAAAAAGCAGATTTCTGAAATTGAATTAAGTCTTAACCAAAGACTTTGACCAAAATTTCATTCGAATTCTCAGACCACTTGTCACCAGGTGTATCCGGTATATTTGTGAATTTAAAGGTTAGTCAAGTTTGAAACTCATAAAAGTAATTTCGTTTAAAATCTTGAGACAAACACAGACTCCATTATTGGGAATAGCCGTCACAAACATTAATGTCTGTGAAATTTTCTCGTAAAATATATGTGTAGCGTGTGTGAGTGTGTGTATGTGTGCATGTGTATCTGGTGATGTAGCTGCCTTTGTGTTTGTGTGTGTGTTTGCGTGTGTGTCTGTTATCCTAAATGTATTATTGTACCTGTGCATATATATGTATTAAAGCGTACGAAAAGTGTTTGCAAGAATGCGTATGGTAATTTGTTTATGAATGTATGTGGCTGTGTGTGGATAGTGATATTCAATTTAAATATATTATTCTATGTGTGTATATATGTATATAGCAAATGGAACGTGTTTATAAGAGTTCGTGTGTGAATTTGTTTGTGTGTATGTGCGGGAGTGGTTGTGGATATAGGAGTTTCAGTGAATTTCTGTGTGATATTATTTTTAAATGAATTACTATGTGTATATATATATATATATCTATGACATACGAAAATATTCGTAAGAGTGCGTATGTACATATGAAAGTGTGTATATAAGGTTGCATTATGTGCGCGTGTGTATCATTTTCCATATAAATGTTTTAATGTGCACGTATTGACATTTTGAATATATATATTAGGTCTAAGTGAAGCACAAAGGGATCGTTTCTGTGTGGAACGCCTACAGTTAACTTTAGTTACAGAATTATAGATGACAGATGACAGAGGCATCATCATCCTAGCTGGCGACTTCAATGGACGTGTTGTTAAGTACTAGGATGGCTACATTGGAATACACGGTAACTATGGTTATGGCTCAAGAAATTTTGTGATGCAAATGAAATTACTATTTGCAACACTAACTTCAGAAAACCGGCCACTCACCTGATCACCTATTAGGCAGGCGAACACACACGCTAGATTGAGATTTTACTTGTTAGAAGACGAGATAGGCAAGTGGTTATGAATACTAAGTCTTTCCTCGGAAAAGAAGGCGCCACACAACATAAGTTAGTTAATACTTATATCAGAATACGCACAAGGCGGAACAAGTATGGAAGAGATGTGGAGAAGGAGAGTGTAGAAGCTAAAGGATTTTTCAAGTTGAGGAGAAATAGATACATGTGACATAAAAAAAACAACCTACTACGGGTGACAGGTGAGATTCGTGGCTCAATTAAAGCACCAGCCAGAGAGAAAGTAAACTGTTTGTGGAACAGCAGTGTGGATAGAGATGTTAAAGCCAAGAGATTTCCATGGAAAAATTGAAATAATAGAGACAGCAAAAATCAGCACGAGGTAGCTAAGTATGAAGCTTAATGACAGGAATATGTAGCAAGTAAAGAAACCGAAAACAGGAGGTTAATTTCTTCCAACGTGAGGATCAGAGACCTGACGTATTCCGCGTCGCGAAGCAGTGTCAGTGAAAATCAGATATTGTTGGGAAAGAGCGCAATTCAACTGACACCGATGCACTTAGCATCACTGACGCTAAAAAAAAAAGACGCCAGAAAATTCTATTATGAGAAGTTGATGAATGTTGAGAGTGAGTGGGAGGAAGAAAGTCTACCTTTAGCTGACCAAACAGAGATAACAGGAACCGAAATTTACAGTTATAGGGTCAAAGAAGCCGTCGGACCGTTTGAGATATTTCTTGAAATGTTTTGATCTTCTGTGGAAGTAAGAATCGAACTAGTAACCCACATAACCAGCCAGGTGATATATGATGGAGTCATATTCAATAACTAGCATAACATTTTACTCAGTGATTGCTACAAAGGAAAATGTAATGCGCTACAAAGGGGCAACTATAGGGACATGAAAAAAATTAACAAAGATATGAATGTGACGAAAAGAATTTTAGCACAGCTATTTAGGGGAAGAGTTAAATTAGATGAGAAGCAGTTTGGTTTTGTGCTAGGAAGGATTACTATATATGCTCTGTTCTTAGTGAGAAAACTACAAGATAAGTTCCTAGCTATGTGTAAGACACTATATCTAGCTTACGTTGATCTGGAGAAGGCTTTTGCCAGATTACCATGACTTTTCATCTGGTGGTCCCTAAGAAGAATGGCTTGTGACTGCATTACAAGCCATATACAGCGAACGGTAAATAAAGTGATATTAGGTATTGAATTTAAGTGTGGAATTCAACGAGCAGATAGGTGTTTATTATCGTTTTCCAGGTCATAACGAAGGAGTTTAAAACTGGCTGTCCATGGGAATTTCTGTTTGCTGACAACTTTGTTCTTATAGCTGAGTCTGAGGAAGAGCTAGAGAAGAAATTTAGGCTTTAGAAATAGAATTTAGAATCAAAAGGGCTTAGAGTAAACTTGGAGAAAACTAAAGTTTTGGTGCGTAGGAAAGAAGACAGGACACTGAAAAGTGATCTTGTTCGATATAAAACAAAGAATAGGTAGAAAATCTAAACTATGGACACAATGTAAATCTTCGTTTCACAAAAGGTGTAGTGGGATTGTAGAGAGACTAATCGAATTGGTTAACTCTGTATGTTGCTGTATAGGGCTAGTTGATAGTAAAAAGTATCAGTGAAACAAACTTTGTTCCAATTCCAGGAAGGATCCATAGAAGTAATTGACAGCTCCTGCTACCTAAGTGATCTAATTAGCAGGGAAGGCGATTGTTCTAAGAGCATTGTAGCAAGAATAAGAACAGGAGGGAAATATTAAGAGGTCTACAAATCCAGTTAACAACAGTTGACAACAAAAGATATCCCTCTACTAACGACAGGCTGGTGGTATGATTTCTGTGTAAATTTTGCGATACTGCAACGGAGGAAGACTAGTCAACATTATCGGATGCTTCACCAGGTTTTTTTTTCAGAGTTTCCCTCTCTTAGAAAGGTGTTGTGACAACTAGGGGCCTTTCACTACCAGGTAACATAAAAAAGTACTATCTGGATGGCCGTTGACTCTGCTGAGTTCCTCTGCCTTTTGCCAGGTTTTGTATTTTATCCCGCAGGGTGTCCAAATATCACCCTCCTCACTAAGCAAGTTTTGTGGGGTTGCAGGTTTAGTTGCCGATGGCTCGACCATGAGAGAGGTTGTACTGCGTTACATGTTACCAGTAACACTCGTGAGCTACCTGACATACATACATACATACATACTTACATACACACATACATACATACATACATACATACATACATACATACATACATACATACATACATACACACATACATACATACATACATACGTACATACATACATACATACATAATGGCTGCCCCCTCGTTATCGAGTATAGCCATTGCACGATATACCATTATTAATAATTATTAATTAATTCTATCGTGCAATGCCTGTGAGTGAAGATATTTTTTAAAGTGGGGAAAGACTGTGCACTGAGCCAATCCCACTCTCTGAGCGACAGTAGCTATAACCCGAAAAGAAGAAAATTTCAACATCATCGGTAACTACTGAGCCGCAGGTTTTATGTCGGAGTTATTCTAGTTTCCTGAGTTTCATTCTCCTAGAAGAATGCCCTGACAAAGGCTAGGGGTCCTTCACTCCCAGTTGTTTAACCGTTCGATCGGGAGTCCAGCCCGACTATTTCTATGTCTCCGCGCATATACACACACATGCACCCATGTATACACACATACATACATACATACATACATACATACATACATACATACATACATACATACATACATACATACATACATACATACATTTTGTTCCCCACTATTGGATGATAGAGGCCCTCCAACTTGCTAAAATACCAGACATTATTGTCAGAGCCTTGGAGAGGCTGTCTTCTTCTTGGGCTACTATCCTAAGGTTAAAGACAGAGAGGGGGGACTCTATTTTCTCTGATAAAATAAAATATTGCAGGGGTACATTTCAGAGAGACAGTCTCTCTGTGATATGATTCATCTTGTCATTAAACTCCTTGTCCTTTCTGCTCAAGAAATGTGAGGGATACATCATTGGCTCACAGGAGGACAGAAATACGAACCTAACCCATAATTTCTTTGTGGACGATCTGAAACTCTATGCCAAGAACATGGATGGGATGAAGAAAAATCTTGACCTGGTTACAACGTTCTCAAAGGATATAGGAATGGAGTTTGGCCAAGATAAATGCTCATACATGACTGTAAAGCGGGGAAAAACAACAACCCAATCTAGCAACATTGTCATCAATGGCCTAACTGTTTCACCGATATCTGATGAGGACTGCTACAGATACCTGGGGATAGATGAGAACATATCCTATAATGGTATTTGTAATAAAGAACGCGTAACCAGGGAATACTACACCCGATTAAGAAAGATCTCGTCATCGGAACTCTCTGCGTAAAACAAAACAGTGGCTCACAATGTGCTTTCTGTGCCTGTCCTAACACCAACGTTTGGAATACTCAATTGGACGATAGACGAAATCCGAGCAGTTGATGTTGGAACTCGAAAAATACTGAACAACACCGGAAACTTCCACATCAACAGTGACATAGACCGCCTTTACTTGAAACGTAAGCAGGGAATCAGAGGCTTAACATCAGTCCAGACAACATTTGAATGTCGCATCATATCACTCCGACAACATCTACGAACCTCGAAGCGTAGAAGCCCGTTTCTCGAGCAAGTCTATCTGCATGAAACAGATAAGATCATGAGAGTTGGGAAGGAACTCCTTGAAAGATATTCCCTGCGTGATAATCAAAAACTCACACCCAGGGATGTCACTCAGCAATATCGCAGTGAATCCATGGATGAAAAACTGCATGCCTATCAGCAAAAAATTATGCATGGATATGTTGCCAGGAAACTCCAGAGTGAGAGTAATATAGATGAGGAAAGTAGTCTATCTTGGACCAACAACCGCTATATTGGCTCCCACTTTGAAGGATACGCTTTTGCAATACAGGAACAGGAGATTAGCACGAAATACCTGATTCACAAAAGAGATAGGGATGCAGGCAAAACACCTAGATCTGATAACAAGTGCAGACTCTGCAGAACTACATCGAGGATATACCCATGTCATCAGCAGCTGTCCAAAGATGTCATCGCGGTACTATCTACCTATGAGGCATGATGTAGTGGCCAAAACACTGTACAATGCAGTTCGTAAAAAAGATAGCCCCGATAATAAACACATTAAAAGCTACAACAATGTGGAAGACATCCATGTACATAATATGAAAGAGTACTGGTGGAATGTTCCAGTAAAAACCCCAATAAAATGCAGGCATAACAGACCAGATATTATGATATGGGACAGGGAGAAGAAAACATGCATAGTAGTGGAAATTAGCTGCCCAGCAAATGCCAATATAATATCAAAGATTAGTGAAAAGGAGAATATTTATGCAGAACTGATGAGAAATCTGCAGATACTCCACCCTGATTACACCTTCAGATTTATGCCTGTGATTATTGGAGCACTAGGATATGTTACTAACTGCCTCAATACAAATCTTGAGAAGCTGGGCTTCACAGGAACAGAAAGAACACAACTAGTTAGGTAATTACAAGTACAATCCATTAATGGAACAGTAAAAATATGTAAAACATTTCAAAAATGTTGCATCTAATAACTGCATATACACATGTACAGATACAAAGGATATACACATACACACATACAACTCAAAACATACACATCCACACATACAATAACATCCATATCTACACATGCATGCATACATACATATCTACCTAGTTGATGTTGTGAAAATTCCAATGATAGAGTCGTGTGTCTAGGTTAGAAACTGACTCTCTCTCTATTGGTAACACTTTCTGAAATTATAAAACCAGAAGAACATACATGCATACGTATGTACATACATGCATAATATATATATGTATGTGTGTGTGTGTATTACAACTGAGGTTGTTCTCTTTGTTACTACTCAGATTTTAACGAGTTCATTGAACGCAAAACTTCATCAGCCACATTCGTGAAAACCTTAAATAATAGTAACATAGAGTAACCTCGGTTGTACAATAAATATTTACACTGCGTCTGATTACACTTTCCTCTTGTTTGTAAAGTCAAACGTCCATAAATATTATGTACATACATACATACATACATACATACATACATACATACATACATACATACATACATACATACATACATACATTCATACATACATACATACATGATGGCTTCCCCCTCGTTATCGAGTATGGCCATTGCACGATATAACATTATTAGTAACTAGCAGAAAAACCACCCTTCGGGTGGTTTTCTGCTAGCATGTGTAGTGTGCATATTGATAGTATACGCAAGTATATATGCATGTAGATATGATACGTCAAATAAAATCGTAATTGACAATATCCACAGAAATTGAACGAAGACTGCGTTACTGTGTCTTATGTAATCAGTAACGTAATCCATGATACATTAAAAAAAACGTTATTATATATAAATTGCATTAGGAGAAAATTAGTGACAGAAAATTAATATGTTTATTTAAGCGATCGCCACCGGAAGTGGTGAATCTTTAAATAAATAATAAAATATATTTAATGAATAGGCCACGAAATTTAATAGATAAATTATGTAATATTCATTCATTATTTATTCAAAGTAATCCAACTTATTTTACTAGTGGGATAAAAAATTATAAACCGTACGCAGTCCCGCGCTTCTTACTTTATTATAGTTTAGATTATTAATTAATGCTATCGTGCAATGCCTGTGCGTGAAGATTTGTGAGGAAAGGCTGTGCACTGAGCCAATCCCACTCTCTGAGCGATAGTAGCTATAACCTGAATAGAAGAAAAGCTCATCATCATCGGTAACTACTGAGCCGCAGGTTTTATGTCGGAGTTATCCCAGTTTCCTGAGTTGCCTTCTCCTAGAAGAATGCCCTGACAAAGGCTAGGGGTCCTTCACTCCCAGTGGTTTAACCGCGCGAACGGATGTCTAGCCCGACTATTTCTATGTCCCCGCGCATATATATACATATGTATACATGTATATACATATATACATATATATACATGTGTGTATGTTTATACATTTATACATACACACATATATCCATATGTATATACATATTTACACATACATACATACTGCATGTACACATGTACAGATACAAAACATATGCACATGCACACATATAACTCAAAACATACACGTCCACACATACAAAAACATCCATACCTGCACACGCACGCATGCAGACATGCATATATACCAACCTAGATGATGTTGTCTAAATTTCAATGAAAGAGTCTTGTGTCTATATTAGAAACCGACTCTCTTTCTATTGGGAAACATTTATAAAATTATAAAGCCAGAAGAACATACATACATATTACATACACACATGCATACATACATAATTACATACACACACGCATACATACATAGGTATTACATGCATGCACACACATACATACATACATACATACATACATACATACATACATACATACATACATACATACATACATACATACATACATACATACATACATACATAACTAGTCGTGCTGAAATTTTAGTATATGGTATCATATGATTTTTTAACTGCAATATGACTGCAACAGTTTATGATGACTGCACATAAATGCGAACTGTATCACCATCTTACCGAACGTCTGTCGGGAATATTAGTTTAACATTTAATACTATATGTTATAAGATGTTGGTTTCATTTGATAGAAATAAAATACGACAGAAAACGTAAAAAAAAAAAAGGACGATAGATCTTTGCTGCGAATTTTTTTTAAGGTCACAATTGACATTTAAATAATATAGCTGCTTTTCTATATTTATTTAAATAACTCTTCGAGAGTTTCTTGGTTAATTGGCGTCACGGGAGACATGTTTGGTACGTATTTCTCACGGTTGGAGAGTCGCTTGATACGCACTTCTGTTTGTGTGGTCTATAGTTGCACATATTTTGGATAGAGTCGAGTGTCTGATGCAAGCATTCAAACCTCTCCTGCTTCTATCTATCTTAATCAATTCGGCGCCATTATATGTTTTATATAATACGTGACTCGACCTTCTATTAACAGCTACAAAATATCCATCAAATCTATAATAATAATGGAATATAGTTCTGAAATATATTTCAGATTATATGGTATTAAATACATTATGCATGAAACAAGACATAATTATAGTTACAATGACATTGATCAAAAGTCTACATCAGGAGTGTGCAACATATTCCGTTGGCGGGCCACTTTTGAACATAGGTAGTAAATTGGCAGGATGGTGAAGCCTTTTTTCATTCTGGGTCCAAATCCTTTGCATTTCATCTTACCGGTGTCGGTAGTATAGAGTACCAATCACGTGATGGAGGGGGTACAATTTAATCAAATTGCCCTTCTTGCAAATCGTTGGCCTTGTGCCTCAATTAAAAACCTTTTTTTTTTATATATACATATATAAGATTTTTATGAATGAAACAGTTCTAGTCCTTTAGAAGTCATTTCTATAATAAAATAGATACATTTATATACATACACACATACATAGAGAGAGAAAGAGGGGGAAATGCCGTTTGGTCGTCCGTCGTTGATCGAACTCATGATGAAAAGATTTCCATTCATGACAACCACTTTTTGTAGGCATCATATACCAGGAACTAAAGCCGATGGTATGGTATTGTCAGAGGAGTATTTGGCTGTTATTTTTAGCACAAAAAACCGTCATGTGAGACTCCCGAAGATGGTGGTGACTGTGAGTGTGGTAAGTAGGGTGGAGCAGGTGGATGAAGTTTCTAGTACAAGGATCGACGCTAATATATTCGCATGTCACTCACGAATTTCGGAAGTTTTCTCTCAACACACAAAGGTGTTGAGCTATGACAAGATAGGTTGTTTATCTTTTCCTTTTCTTTCTTTCTGTTTGCTGTTTTTTCTTGGGGCGTGGGTATATATGTATGTGTATTTGCTCGATTTTAAAGTATGTATGTGTAATTATATGTATGTGTGCTTGCATATATATATATATATATATATATATATTAATAAGAGGAATTCCAACTTTGTCTGATTTACTCGTTTTATTTACAATCCTTTAAAATTTATAATGTTATTATAATGAAATAGTATGATAGAATATTAAATTCTAAGTGTTAATGGAACAAGTACTGTGGTGACAGTCAAGTTTGCAATTTTCAACTGTTGAAAATTGCAAACTTGACTGTCACCACACATTATGAACCTGAAGATTGCGAAAGCATGAAAGTACTTGTTCAATTAACACTTAACATTTAATATTCTATCATACTATTTCATTATAATACCATTATAAATTTTAAAGGATTGTAAATAAAACGAGTAAATCAGACAAAGTTGGAATTCCTCTTATTAATATAATCTTCTATACACAATCATACACACCCGTGTATATATATATATATATATATATTTATATATATATATATATATATATGAATGTGACTGCGTGTGCCTGAGAGTATGTATAGATGCGTGTACTTTTGCATGTATGTGTTTACGTGTGTTACGAAAAAAGAAAGAGAGAAAGATTACTATTCATGTTTCCAGCGATTCTTTGCTTAAACTTTAATCTGTTATTTTAATAAATATTTGCTCTACGGCTCTTATATATTTGATATATATTTATCCTTATCGAGCCCTCTTTGGATTTTAGTCTTCCAATTTATTATTATTACTATATATATATACGCATATATTTATATATACATACGTATACACACACACACACACACACACACACACACACACACACACACACACACACACACACACACATATATATATATATATATATATATATATATATATATATATATATATATATATATATATATATATATATATATATGTATATATGTATATATATATATATATATGCATATTACGTATATACACACACACACACACACACACACACATATATATATATATATATATGTGTATATATATATATGTATATATATTTATGTCAGGTCACCAGATGGTGCTACAGGTAACATGTATGCCAGTACAACCTGTCTCATGGTCGGGTCGTTGGCGACTAAACTGGCAACCCCACCAAGGTTTCTTGGTGACAAGGGTGACTTTGGACATCCTGCAGGTGAAAAACAAAACCTGTCAAAAGGGCAAAGGAGCTCTTAAGAGTCAATGGCCATCCAAAATCACCGGGAGAGATGACCCCTTAGCCTTTGTCAAGGGAGAATTCTAGAAGGAAAACTCTGATATAACACCTGCAGTCCTGATGGTATCTAATGATGTTGACTTGTTCTTCTTTTTGGTAAATATCATCTTGGTTAAGAGAGTGGGACTGGCTTTGTGCAGTGCCTTTGCTCACTATAAAAGCTTCACGGCACAGGCATTGCTTTATATCTGGATATCTCTCTGCACTTGTCGTCACATGGTACCATGGGCCCAGCACTATGTGTCAGTAATTGTCACAAGTGTAGTGTTTGTACCAGAGCTCTCAAGTCGCTGGCTGGACTAAAAAGTCACACTCGTTCAGCGCATCGGTAGGAGTTCTACATGGATATAAAGTAGTGGCCGTACTCGAAAACGAGTTGGCAGCCACCATGTATATGTATATATATATATATATATATATATATATATATATATATATATATATAACGAAGGGATTGTGGTAAGGAACCAGATGGACCATAACGCACCAAAGTACTCAATACTAGTCCAGATATAGCCGTCGAAACGGCTTGAGCTCTGCCGTCGGGTCATACTTGTTCCTATATATATATATATATATATATATATATATATATATATATATATATATATATATATATATATATATATATATATATATATACTAACACAGAACTGCATACGCATCGACCATGTACACCAAGGTCTTCCACTGTTGATTGTGAGTCAGACTTCTACTAGTCTCTGTCTTCCTCGGTGGCCGCTGATGCCGAACTAAAATCTATAGGCGAAAAGATGTAATGACAGATGCATTGCCGCCATCTTGCTTTCATAACAAAGCCCGCTTGAAAAAAGTCACCGCCTCATCATCACTATCCCAATTAGAGTCGTCATCATCACCACATCATCCATACTACTGTCCTTTTAACTCCGTAGCATCACCAACGATTATGTTTCGGATCCGCACATATTTTTATCTTTATGTTAACTGCTGTACTTTAGTAATGGCATATCATCAAACACTGACCTTTTCGATTCGTTTGTGCAGCATTCTTGGGAAATAGCGTCTGTTAATTCTCCCACCTGGTCTTCTTCTTTTAACTATAGTCAAGCCATATGTTTAATATTTTTGACACATATATCTATGTGCGTGCACAGACATGTGTGTATTGTGTGTGTATGTGTGTACGTGCGCGTGTGTGTATTACGTGCGCGCGTGTGTATTGTAGTGTGCGTGAAGCATTGAACAGTATAATAACAATGACTTAGAAAAGCCATGATCATGCAGAGAGGAATAAACTATATACACATATGCATACATACATATATAAATGTGTACATATGTGTGTGTGTGTGTGTGTGTGTGTGTGTGTGTGTGTGTGTGTGTGTGTGTGTGTGTGCATATATATATATAATTGTTTCTACTTTTAGCACAAGGCCAGCAAATTACCCATTGTATTACTGGTACTTTATTTTATCGACCCCGTAAGGATGATAGGCAAAGTTAACCTCGGTGGGATTTGAACTCAGAATGGCAATATATAATGTATGTATGGCTTAGTGGTTAGAGCATCGGGCTTACAATCGTGAGGTTGTGAGTTCAATTCTCGGACCGGGGCTTTGTCTTGAGCAAGACACTTTATCTCATGTTGCGCCAGTTCACTCACTGGTGCCTAGCTGTATCTGCCTTTGCCTTTCCATTGGACAACATCTGTGGTGTGGAGAGGGGGAAACCTTGTCCGAAAAGGAACTTTCTAGGTGCAAATCATATGGTCATTCGTGACCAACGGGGGTGGTTACTCTTTATATATTTATATACATATAACATGCATACATGAGTGTTTTAATATTGACTTCTAGTATAGGCACAAGGACAGTAATTTGGGGGAAGGGAAAGTCGATCAAATCGACCCCAGTACGTTACTGGTGCTTTATTTTATCGACCCCGTAAGGATGAAAGGCAAAGTTAACCTCGGCGGGATTTGAACTCAGACCGTAAATGGCCGTAACTCTGTGCTGCAAAGCATGGTGTCTGACGCTCTACCGATACTGCCAATCCTAATATTACAATTGTGTGAGCCAGTTATACATTGAATGCCTCGTACATTTGTTAATTGTATTAACTTCCCGGAGTTTAACAGAAGTACTTTCATATACACATAAATATTTACTGGTATCAGTCATATCGACACCACTACTTGTTTCAGTTTGATAATTGTGATACAAATCTGTAGTTATCGAATATATAGAAATTATATAAATTGATGCGCAGAAATTTACTTCGGTATGCAGAAACATACACATATGCATAAACAGAGAGAAACACACAAGCCCCCCCCCCCCATATATATATATATATATATATATATATATATATATATATAGAGAGAGAGAGAGAGAGAGAGAGAGAGAGAGAGAGAGAGAGAGAGAGAGAGAGGGGAGAGCGAGAGGGTAGGAAGAGGAAATGGCTAGACCATTTTAGGACCCTACTAGGAGAGCCACCCTCCACAGCCCAGAGCACTGGGGAGATCAGGCGGCTGTTTGAAGAACTGGATATTGAGGCAGAGCCCTTCACCAGAGAGGAGCTTCAGAGAGCTAAGAAGAGGATCAAGGAGGGCAAGGCTCATTGAGGAGATGGAGTGGCATCAGAGGTGATGAAGAAGTGTGATTTTGATGATATCATCCTGGGGTTCTGTAACCAGGCACTGGAGAAAGGAGTTGCCCCGAATCAGTGGAGGATCGTCCCAGTGCCAAAGAAGGGGGATCTCTCTAACAACTACAGGGGGATCTCACTGACGTTACTTGTGGCAAAGACGCTCAACAGGATGATTCTTAACAGGAGTTAAGTGCCTTCCTGCGGTCATGGTTTTCATTGACTTTAGAAAGGCCTTTGATTCTGTGAACCGTCACTGCCTGATGGAGATCTTACAGGCTTATGGAATCCCCAAGAAGATAGTGGACCTGATATCACTGCTCTACACTAACACCAAAGCCCAAGTCATTACACCTGATGGGATGACAGAGTTCTTTGAGATACGGGCTGGAGTGCTCCAGGGAGATACATTGGTTCCCTACCTTTTTATCATCGTAGTGGACTATTGTATGCGCCTTGCACTGGAGAAACACCAGGACTCTGGCTTTACTGTAGCAACGGCTCAGAGCAGGAGAGTTAAGGCGACAAAGATATCAGATGCTGGATTTGCCGACGACATAGTTTTGGTGACAAATACAGTGAAGGAGGCAGTGGATTTGATGCAAGAGGTTGAGACTGTGTCGATGGGTGTGGGGCTGAGAATGAATGAGACTAAAACAAAATATATGGTAGAGGATGTTGAGAAGCCAGAGGGGATCACTAATGTAGGCGGAAAGCTGCTAGAATTAGTTGCGGACTTCCTGTATTTGGGATCAAAGATTGGGAATACGGAAGATGATGTGGTTGAGAGGAAGAGCAAGGCCTGGGCGGCTTGCCACAGCTTGAGATCGGTGTGGAAGTCGGACCTTCGTAAAGACCTGAAAATCCGCCTCTTCATTAATGTAGTGGAGTATGTGCTGCTGTACGGGTCTGAGACTTGGACACTGACCAAGAAACTCACTCAGATGGTGGATGGGTGTTACACGAGAATGCTGAGGATGGCTCTGAACATTAATCAGTATACACTGAGGTTAGCTGGACATTGCACTCAGTGCTCCTGTGGGAGCCCCTACATGGACACACTGGAAGAGGGTGACCAAGGTTAACATATGTTGATACCCTAAGGACAGACGCTGGTCTGTTGGAGACGCAGGACATGGCAGCGATAATGAGGGACAGAGACCACTGGAGAGAACTCGTCCATGGATCTCGGGAATTTTACCCGCCCTATATATATATATGTGTGTGTGTGTGTGTGTATATATATATATAATGATACTTTCCTTCTATGTACCACTTTCAGTGTCTCTATCACGCTACAGTATGTAAGTGTCGTGTTATGTGTTGTGTGTGTCATCGAGCCACTGCAGGTTTAACATGGAAAAGAAAGAAAGAAAGAAAGAAAGAAAGAAAGAAAGAAAGAAAGAAAGAAAGAAAGAAAGAAAGAAAGAATGAAAGGCAAAGTTAGAAATAAACAAACTAACAAACAAACAGGCAGACAGACAACCCTTGAAACCATTGAAACATTTCAATTTGTGTCTTCAAAGTCACCAAAAAATGGCCAAATGACTGGAAGCAAGATCCAAAAGTAGAGAGCCAGACAGCTAGACTGCCAGCCCTACTCACAACCCTCCAGTCATCCAGTCATCCAGTTATGCCGACGGCCAAGTAGCTATAGAAGATTCTGGAATCTCTGGAAGCGATTCAAACAAAGGAAAACTTGCAAAATAATCACAGAGTATTGTTATGTATATGTGCGTGCGAATGTGCATGTCTGTGCGTGTGAGTGTGTATGTGTGTGTGTATGTATGTATGTGTATGTGTGCATGTGTCTGTGTGTGTGTGTGTGAGTGTGTGTCTGTTTGTCTGTTTTATCGGATGAAACAATTCACTCTTCTCATTCGCAATATTTTCCTTCGTATGTTAACATGAAAGAAATAATTCCTTACCTTCTTGTTGTGTTTTTTTTTTTTTTGTAGTTTTTTTGTTTCGCTTTTTTTTTCCTTGTTTTTTTTTACCCTACAATTAAAAAAAGCCTTTGGTGGATTTTTTTTTCGCTGACAATATAGTCAGAAATGTAGCACAATTGAATTCATAGACCCAGATTTCGATGTTTCTATGGTACTGTTGTTTCCTTGCCCCACAACTAAAGATAAAACTTTGGGGGAGATTTCTGTAGTAGAGGATGTTACTGTTAAGATATTTGTTGTTGTTACGGCTTATATTTGATGAAAAGCAAAGTTGAACGATCTGAGAGTTGAACTCACGACATAGCGTAATGTATTGAAAGAAATACGGCTAGATATTTTGTTTGGGGCTCTTCCAATTGCCTGGTTCTTTGCCAATAGTCTGGTGCTTTACCAATTGCCTGGTGCTTTACTAATTGTCTGGTATTCTACCAATTGCCTGGTGCTTTATCCAATTGCCTGGTTTTCCACCAATTGCACGATGCTCTACCAAATGTTTGGTACTCTACCAATTCTACCAATATATCATCTTCCGTTTCCCTGTAATAACATTAATGATTTATTACATATGCACAATGCTTCACCCGGGAAAGATGAAAGCCAAAATTGACGTTGCTGAAAAAACAAAAAGCATAACCAACACGATACAAACAATACTGACATACATGTCAATTGTAATAACTTAATTTATCTAAAAAATCATTACTAACAATTAGAATTCTTCGCCTTAAGAAAATTCTTAGAGGGAGTTAAACATACTTTTATTTCGCCAGAATTGCTTATTTAAGTTTTGCGTTCCTTTCTTCTAATAGCCATGTTAAACGGGAGAACAATCCCCGCTATATTCAAGGCAAGTAAGATGGGATGTGAGAAACGGATTATATTTTGTAAAAGAGAATATGGTGGGGGTATTCCATTAAGGGGTGAAGACGTGCTGCACCACGTTTCGCCATCTCATTTGAAAAGTATGTTTTCATTCTGGAACTATCTAATGTTCAAATATTCAAAGCAAATCCCAAAAGAATATTTTTGACGAAGATTCCTTTCAGAATTCTTCGTTTGACGCAAAAATTGAATAGAAAGCAATCATTTGGGAACATCTTTAAAGAGCATTAAGATAATTCTTGTATCAGCACTATGCCCTAGGATATATTTTGTCTGTGTTCATATTTTTCTAAAATCAGCAAATTCAAGGTTCTTACACGTCTCCCTCAAAATTCAACAATAGCTTAACTCTTTACTTATTATATTTTCACGTTGTAACATCCGATATTGCCCTCAGAGAAATTAACCATGATAAATATTATTGATAGGTAATCATGTGTAAACAGGAAGAAATTATATTAGAACAACAATTACAACAGTAGTAGTAGTAGTAGTAGTAGTAGTAGTAGTAGTAGTAGTAGTAGTAGTAGTAGTAGTAGTAGTTCTGTGGTTTTAATAGTGTCGGTTGTGGTGGTAGAGATATTTCCATCGAAGTTATTAAGGTTTATTAGGGCTCACGAGGGAACTAGCTATATATCCTATATTAAATATTATTTTTGCAGAGTCAGCCGAGACAAAAACTAGATGTTTTCTCATTTTCTCAAATAAAATTAAGCAGTGATGACACATCACACTGTATACACAAACAAACAAACAACAACCCCCCCACCACCACCACCACCACCACCACCACCATCACCACCACCCACCACACACAAACACGTATACACACACACACACATATATATATATATATATAATATATATTCGATTGGCAAGGATGCAATTCATTTCAAGCACTCGACGTCATATTATTTCTTCAAAATAAGGATGACGGAGTATATTTAGAATAAGGAAAACGCGAAGTTGTAGATGTTCAAGAGACCTTTATACATGAGCCGTCATACATGAGCCGTTATACATATTTCGATGACGATCGATATCGTGATTTCATCAGACAGCAAAATTAAGTAAAAGGTAACGTTTCCGAGGCAATTATGGGTGGAAAGGAGCGGACTAAAATTATGCTTTTGCTTTGTTTGTCCGCTCAATCTATATACATACATTGGCGGACTGGGTCTAAAAATATTGCAAGGAAGAGCCAAAGCCACACAACTACAATACAATCATTTAATTTTAATACTAAATAAATGATTTTTTGTTAATCCTCTCTATTTCTGTGTATGCAATTGACAAAATAACTACCAGTTTTTTAAAACTCATGTTCTAAACATTCACCTCTAAAACCTCTATCGTCTTTCCTGCTTTATGGATTTCATTAAATATCTATATCATATCCTTCCATACTGGCTTTATTTCTTCTATCATTTGTCAGGCATTAATTTTGGTGGATTGGCAGTATCGGTAGAGGGTCGGAAGCCATGCTTTGACGCATAGAGTTACGGCCCTTGCCATTCTGAATTCAAATCCCGCCGAGGTTAACTTTGCCTTTCATCCTTACGGGGTCGATAAAATAAAGTACCAGTAATGCACTGGGTAATTGCTGGCCTTGTGCCAAAATGTAGAAACAATTATTTATTTTTATATATATAAATATATATATATGTATAGCTTAGAGTTTACACTCAATGGGGTCATTTACAATCATTTCAGCTCTAAGAATCGCTTCTGAGCAGAATAAATTAATATTTGATGAACATTTACATGTTTTAGTTGCAATTGACTAATAAAATCGCTACAATGAAATATCTTAATTCAACAACATAAAGTTTGCCTGTACGATCTAAAAAATAATAAATCAATACTCACAGACTCATATGGGCAAAAAGCCTTGGTACCTAGACACGTTTAAAATTCAAAATACAAACTTTTTCCGCAGATCGGTCAGAACTTCAAACTTCAAACATGTTTCACAAAGGATGGTATAATAGTGAAATAATTAATTAATTAGTAGTGAGTTAATCAATTTTCTGTGTTTATCAATAGGCACCCAGATAAATTAAATAACTTCACCTCAGAAAAATATCTAAGGTCTGGTTAGCGTAGCGAAAATACACGAGGTTTTGCACACGGCTTATTCCAGTCCTCTAACGTCCCACACATAGTGCTAGAAATAACAGCCGTTTATATGGGATTACAAATTCAGCTCACCTGGGGGAGCAGTAATATAGCTTAGAGTTTACACTCAATGGGGTCATTTACAATCATTTCAGCTCTAAGAATCGCTTCTGAGCAGAATAAATTTATTCTGCTCAGAAGCGATTCTTAGAGCTGAAATGATTGTAAATGACCCCATTGAGTGTAAACTCTAAGCTATATATATGTATATATTTACATTTACATTTGTATATATATATATATATATATATATATATATATATATATATATATATATATATATATATATCCGAAACTACGTAAATGTAAATATCTACATGTGTAAATTTACCAACACACACAAGCACACACACACACACACACACACACACATATATATATGAGAGAGAGAGAGAGAGAGAGAGAGAGAGAGAGAGAGAGAGAGAGAGAGAGAGAGAGAGAGAGAGAGAGAGAGGGAGAGAGAGAGGAAAGTGAGATTGTTCTAATATTATAACAAACAACAACAACGGCGGCGATAACGTTATCGGACCTAACTGTTGTTGATGTAAAATTCCTTAGAAGGAACTATGTGATATTATCATCAAGAATGAATATGAAACAGAGGAGACCAATGGCACACTTTTCAGGGATACGTATATATTGCTATAATTACAAAGTTTGCAATCTATAACAACATTATGGAATATCTACAGAAAATATATAGCTGTTTTTCTTCAAAGAAGGCCCCTACCTAAAATATTTTATCTCTCCTCATGGAACACAAATCTATCTTATTTTACGAATTGTTATTAGCTATTTTTAGATGTCGGGAATCGATCGACGCAGACGATCTCTAGTTTTCAGAGATTCTTGTGTGATATTTTTTCTAAATCAAGACGAATACATTCCTTAATATTAAACATACTAATTGCTATAAATGGAGAGGAGAATTCTGGAGACAGTATGTGATTAATTAAGATAGTGTTAATTAAAATATTTACCAATTTCGTATTAGAATCTTGTAGATGATTGCCTTTGTGTCACTTAATTGAATGAAAGCTACAAAGATATCAGTCGTTAATTAGCTTTCTAGTTAATTAAACATAACAAACCTTTAGTAAATACACATAGACGCCTACGAGCGAACTAGAGGTTCTTTACATCATCAATCTTAGAAATAGCAGCAAAGACTCGCTCGGATCACACTTCTCCAACGAAACAAAGCTTACCGGCAACCCGTGTCTAGCGGCTGTTCACTTCGGCAAAATACGTGAAATGACAAACAATGGACAAATAACATCTTCAATGACATCTGGAACGTACGCACGTTATTGGATTTACCAGCTTCAAGTCATCCTGAAAGTCAATCTGCTCCATCGGTTCCATCGAATTCCATCGGTGTCAATTATATATTGCCACTCTCTCTGAAACATGGCTACCTGAAGTTGGTAAGCTAGGGAAACAAAACTCAGGATACATCTTACTCTACAAAGGTCGGCCAGAAAATGAGCGGTCTGAAGATAGAGTCGGTTTTGCACTAAGAACCATCCGGGTGCAAGATATGATGGAGCTTCTACGTGATATCTCGGATCGGATTATGACACTAAGGTTGCCGCTCCAATTTAACCGTTTTATGACTTTGGTCAGTATGTTTACTCCAACTCTTGTAAGTCCCCGAGAATAAATAAATAAATTTTACGCAGATCTGTGAATAGTCTTGAATATATATATATTCAAGACTCTACACACATATATATATATTCAAGACTCTACACATATATATATATATATATATATATATATATATATATATATATATAAATTACACAATTCCTGCTCTGTAAAACACCTGATGTTCTTACATTGAGCTATTTCTCTTACTGGTAATAAGGTAGTAGGAAATTACTGACCTTTCCTGTTTATAGTTGTTTATAGTATAGTATATACATAAATAACTATAAATAGTATCATTATTATTATATATATATATATATATATATATATAGGAACGAGTAGGACCCCGACGGCTGAGCTCAAGCCGTTTCGATGGCTAATTCTGGACTCCAGAATTAGCCGTCGATACGGCTTGAGCTCAGCCGTCGGGGTCCTCTCGTTCCTATTACCCACTCTACTACCCTAAGTATTGAGTACTTTGGTGCGTTATGGTCCACCTGGTTCCTTACCACATTTCCTTCGTTATATATATATATATATAAATATATATATATATATATATATATATTCAAGTTTCTACATATTTGCTCGACCTGCTAGAAATACCAACTAAATACTGCAGTATAACATAAATAAAATCAGACACATTGAATAATGTAGGCTTATTTACGCTGACTTGAATGAATTACTGGCTGTTCTCGGCGAATATGTCTTTAATAGAAACAGAATTGTGACTAAACAACAACAATTATTTAAAGAAGTAGATTGGCAGAATCGGTAGAGCGTCAGACACCATGCTTTCTAGCATAGTTACGTCCCTTTACAGTCTGAGTTCAAATCCCGCCGAGGTTAACTTTGCCTTTCATCCTTACGGGATCGATAAAATAAAGTACCAGTAATGTACTGGGTAATTGCTGGCCTTGTGCCTAAAGTAGAAACAATTATTTAAAGAGCAGGTCGGACATGCTTCCCAGCATAGTTACGTCCCTTTACGATATGAGTTCAAATCTCGCCGAGGTTAACTTTGCCTTTCATCCTTATGGGGTCGATAAAATAAAGTACCAGTAATGTACTGGAATAATTGCTGGCCTTGTGCCAAAAGTAGAAACAATTATTTAAAGAGCAGTTTTAAAACTAGTTACAGCAGAGGCCTTACATTCCATATCTCTCTCTCTCTCTCATATATATACATATATATATATATATATATATATATATATATATAGTAATGTATACTGATTAATGTTCAAAGCCATCCTCAGCATTCTCGTGTAGCACCCATCCACCATCTGAGTGAGTCTCTTGATCAGTGTCCAAGTCTCAGACCCATACAGCAGCACAGACTCCACTACAGCAATGAAGAGGCGGATCTTCAGGCCTCTACGAAGGTCCGACTTCCACACCGACCTCAAGCTGTGACACGCCGCCCAGGCCTTGCTCTTCCTCTCAACCACATCATCTTCCGTATTCCCAATCATTGCTCCCAAATACAGGAAGTCCTCAACCAATTCCAGCGGATGAAAAACTCAGAGCTGTATGGGAGCATCCCAAAAGTCAGCTCAAAAGTGACACAGAGGAGACTGAGGTTGGCTGGACATGCTCACCGACATCCAGAGTTGACATTGCACTCAGTGCTCCTTTGGGAACCCCTACATGGACACACTAGAAGAGGAAGATCAAGGTTAACTTATGTTGATGCCCTAAGGACAGACACTGGTCTGTTGGAGATGCAGGATATGGCAGCGATAATGAGGGACAGAGACCGCTGGAGAGAACTCGTCCATGGATCTCGGGAATTTTACCCGCCTTAGATAGATAGATAGAGATATATAGTAATAATAAATGTGAAGGGAAAATCCGAAGAGGGCTGGATAAGGATTATATATATATATATATACATATATATATAGAGAGAGAGGTAGTACACTGGAAGGTAATATCCGTAGTGGTAGAGCACTCAGTCCATGGGAAGAGTTAGGTAGAAGTGGTTACACACACACACACATATATATATATATGTGTGTGTGTGTGTGTGTGTGTGTGTGCGTGACTGACTAAACATATACGTGCTTTCCTCCTATACTTTTTCCATTTCTTCCTTTTCTTACTCTTGCCTATCCTTCTATTTCTTCTACTATATCTCATTCTCTTTTCCAATAAAGGACTAACGTCCAATAGGTTAAGACTTTAACCATTAAAATAATAAACATCCCCATTGTATTCGATTGTTTTCCTGTGTTGTATTTCCTCGTTGAATTTTAGAATGTATATATATATATATATATATAATCCTTATCGAGCCCTCTTCGGATTTTAGCCTTCACATTTATTATTACTATATATATATATATATATATATATATATGAGAGAGAGAGATATGGAATGTAAGGCCTCTGCTGTAACTAGTTTTAAAACTGCTCTTTAAATAATAGTTTCTACTTGTGGCACAAGGCCAGCAATTATCCCAGTACATTACTGGTACTTTATTTTATCGACCCCGTAAGGATGAAAGGCAAAGTTAACCTCGGCGGGATTTGAACTCAGATCGTAAAGGGACGTAACTATGCTGGGAAGCATGTCCGACCTGCTCTTTAAATAATTGTTGTTGTTTAGTCACAATTCTGTTTCTATTAAAGACATATTCGCCGAGAACAGCCAGTAATTCATTCAAGTCAGCGTAAATAAGCCTACATTATTCAATGTGTCTGATTTTATTTATGTTATACTGCAGTATTTAGTTGGTATTTCTAGCAGGTCGAGCAAATATGTAGAAACTCCCTTATTGGTTGGATTTCAACACTGTTTCGTGGTTTCTATTGCTGCCATTCTTGTTGGTGTCTGTTTAATTTGTTTTCCAACAGAAGCAAAGAAAACATTCATAGTAATGGGTGTCAACAATCGCAAACGAACATAATTATATACATATATATATATATATATATATATATACATACATATATACATAAATAAGTAAGTTCGTTTTACACACACACACACATATATACATATATATATATATATATATATATATATATATATATATATATATATATATATATATATATATATATAAATCGATAGCTAAACAGAAGGCATGATAAACCATGATGGAAATTTAGTCATAAGTGGTGTGACCAAAGAGTCATCCAGACAACTTTGCCAGGCTAAGATATGCAAAGAAGGGGTCGTTGCGTACATCTAGTATGTGAACTTGGTGACATTTCAGACAGTAATACTACTGGCGACCTGTCTGTTGGTCAATCATTTACACTGCTATCCTCATGATACACGGCGGTGAATTGGCAGTATCGGTAGAGGGTTGGACGCCATGGTTTCTAGCATAGTTACGTCCCTTTACAGTCTGAGTTCAAATCCCGCCGAGGTTAACTTTGCGTTTCATCCTTACGGGGTCGATAAAATAAAGTACCAGTAATGTACTGGGTTATTGCTGGCCTTGTGCCTAAAGTAGAAACAATTTTACACATAAATAACATTACAAATTGCTCTCAACTCATTCCCTTCCGGCATAAATGTTTACTTCGTGATTGTGTCATTTCTATCATTATATATATATATATATATATATATGTGTGTGTGTGCGTGTGTGTGTGTGTGTGTGTGTGTGTTTCTGTGTTTCTGTAGGTGATGAATCTGTAGATAACATTTGGGCGGGAGATATTTTGTTTATGTTTATTACTTCTCATTCAGTTGAAGCAATTGATTACCAGAATCCCACCATGATCAACTCTTCCATTCATACTTCCAGGGATGATAAATTAAAGTTCCAGGCAAGTATTGCGATCAATTAATCCCCTTCCCCATCCCACCTATATAGATACATATAGATAGATATATTTCTTTATAAATGAACACTAGATGGAACACATGTGACTTTGGAGCATTTCAAATCATGTGGAACAATAAATATTCAGTAGATTTTGTAGGATTCCACATATATTCCATAGAGTCCAAATTTATTGGGGGACGAGGGGTGTCACAGTGGGGCAATAAATAGGGCTGTAGAAAAGCCTTCGGGGATGCACGGAGTCATGTGAGAAACGCGTATGGGGTTGTACTCACCTGTGAGGCAAAGACTTCGATTTAATGATCAGCGTTGTTTGAATTCCGTGTCGATCTGCGTGAATGTAAATAAGGTGTCAATGCCATCACGAAAATTGTGTGAGACTAACTGGAGCCGGCTTACGCCGTCTGAAGTCGTCTGATGCACCGAGGGACCGTACAAATAGAAGTAGTGTCTCCAGGTAGCTTAAAATATTATCTCCTCCCCAGCAGATATACTATTGGAGACTTGCCATCACAGTGGGCATTTGTAAATTATTGGGAGAAAATTACTATAACAATTAAATTCTTCTAATCTTGCTTTGTTGTTCCATATTATTTACCTATTTCCCTTTTTATATTTCTTGCTTTGTATTTCTTCCAAATATTGATATTGTGTGACTGGTTCAATAGATGTCTGCCTAGCAACCCCCTTTTTCGTTTTCTTCTTACTTTTATTCGTGTTTTTGTTGTGTTTTTTCACAACAGCTGCTTTCTGCCAAGGATTGGTTGCTTAATTTAGAATATAAATTGTGTGTGAGTGTGTGCGTGCAATATATATATATATATATATATATATACATATCATATATATATATATATATATTGCAGGTACACAGATATACATATATATTTGTGTGTGTGTCTGTGTATCTGTGTGTGTGTGTGCGTGTGCGTGTGCTTGTGTGTGATATATATATATATATATTGCACGCACACAGATATACATCTAGAGAATAACTTTAATATAGATCAACTATTTATGTAAAATAGATTTTGTTTTGTTTTGTAAGTACATTATATATGTGTGTGTGTGTGTGCGCGTGCGCGCGTGTGTGTATGTTTGTATGTATATATATAACTTAACAAAAGAAAAGGAGAGGAACTGCGTGCAATACTGCAATATTAGCGATAAGTACAATACTGCAATATTAGCGATAAGTACAAAACTCCACCGAAATCGACGTATAGTTTCGATCCCTATCGACGGTACTGCCCGTGTTTGAGTTGATGAATTAACGATGTATGCCCGATGTTAGGTCAATCCAATAATAATGAAAGGTTGCATACTTTCATATCTTTTTATTTATGACGATTTGGGGGATCTGTAGTATACAGTCCTTTATGTTCACTTTACTGAATGAAATGTGGAAATCACACGTCTGAACGAAATGGGATGAAAATATGCGGGAAGAATATGTTGAAAATACACAATAATATTGACGTTAAAGAGAGAAATACTTTTTATGAATAAAATTCATAACCAGAAATGACCTTTTGTAGATCTCTTGAGTTACATGGTGTAAGCTTATGTTGTTCTTTGAACAGAACTATTTTCATTATATATATTGCTTTAGCCATGTAACGAGCCGGTGGTAAGCGCTGGGTCCAATGAAGAAAACTGGGGAGATGGCCAACCACCAAGTTATAGAAGAGAGAGCTATATGAACTTGGCTTAGTCTTCTCGGTTATGATCTCTAGAAAGCAATACAGTCGGTAGATATTCAAGCAGCTCCTCCCTCTTTTGCTCATAAAAATCTTCCATGGTCTCATCCAGGATAGTTTATTAATAAGACTAGTCAATAGAGTCCCAACCTTCATGGAACTTTTTGAACATTTTGAAACCAGATGATGGGAAAAAGATCTCGAAGACTTTCTTCAACACCAGTTCAAGAATGTGATGGTGGCAAGCCAGCCACAAGAGAGATTTTTATTCAGAGCTCCTTCAATATTTGTATAGGCTCCTTGGTGCATGCCGGTGTTACTGGCGGTGGTGTTGAAGGACATACCAATTATTCTAACCCCAATTTTGAATCGTTGAATTTCCTTCAAAACAACTTCAGCGACTTCTCGTCCTGTTCCATCTCTTACAATTGGAACTCATAAGAGCTCCTTTCCTTTTCCTCTAACTAAAACTGCAAGCCGATCTACGAGTGTGCTAGATCGGAAAGCCGATAGTAATAATTCTCCATCCCAGTGAAGAACTAGGTAGACTCTGCCTTCAGGTGGAAAGTGGCTAACTTGATTTCCTGAGCCATCATCTCACAGTGACTGGTTCATGCTCGATAAACAGTTGAGGTGGGGGGGGGGGGTCAAAAGTTCAGGCAAATCATGACCAAGATTCTCCGCAATTGTGATGTAAGAAGTACTTGCTTGTTACACCCATAGTTACTCCCGTTCCCACTGGCAACAAGAGTGGCGTCTAGAGTCTGGTTTATTCGCAGTGATTTTCAGAGCAGTGCTGACTTGAAGATTTCATCATCATCACTAATAGCTGAGCTGGATGACGAACTTTCTAGAGCTACTTTCTCGGACATCTTCTTGACTTCTTCATCCTGCTTTCTCTTTATTACTTTCATATAAGGTATTTTCTTTTCCTTCTTCTGGATGGCTCTCACGTGTTTTTCATCAACACCGGCCATGAATGAAAGCAATCGATCTTCCCGCTGTGTCTTAAGAAAAGTCTTGTCTTCAAATGGGACATCCTTTCGTTCGAAAACGCCTAGGCTCGCAATGTCAAAATTGGCCTTGATATAACATTTGCAAATTTTACGCTGTGCAATTGCTTTGTCAGTCATCCTTGATTGAAGTGCGGGTGATTTTTTGTTTGTTTGGTTTTTTTTTTCATTTTGGTAGTGATATTTACTAGGGTTTCAATGTCCAATTATGACCATCCCTCCAGATTTTTCACGATGATACAGTGTGAAGAGCGATGAAATTTGTAACCTCGTCACTATCTATCTAGCTCCCTCTGTATCTGTCTATCTCTCTTTATCTATCTACCTGTCTGGCAATCTATAGCTCTATCTGTCTTCCTCTGTATCACTCTAGTTGATTTACTGACTATAGCTATATATGTATATTTACCAATGTATCTCTCTTCGAACAAAAACAAGAAGAAATCATGTATCTTAATAGCAAGCCGAAGATAAACATATACATTACTAGAACAAAGTCTTCGAAATTTAATGGATATAGGTTTGTTAATGATTACAGAAAAGATGGAGGAAATTATTATATGGGATTTCAATGAATGGCCAGTAGGACAAGAGGAAACTCGAGGATTCAAACGTTTTACATAGAATGTTGTAATCAAGGAATTGTCAAATTAAATATTTTCTTTACTATAAACCCCGCCAATTGTTACGGGTACTTTGCTCGTATATATATATATGTGTGTGTGTCTGTGTGTCTGTGTGTATCTGCGTATCTGTGTGTCGATGTGTGGGTATGTGTCTGTGTGTGTGTGTATGTGTGTGCGTATGTGTGTGAGTGTGTTTGCGTGAGTATCATATATATATATATTTTTTTTTTTTTTAGCATATATTCTGATAGGTATATCCCTATATTTACATAATATGCACTCGCTCCACTACAGAAATATCATATTTACACCAGGATATTTTGATTTGTATCTTGAAAATACATTTTTACTGGTATAACAACACATGGATTTTTTCCAGTTGTCCTTTTTGTTTGCATGTGATAAGAATTATCAACTTTCTATTAATAATGTTTTTACTGATGAATAATTGCCATGAGATACAATTGAGGAAGGTAGAGTTGGCAAGCGCTCAAATTTACGTTTATGTATTATAGGTGTTATTATAGGTGTCGTTGAGACGCTATTATTTATCATGAACTTATATTCGTTGAACATGGTCACTATATTTATACTCTCTCTCTATATATATACATTGATTATATATATATATGTATATATATGTATATATATATATATGTGTGTGTAAAAGATAAACAGAAATAACATCACAATTGGTAAAGTATATGACAGGAATATATTAGGTTAACGCTTGAAATAGCAAAAGAGAGTCTTGGCATTTCGTACGCTAGTCCTTCATCAGAAGAAAGAATGAGAAATAAGATAGATTAAAGGGACGGGCGGGTTGGAATTGGAAAAAATGTCTTTAGATAAAAATAACAGGGAGAACATACTCTATATATACATTTATATATATATATATATATATATATAT
>OZ024741.1:99332905-99342905 GCA_964016885.1 Eledone cirrhosa
GCAGCAACATCTACTTTAGTAATGACTGAACTACACTTGAGGTGGGCTTCCTTCAAATTTAGGTCAGCTATATATTTCTATCTATCTATCGATCTATCTATCTCTCTCTACCAGACGTGTGTAACTTCACGGAGAAGTTTCCGTTATTTTATGTAAGAAAAAAACGTGAGTTTTCAGTTAAATTTTATATTATTGTGTAACTTGGCCCCCCGTCTGGACCTTCAGGTGGTGGGTCAACTCATTTTCGCCCCCACAGGGGTGAAATATTCGTTTGAAAATTTTTTCTCCATCGAATTTTTGAAAAAAATATAGTAAGAAGTTTGATTACGTTATGAACGCTGCGTTCAACGATAATGGTGGTGGAGAGTCGGTAAGACTACAGAGCTCGCAGTCAACATGGTCTTCTTCCCTAGATACTATAGAGATGGAAAGACGAAATGAAAATGTAAAAACAAATTCATATCCAAACAACACAAATGACACCAAACAGTTCAATGACAACAAAAATAACAACAACACCAATAATGATGATAAAAACAACAATGACAACAACATCAAAGAAAAAAAGAAAAACAACACCAATAACACCAGCATCAAAGACAACAACAACACCAAGGAAAATACGAATAATATCAACATCGGTGACGACAAGAATAACAACAACAATAACAACAATAATGACAACACCACCAACACGGATAATTCCACAAAGAAACCAAAAAAATCTCCTTTGCACAGACAGTTCAAAAAAAGGAGGAACTGATATATCTCGACATAACAAATGCTGAACAACTTTTAAAGGACGCTAGGAGATATGTCACTTTCGAAAAAAATGGTGCTTTCAGCATCAATTCTCCGGTAGAAATTCGCAAGGAAACTGCTCTCAAAACGATAGTTTTTAGGACAGTTTCCAATTCTACCCGAAAACCAGTCCAATTGTCACAGAAAGAAATTGAACTGGTTTTCAAAAATTCAATGAATGATATTGCATTCATTCAAAGAAGCAAACTTTTTGGGAGTATTTCGGTACTCATGAAGGATCAATTGACGGCCCAAAATTACTCTGTGTCGCCAATTGTATCCAACCTGTACACCTTTTTCCCTACATACATGGGAAAAAGGACACAAAAGATCAAAATCACGAGTGTCACACCAAAGGTAAACATATGGTGGATATGGTGGATAAAGGCGGGCTCCTTTGGTGAGAAGATCCATCTGCTGCCAACACCCTTCTAACGGAGGGCTGGGGATGCCGTGGTTGACGATGCGCAAACACGCGCTCAGGCTGCGGCATCTCTACGTATTCCTCACCGGACAACCGGTGTGGGCCCCGTTACCCATATAAACTGTTACCCATATAAACTGTAACCCATATAAACTGTCTCCCCCTATTGGGGAAAATCGACTAACTTTTTAAATTGCATTTGTGATAACATTTTACACGTTTTTTATTGTATGTAAACTTCTCCCTTTGTATTTGTCCCCTTCTTTTGTGCCCCTGTGGCTAATAAAGAAACATATCTATCTATCTCTATCTCTATCTCTCTCTCTCTCTATATATATATATATATATATATATATATATATATATATATATATATATATATATATATATATATATATATATATATATATATATATATATATATATATATATATATATATATTTATCTATTTATCTATCTATAATTATTTCTAATTTTAACACAGCCAGCAATTTGGGGGGAAAGGAAAAAGTGGATTATATCAATCCCGGTATTTGACTGATACTTTTATTTATCGACCTGGGAGGGATGAAAGACAAAGTTTACCCCAACGGGACTTCAACGTAAAGAAAGGAAGCAAATACCGCAAAACAAATAACGACTCAGCTAAGAATGATTCAGATAGAGTGTTGATCTTTTATAGAAGTTACAAATTTGCTCCAAATATATGAAAGAATTTGAAAACAAATAAAGCAAATAGATGGTGCAAAACATTGTCCAAGCTAATGCTGTTCGTTCTCGACTTTAGATCTGAAAATATTTTCATAGCACCATATCTATATTTTTAACAATCATTTTCCATCAATAAAATTGTCAAAGTATTCAGTCTGCCTTAAATATTTCTTTATAAGCTTTAATTTACTAAGGTTTATCTCACCTGTGTCAATAATTAGAGCTAAACACGTATACGCACACACACACACACACACACACACACACACACACACACACACACACACACACACACACACACACACACACACACACACACACACACACAGTATTTCCTTACTTCAAATGCATTTTTAGTGGTACAAAAGACAAATCCTAAGTTATTGGGGATTTAGTAACATAGCTCAACATGAACACCTAATTTAAGACAATTCATTTCCATTGACCGTCTGAAAAAAATGTTCGCCATTTTCTGTTTAACAACCATTTATCTTCAAAAATGACTGTCGTCTGAGACTGGCGTGAAATCATAACTGCGCAGATTTCATGGGGGAACTGCGAAACAAATATCTAAAGAGCTATAATTCACATAAACATTGAGGAAGGAAATTTCAGACGAAATATATAGTTTCGTGGAGAATAACAGATTTGTTTACCTGAATAGGGGCACAATAGATTATTCATATAACACAATTTTACAACGAAGTTTTCTATTATTTTCGTCAATATTTTGATTACATTATGCTTCTAATTAAATCTGTAATGTTTAAAAATTATATCAAACATGCATGTATACTTTATATATGTGTGTGTGTGTACGAGTGTATATGTACCTATATATAGAGAGATAATTCTATGCACATATATTTGCATATGTGTCTGTATCTATCAATGTATGTGTGTGTCTATATGTGTGCTTGTTTGTCTTATATCGCTTTTGTTGTGTTATTTTCGAAGTGAGGACATTGTAATGTTGCAGACGATGAGATACTGTATACGTGTAATGCTTGTGTGTGTGTGTGTGTGTGTGTGTGTGTGTGTGTGTGTGTGTGTGTGTGTGTGTGTGTGTGTGTGTGTGTGTGTGTGTGAGAGAGAGAGTGTGTGTGTGTGTGTGTGTGTAAATACTTGAAATACACTTCAACGTAAACAAAAACGAGAAAACCTAGATAGATGTATATATGTATGTACGTATGCACTTATGTATATATATATATATATATATATATGTGTGTGTGTGTGTGTGTGTGTGTGTGTGTGTGTGCGTGCGTGTATTTGCGTGTGCCTAAATGGGTGAGTATATTTGTAAGGCATTATGAAAGATAAAATATGAGAATAATATAGAATTAATTAAATTTTGAACAACTATTTTAGGTATGCATGTGTCGTCAGTTAAATATATATGAAAAGGAGACCCCATCCCACCTCACTACAGACACACAAAAAATGAAAGAATGGCCCAGATTAGAAGACAATTGAAACAAACAACTAAACCTCAACCTCCATTCACAACCACTGCTACCACCGAAAATATTTATTTAATCTCAGTAACAAACAAAAATACTTAAATTGTTGTCTTTCTTTTATTTTTTTTATGTCATAAACTTTGAAATCAATCAAAATGCCTTAATTGGGAATTAAAGCCCTAAAGTTAAAACTGAAGAATTTTGTCTTTTCTTTTGTTTTGTTTTTGTTTTTTTGGGGGGTTTTTGTTTTTTGTTTTTTGTTTTGTTTGTGTCCTGTCTATGAGGAAGAATTAAGATAAATAACAACAACAACAATAAGAATAATAGGTAAATAATAGGAACAACAACAGTAACAGCAACAACAAGAATAACAACAACAACAACAATAACAGCAGCAACAACAACAATAACAATAACAGCAGCAGCAACAACAACAATAACAGCAGCAGCAGCAACAACAACAAAAATACCAGCAGCAGCAACAACAACAACAACAACAATAACAGCAGCAGCAGCAACAATAATAATAGTTAAATAATAGGAACAACAACAATAACTGCAGCAACAACAATAACATCAACAATAACAGCAGCAACAACAACAACAGCAACAACAATAATAACAGCAGCAACAACAACAACAACAATAACAGCAGCAGCAACAACAACAACAATAGTTAAATAATAGGAATAACAACAATAACAGCAGCAACAGCAACAACAACAATAACAACATTAATAGTTAAATAATAGGAATAACAACAGTAACAGCAACAACAGCAACAGCAACAACATCAGCAATGATAACAACAACAGCAGCAATTATAATGATGATGATGATGATGCTCGATGTTCTATGTATTTCATGCTAGCATTGCACCCCCACCCCCACCCCCCACCCTCATAAAATAGAGACAGTTATAGACAGTATGAAAAGACCTTAATACGAAAAAGGACAAGAATGCTTCTGATATTAAACGATAGGGAGCGTACTTATACTGGCCACAACATCCATACCATGTAACAGCAATGGTAAAATAGTATCAACTATAATAATTGTTTCTACTTTTGGCACAAGGCCAGCAATTATCACAGTGCATTACTGGTACTTTATTTTATCGACCCTGTAAGGATGAAAGGCAAAGTTAACCTCGGCGGGATTTGAACTCAGACCGTAAAGAGTGTTAACTCTATGTTGCAAAGCATGGCATTCAAACCTCTACCTATACCGCCAACTATAATAATGATTTCTAGTATAAGCACAAGGCCAGTAATTTGGGGAAGGGGAAAGTCGATTAAATCAACCCCCAGTACGTTACTGGTGCTTTATTTCATCGACCCCGTAAAGATGAAAGGCTAAGTTAACCTCGGCGGGATTTGAACTCAGACCGTAAAAGGCCGTAACTCTATGCCGCAAAGCATGGTGTCCGACTCTCTATCTATACCGCTAACTATAATAATACGGTATATATACTTATAAAAGGGAAGTTTCTTTGTACGTTGACCGCTGATAACGCTAAATAAAATTAATAATAATTAAGGTTTTTCCTATATTTTCAACTCATCTGACCTAGACTTATTTTCCGAAAACAGAATGGGAGGCGAATTAGAGGAAAATTTACTGGTCTTTCTAGCACACAGATACTGTATGTTCGTCCATCTATCTATATATAGAGAGGGAATCACTACTCCAACTCTCATTCAATCCACCTCACCCTCTCTCTAACTAACTAAAACGTAATGTGTGTATTTCTCTCTCTCTCTCTCTCTCTCTCTCTCTCTCTCTCTCTCTCTCTCTCTCTCTCTCTCTCCCTCGTTCTCTCTCTGTATTTCTCTGTGTATGTGTTTCTGTATTCCTGAGAATATTTGTGTTTCTTTATTACCAACAAAGCAAATAAACTTTAAAAAATTATTTTCACAATAATGACAAGTGATTGTTTTTGTTGTTATTCTAACTCACTCGCCAACAACTCCCTTTTCTGAAAACGGAGGCGGGGAGGGGGAGATCCTTGGAGTTACAGATAAGCACCTCTAAGTCTTTTAAATTTATATAAAAGCGCCCGCTGGGGATCGCGAAGAAAATTATTTTCCTAGGGTTTTTCTTTTTCCGTGTTTTCAAATAATGTGACCTTCAACATGCTTTCAATCACTTTTTTTCTTCCGAAAACGGAATGGGGGCTACGAGGGAACCTACAAAGTATTTGTGCAAATACGTCAACAATGGTTCCGATGCTGCCTTGTTTGCACTACAAAAAGGAAATATGTCCGACGAGGTGCCCAATTTACAACATGGCCGTTATATCAGCAATAAAGATGGGGTGAGGGGTTGACCCTCCGATTTTCCCAGCCTCAGAGAGTTCTTATGTCGGATTTTTTTTTTTTTTTTCTATTATAGGTCTTTTGTTTGTTTTCCACCAATCTGATATCCGACTCACTCGCCAATGAAGGGCCAAAATATACTTTATTGATTTCGACATTTTAAAGCATTTCGACAACTTTGTTGTCGAAATGCTTAAAGATTATTGACGGCACGAATCCTCAAGTTAATAATTGTTTCTACTTTTGGCACAAGGCCAGCAATTATCCCAGTGTATTACTGGTACTTTATTTTATCGACCCCGTAAGGATGAAAGGCAAAGTTAACCTCGGCGGGATTTGAACTCAGACCATAAAGGGCCGTAACTCTTTGCTGCAAAGCATGGCGTCCGACCCTCTACCGATACTGCCAATCCATCAAGTTAATAATAATTCTTTCTAACATTGGCACAAGACCAGAAATTTGGGGGGTTGTTGCAGCGCGTGTCACTGGGCATTGTCCACAGAAATGCTGCTCCCGAGGCTCAGCGCCTAACACCCTCCCCACCCTCGTCCTCTTTTGTGACACTAGAGCCCTTGCCTTTCCTCCCTTTTCCGTTTTCTTTTTATATTTTCATATTTTACAATCTATTCTTTCTTCTCAATCTATTTTCTTCTTTTTCTATTAAATTGTTTTTAATATTTATATATAAATGATTAAAATGAAATAAAATTTTAGAACACTTTGAAAAAAAAAATTATTATATCGACCCCGGAAGAATAAAAGGCAAAGTTGACCTATTCAGGATTTGAACTCAGAACGTAGAAAGCATTTTGTCGAACTGATACTTCTAACATACTTCCTTTCAATAATCGATATAGGCTTCTAATTTAAGCACAAGGTCAACAATTTAAAGGGGAGAGGAAAGTCAGTTAAATCGACCCCAGTGCGTTACTGGTACTTTATTTTATCGACCCCGTAAGGATGAAACGCAAAGCTAATCTCGGCGGGATTTGAACTCAGAACGAAGAAAATCGTAACAATGTATCGCAGAGCATTTTGTCAGATGCTCAACTGATACTGTCAATACATGCCCTCAACTAATAATAATTACTCAATGTACATTTTCCATTGTTACTTGCTGTTTTCTTTATATATTTCACTCATGTGCTGACCCTGAAAGTCTCGGGCTCATGTAGCCATTTTTTTTTTAATTCTATTTATTATAAACCATAATGCGTCCTCGTTATTATTAATGCTCTAGTAGCCAATAAAAGAAATAATTGTCATTGGCAGTATCGGTAGAGCGTCGGACACTATGCTTCACGGCATAGTCACGGCCCTTTACGTTCTGAGTTCAAATCCCGCCGAGGTTAGCTTTGCCTTTCATCCTTACGGGATCGATAAATAAAGCAAATGCACTGGGGTCCATAAATAGCACCAGTAATATAGTACCTGTAATGCACTGGAGTCGATTTAATCGACTTTCCCCTCCCCTTCAAATTGCTGGCCTTGTGCTAAAAGTAGAAACAATTATTGTTATTATTATTACCATCATCATGTTCATTATTATTGTTATTGTTGTTATTTGAAAACGGAAAGAAAACAATTCGAAGTTTAATGTTTCAATGTTTGCATTGTGGTTCTCCCACCACCACCTCTCTTTTTTCACCATGCCATGATCATTCCACACAATTAATCTGTCTCAGATAGTAAGGTGGCGTCTGCAACTTTACAACAACAACGACAACAACAACAACAAAAACAACAACCACAGCAACAACAACTACGACTCCTCCAAAACAATAATGTTAAAGGTAATAACAGCATCAAAAACAACAACAACAATGACAATAATAATAACATCATCAACAATAACAAAGATATCAACAACAATAGTGTCAGCCTTCGGGAATAATAACAACAGTAACAACATCATTTGTATGAATAACAACAGAAAGAACAGCAACAACGCTAAGTTTCAAAACAATGCTAAGTTCTGTATTTTTCTATATATATATATGTATTCATACGCTACGATTATATAGCTTCAAATTGATTTGGAAATTTGATGGGTAACCTATTGTTGTAATGGTTAATACGGTGGACATAATAGCCAAAGATGTGGGTTCGTGATCCGTCAATGCTCATCCTTTTTCCATTCTGTAGGTTTAATAACTCTAACTATTAGGCTAATTTATTTAGTCAAAAATACGGCGGAAGCTCTATTTCACTATCTAATTGTCCGCTATTTGTAAACAAATCTAATTTTCAAAACAACGCTAAGATCTGTATCTTATATATATATATTTAGAGAAAGAGAGAATTGAAAATTTGGCAAACGGATACAGCGAAAACCAAACAGAAGTACAAGACCAGACGAATAAAGGACGAGATGGTATGTAGACGATACAAAACTGGTAACATAAACAAGACTAACAACTCCGTGACTGTCTAAATGGACACAGTTCAGCCACTACCGACAGTACTGTATTATAAGATAACTAAACACAGTACTGTCAAAACTAAACACTCTTATGTCTTTTTTTTTTTAACTGGAGGATAAAATTCATCGGACGGTGATCCCCGACATGCACTTGATAGATTTGCTGCCGAGTGCTAAGTGGCATGAATGAAAATTATTGCCGAGAAGACTGAGACACTCATCCCCACAAGCCTGCACAGTGCACTATACATGTGAATTGAATTCCACAGAAGCAGGTGGAGAAGTTCAAGTATCTCGAGACCATTTTCACGAGTGGTGGAAAGCAAGAGGCTGAATTAAGTATAAGAGTCGCACTAGGTAACGGCTCTACTTCTCCGAAATGATAGGTCACAGCTCCGATACTACGAATATGTGGTTAGAATGTCTTACGAAAGAAACACTGGGCAGATTTTACTCCCAAAACCAACCGGCAGGAGACCCAGAGATAGACCTCGAGCAAAATGGATGGATAACACCCATGAGCTTGGCTGGTCACGCTTGAGAATCCTGTCAGATCAATTGTTGCTTCTGACAGGACCCGGTGGAAGGCGTGTTTGACGAATCTGCCTCCATGACCGCCCCAAGAAGAAGAAGAAGACGATGACAACATAAATAGATAGAAGTGAAGTATATGAATCGAATCATATTTGACCAAGAATGGAATGGCCAGTTAGACTCATAGAGACAAAAATATCATTCATATATTGTCTGATGAAGATCGAATTCGACAAAGGAAATGCGTATATATACTAAAGCTATATATATATCGGTGCGCCTGGCCGACTGAACTCACTCGATATGCAAATTAGGCTGCTCAGCCGTTAATTTTCATAAGGAAAGTATATACGTTCGGACGTTCAACCATCTGGCAGAAAGGTATACGGTGCTGACGATAGCTAATAAGCTTGAAACTAGTACATCGTTCCTGTGTCAATGTTGAACAAAAAGGTGACGTGGTTGCCTAAACACTGTACGGCGTAATTCAGGCTGTTTGTTTGTTTACAAACGAACAAACCGAGCATTATAATAAATGTTCGGTAAACTGATACGTGCATATATATATGTGTGCCTGTATGTATATATATACATGCTACTGTACGTCTGTATACATATATGTATGTACGTATACATACATACTTACGTAAGTGCCGTACTAAGAGTGAGAAATGAAATTTCGTTTCATTCTATTCCATTTATATATATATATATATATTTATATATATATATAATATAAACGTAACGAATATCGCTGATAATTGTGCTGTGATGGCGATGAACTTGTTTTGCAAGGTTTTGTATCATAGTATCACTGATGACATCACAGATGTGTGACGAAAGAATTCTGAGAGACTATGTATATATATTTATATCTATATTGTAAACTTTTGGTAAATCAATGATAAACATTGATTGCCAGCTAAATTAACTATAAGGATATATGATATACAAAAGCGAAAACCAACCCAAACCAAAGAGTGAGTGTGTTTTATTATATACTAGTAACAGGACCCGGCGTTTCACGGGTAGGAAACGTGAAATAGCAATACGCATATGCAAAGATTGAGGAATGTAGCTGTGTACTTTTTGAATTCCCTTATTCTCAGGGAATGATTGTTCATCTACTGGAAACGTAGAACACCAACAGGCGGAATCCAGTAGTAGCAGGTCAGTGGGCTGATTGCGGAAATCCTGTATGCGAAAGGATTAAGTATTGTGGGGCAATTTATGTCGTAAGTCTGTTCAGGAATTACGCCACGGATGGGGAACACGTCAGTCTGAAGGAGCGACGTAGCCAATTGTGTATGTGTGCGTGTACACAA
>OZ024741.1:99355405-99365405 GCA_964016885.1 Eledone cirrhosa
GTTTAGATAAATCACAGAGGCAATAAACATAAATGAACTCCAACCAAAATTAAATAGAAAACATGAATGGAATAGCAACATCACAACTTACAATTAAGGACAAAATGAAAACACACACACACACATAGAACAAACAACCAACCAGTAACATGTAAATAAACAAATAAAAACACACACAGACACCCGGATGTAACACATGCGCAAACTAAGCACACAACACACACAAAAACAAGATGGCGTAGGACAGAACAAAGGAGAGGCACAAAACAAAGAAAATAATCTCCAGTCACTGAAGAGGTCACAGAATGTGTGACGAAAGAACTTTGACAATATATAAACAACTATCTGGTTGTGGAACCAACCAACCAACCAGAAATTTATAAATTCCTAAATTTATAAATTCCTAAATTTATAAATTTATTATAATAAATTGAAGTGAAAGCAACTGGTGCGTGTGTTTCTTATTGGCAACATGACCCTCCCAAAGTATAACAATATCGGTTTCAACACACGTTTTCAGATAAAGAATCTTGCTAAACAAATTCAGAAACGATATATATATATATATATATATATATATATATATATATATATATATATATATATATATATATATATATATATATATTTAATACATTAACAGAGAAAGCTTTAAGCAATACTCCGACTGGCTTCCGTCTCACTCAACAAACATTAGGATATACCTTAGTATAATCCCAATTTTACGTTTGGGGTGCTAACTATACGTATTTTGCGGATAGCCAGTTGTATTATTTTATATGAAACATAATTAAAATACATCTCTCTTTCCAAACAATTGTTTCATTATAAGTTTTCTACAAATTGGGAAAATAATGTCCAGGTTATGTAGAAGCCTACACATAGTCCGTAGGAATATATGTAGGTGGGTACTTATAAATCATCAGTGGATGCCCGACAAAATATCGATATAAAAAAAACCCTTACCGATATTAATGTTCAGCGATGGTAGCCTTCTGTTCCAGAATGACCGCCAAATTTGAAATTCCAGCAGTCTCACAATGAGAAATTTCACACTGCCATCAAGCGGAAAGGGGAGGTCATCGCAAAACATAATAGAATAAAATAATATGCACGTGGGTCAATTAATTCTTTCAATAATTTTAACCATGCGTGAAGAACTCAATTGTATATAAAAAAATAAATATATGCATGTATTATTTATACACGCATATAGGTATTTTCTTAGGCTAAAAACAGAGATAAGATACCGGAAGAACAATCAATATTTCATACAAATAATAAATATGGAAAGTCATACCTAAAAAGTATCTGGAAATATTCATTCCTGGCCAAATCAAGAGTATATATGTATGTATGTATGTATGTATGTATGTATGTATGTATGTATGTATGTATGTATGTATGTATGTATGCATGTATGTATTTATGCATATATATATATATGTGTGTGTGTGTGTGTGTGTGTGTGTGTGTGTGTGTGTGTGTGTGTGTGTGTGTGTGTGTGTGTGTGTGTGTGTGTGCATGTATGTATGCATGTATGTATGTATCCGGTTTGCAATAGGTACACCATATCTCTGCATGTCGCAAGTGGCGACTAAAAGGGTTGGCGCCAGGAAGAGCATCCTGCTGTAAAACACTGTCTCAGAAAGGACCCCATGTTGAGTCTGAAGCCTATCATGAGGCTGGCAGTGCGAACCTTTGATTTAGCTAGACAATTGCCTTAAAGCGTTGGCTGTATTATATATAAAATATATGATGGAATTGAACAATAACCATTTTTCTAGATTTCTCTAATTTAAATATTAGAGATTACGTTTCTGCAAAAAAGAAACATTTTTCACTGACTCATTTTTTTTCAATTACTCCTTGTTTAAAATAATTTCTGTTTGTTTGGTTGTATTTTACAGATTAGTAAAAAAAAAAAACATTTTCTAGAAAAAAATCTAATTCTTTTTAACGTTTCAAGAAGGCTTTTTATTCGCAACTCCGTTAATATATTTTGTTTTATGAATTAAACATTTATATGAAGAATAAATCGTATAATGTAAACGTATACTGGCTGTATGGCCAAGAAGATCTCTTCGTAACTTTGTGGTTTGGTTCGTTACCATTGGACAAGTGTTTTCCACGCTAACCTCGGATTAACCGACACCGTGTGTACGAAATTCGAAAGACGGAATGTGTGTGGAAGCCCACTGTATACATGCATATACATATGTATATATGCATATAGGGCAGTAAATTAGCAGTCATCCGTAGAGTGTCGGACAATATGCTTTACAGCATAGAGTTATGGCACTTTACGTTCTGAGTTCAAATCCCGCCGAGGTTAACTTTGCCTTTCATCCTCATGGGGGTCCATAAAATAAAGTACCAGTAATGCACTGGGTAATTGATGGCCTCCTGCCAAAAGTCGAAACAACATTACATATAGATGTGTGTGTGTGTGACAATACTCACACATGTGTAAGGGGCGCAGCAATACACATGGTTACTATGCCCGTCATTTCTCTCTCTCTCTCTCTCTCTCTCTCTCTCTCTCTTTCTCTTCAAAATTAGGTATTAATATGTGCTTACGCCGTATTTGACTAAATAAAATTAATCTGTTAGTTGGCATTTTAAAAAACCCTCTGAATGGAAAAAAGGATGAGTATTGACGTACATGGGACACGAACCCACATCTTTGGTTTACCGTAGCACATTGGTCCGGCAAACCAAAGATATGGGTTCGTGTCCCGTGTACGTCAATACTCATCCTTTTTCCGAGGTGTTGATCAAACAGAGGGTTTTTTTTAAATCCTAACTAAATATTATTTAGTCAAATACAGCGTAAGTACATGCTACTACCTACAATTATAGTTCTCTCTCTCTCTCACTCTCTCTCTCTCTCTCTCTCTGTCTCTCTCTCTCTCTCTCTCTCTCTATCTATCTATCTATCTATCTATCTATCTAGCTAATCGACTAATTTTCTTAAATTGCATTTGTGATAACATTTTACACGTTTTTATTGTATGTAAACTTCCCCCTTTGTATTTGTCCCCTTCTTTTGTGCCCTGTGGCTAATAAAGAAACATATCTATACTTATATAGCGTCCGTCATCTACTACCGACTGACCGTCGTGCCTTGCCCAAGGGAAACGCTCGCCAAAATGGAGCGCGCACTCTTCCAATTCCTTTGGAAGAAGCGGGCTCCTATGGAGAGGAGATCCATCTGCTGTCAACACCCTTCGAAAGGAGGGCTGGGGATGCCGTGGCTAATGATACGTAAACACGCATTAAGGCTACGGCACCTCCAGGTATTCCTTACCGGTCAACCGGTTTGTGAGGCGAGCCTTTCCCAGACTCGTCTCGCTCACCGAGTTGCAATCCTGGGTCAAGCAAAGACCGAGAAAACTGGGCGCCTGGCACACCGAGTGTGCCCAGGCGCTCACGGCTCTCTGGCAGGCGGACCCGGCTGTCAGTGGAAAATCCACCTCGTCATTCTATAGAGGGCTGGTGGTTAGCAGGTGCGACGACGCCCTCGGAGAAGCCCTAGGCATGGAGGAAGACGAACTGGCCAACCTATTCGGTAGGACATTCAGCCCGGGACCCATGGATAACTTCCAGAGGTCCCTGGCCTGGCAGTGCTACCGAGGGGCTCTGCCCGCTCGAGAAAGGCTCTACAGACACGGGCGCCCGGGTAGGGACCCCTCGAAAAAGATCTGTCCCAGATGCGTGTACGACGAGGAAACCGTTGCACACGCATTGGTACACTGCTCGGGCATTGCCGATCTGTGGGGCTATGTCGAACGACTGCTGTCAAGGGTGGGACCGATCCAGTTGACCACCGAGTCTATTGTAACGATCAAGCCGCCCCCCTTCTTCAAAAACGAAGGAGAGGCGGTGTACCTGTGCGTAATAGCCATGGCGAAACCGTCGCGCACGCATTCATACACTGCCCGGGTGTCACCGACCTGTGGGGCTATGTAGAACGACTATTGTCGCAGGTGGGACCAATCCGGTTGACCACCGAGTCCATTGTCATGATCAAACCGCCACCCTCCTTCAAAAACGAAGGTGAGGCGGTTTTCCTTTGTGTGATAGCTATGGCGAAAGAGGTTGTATGGTTGACGCGTCTGAAAGGACTGAGGTCAGACACCTTTCTCTCTGGTCAACAACTGGTCCGTTTCTTCCGATGTCATTTGGGAAGAAGGATCAGGATGGAGAGAGAGGTGCTGCACCCCAGCCGTTTTTATGAAAGATGGGTGAAAGTGGCGAGAATGGCCCGTGTGAATGGGCATTCACTCTACATCAGACTATAGATGAGGAAGATGAAAGATCTCCTGAGGAGAAGGGTTGCACACTTTTTTCGGGGGTGTGTGCGACCCCCCAGGGCGCCTCCTCCCTATTGAGGATTTTGTTATTAAATTTATTTTTGTTATATTTTATATATTATTTTTTATATCTTGTTATTGCCTCCTCCTTATTGAGGACGCCTTTCTATGTAAACTCCCCCCATTGTACTTGTCCCACTCTTTGATGCCTTGGTGGCAAATAAAAAGAAAGTTATCTATCTCTTTCTCTCTCTCACTCTCTCTATCTCTCTATCTATCTATTTATCTCTTTCTCTCTATTTCTTTTCTCTCTCATCCCCCCCCCCCCCCCCCACACACACATCTCTCTACCAGACGTGTGTAACTTCGCGGAGAAGTTTTCGTTAATTTATGTAAGAAAAAAACGTGAGTTTTCAGTTAAATTTTATATTATTGTGTAACTTGACCCCCCGTCTGAACCTTCAGGTGGTGGGTCAACTCATTTTCGCCCCTACAGGGGCGAAATACTCGTTTGAAAAATGTTTTCTCCATCGAATTTTGGAAAAAATATCGTAAGAAGTTTGATTACGTTATGAACGCTGCGTTCGACGATAATGGTGGTGGAGAGTCGGTAAGACTACATAGCTCGCAGTCAACATCGTCTTCTTCCCTTTCCTTCTCCATAGATACTATTGAGATGGAAAGACGAAATGAAATTGTAAAAACAAATTCATATCCAAACACAAATGACACCAAACAGTACAATGACAACAAAAATAACAACAACACCAATAATGATGATAAAAACAACAATGACAACAACAACAACAAAGAAAAAAATAAAGACAACACCAATAATACCAGCATCAAAGACAACAACAACACCAACACCAACACCAAGGAAAATACGAACAATATCAACATCAGTGACAACAAGAATAACAACAACAATAATGACAACACCACCAACACGGATAATTCCACAAAGAAACCGAAAAATCTCCTTTGCACAGACAGTTCAGAAAAAGGAGGAACTAACATATCTCGACATAACAAATGCCGAACAACTTTTAAAGGACGCTAGGAGATATGTTACTTTCGAAAAGAATGGTGCTTTCAGCATCAATTCTCCGGTAGAAATTCGCAAGGAAACTGCTCTCAAAACGATAGTTTTTAGGACAGTTTCCAATTCTACTCGAAAACCAGTCCAATTGTCACAGAAAGAAATTGAACTGGTTTTCAAAAATTCAATGAATGATATTTCATTCATTCAAATAAGCAAACTCTTTGGGAGTATTTCGGTACTCATGAAGGATCAATTGACGGCCCAAAATTACTCTGTGTCGCCAGTTTTATCCAACCTGTATACCTTTTTCCCTACATACATGAGAAAAAGGACACAAAAGATTAGAATCACGAGTGTCACACCAAAGGTAAACATATGGTGGATACTGTGCGGCTTCATCAATTTTGATGAAGACAGAATACTTTCTGTAGGAAAGTCCCCCAGAAATGTATTCAATGGGACTAGCGTTGAAGTTCTGGTGCAAATGAGCCCAGGGCGAATAGCTATGATCCCACAACGTGTACTCCTGGACGGGCTCACCTACATAAACTTTTCGGTTGAGGGTAGGCGTCCTTCATGTTACCACTGCTTTAGCAGGGTCACCTGACGGCTTCCTGTCCTAAATTAATGAGTCAAAAAAAGACTCCTGCCGACACCCATCAAAATAACATAACCACCAACACCACCACAACAACAACAACACCAACACACAAAAATAACCACAACAAACACAGTCCCACCCAACCCCACTCCACCTAAAACCACTGCAAAATCACATACAGACACAACAGCTCCCAAAGACATACCCCTCCCCAATCACACAGACGATACAACAGAAGAGGCTATCTCGCCATCACCCAGTGAAGACGAGGGAGAACCCCATCGCTCGAAAAGAAAGAAAAGACATCACAAAAGCAAAAAACCAGCAAACACTACCACAAACATACAATCACCAACACAAACAACAAAAACATCACAACAAAACCCCCACCTCCTGAAAACAAAATACCTACAACAAAACGAAAGCACACACAAGAACTAAGACAAAAACAAACACAACACAAATAAATTACACTTACACTTAAATAAACACTGAAAACAAAACACTAATGGCGACCATTACGAACAACCCTTCGGTTTTCACCGAAGGGAAAACTTTCGCCCACTCTATTAAAAATAACAAAAGACTGAACCTAAAACTGATTAGGGTCCCTATACAAATTTATAGGTCCCTAAAAGAAACATTTGAAAAGGATGTGGGGAATTCCTGCGTGAAACCACTTAACCGCGTCCTTCTCAAATGTCTCCCCACCCCAGACACCCCCATCCCACCAGACCCCACCCCACCAAACATCTCCGTCCCCACCCCGCCGGAAACCACCACCCACCCAGACACCCCCTCCAACACACCCATGGAAATCGTGCAGACTGGTCCCCTGGGACGTAGGGTGAGTGATTTCTTTTCCTCGTTTAACTTTTCAGCACCAACATGGCCAATATAAGAGTTGGATGTGTGAACGTACGCGGCCTGGGGATGCCCTGGAAACAGGGCAAACTCTTAAACGACCTCAGGTCGTACAGTATAGATGTAGTAGCCATTTGCGAGTCCAGGATCCACAGCGAGCGACAGCTAGCCCCCATCTTCGATGACTTTGAGATCTACGCATCTCTCTGTCGGCCGGGGGGTGGGGGCTGGGTTGCCGTTTTGCTGCGAAAACACCTGGGCCTCGTAACACAGACGGTACATCTGGACCCGGAGGGTCAACTGGTGGTCCTAGACGTTGACGGTAATGAAAGTGGAGCCTTCAGGCTGGTGGCTGCATATGCCCCATCCGGGACACCGCGGCCAAACTTCTTCAGACGTCTAGAGACTTTTCTCGGAACGTCCCGCTCCTTGCTTTTAGTGGGGGACTGGAAGGGAATCCTAGATGCACGTTGGGACTATGTGGGAGCATGTCCAAATAAAGGGGGGTGTAACAGCCTCAAACAGATAATCGACTCATTTGACCTGGCCGATAGATATCGACTAGATTTTCCGACTGTGCCACTGTGGACGTGGACTAATCTCAGCGGAACATCTAGATCGTACCTAGATAGGGTTCTAGTTAGAAATAAGGATAGGGACATGTTAAGCTGTCCACAAATGTTCATGGTTGCCTATTCAGATCACAAACTAGTCACCTGTATGGCCAACCTTGATAGAACCCATAGACAAGGACCCAGCTACTGGAAGCTGAACTTGTCGTTACCGACATGCAAAGCCTACAGTAGACGGATTAGCACTTTAGTTAAACAGCACTTGACAGGGGCCATTGTCAACAACAGATGGTGGTACTCTCTCAAGAGGGCAGTTAGATTAGACTCGTTAGTTTTTAGTAAAGAATTTGCGTTAGATAGAAATAGAACCGAGAAGGAACAGGTAGATAAAGTAGAAGAGGCAATTAGAAGTCGCAACGTAGCCAGCGTGCTAGCAACGGGAACGGCCTTGGACCAGTTCTTCGACGCAAAGCACGAGGGCTGCGTTGTCAGAAGCAAAATACGTGCTCTGGGAAACGAGGGAGCCAAAGCTGTTAGCTGGGCCCGAGTGACGGAGGCAAAAAGTGGCAACAAGTCCACGATTCGGTCTTTGAAGGACCAAAACGGACGCGTGATACGTGAGCCGAAGCAGATGTGTGCGTATTTCAGCGGCACTTTGCTCAACTGTTCGGGCAGGGCGGCCCGCCGGGAGGGGCTATGGAATTCGGTCCATACCTCGACGGCCTACGGCGACTCTCGGACAGCGAGACAAAGTTCTGCGAAAAGCCGATTTCAGCCGCTGAGATAGGGGACGCGCTGAGCCAATGCGGCAAACGCAAATCTCCAGGTCTCGACGGTCTACCCTACGAATTTTACGTAGAAATGCCGGACTTATTCTCCGGTCTCCTGGAAGCGGTCTACTGCAACTGGCAACAAAAGGGAGAATTCCCAGTTCTGTGACCGAGGGCGTAGTCACACTAGTCAGGAAGGACGAGAATAAGGGGGATGACATAGGCAACTTCCGGCCCATAACTCTGATGAACACAGAGTTACAGATTTTGGCCAAGGTGTTGGCAAAGAGGCTGGCGCTTGTCGTGGAGAATCTGGTGGGAGAAGCGCAGACATGCGCAATCCCGACCAGGTCCATACACGACAACCTCCACCTCATGCGATACATCATAGAGAGGGTAGGGTGTAAACTCGGCTTCGGTGGGGCCCTGATCAACTTGGATCAGTCTAAGGTTTCGATAGGGTTGACCATCGTTACCTGGATGCGGTGCTCGAGGCGGCAGCTTCGGACCCGTGTTCAGGGGCTGGATTGCTGAAATGCACAACAGCAACATCTGCTCAAGGGTCAAGGTGAACGGCTACCTCTCGGAGCCGTTCCATATTACGCGATCCATTCGACAGGGATGCCCTCTCTCCTCCCTTCTGTACGTACTGACTCTCGAACAACTACTGCGGAAGTTGGAGCTATTGGAGGGCATCCCTTTGGAACCGGGAGGGCGAAAAGCGGCGTCGGACTACGCCGACGACGTGACAGTAATGGTGTCGAGCACCTCGCAAATCGGGGAAGTCGGCACCTTACTGGAGGAATACGAAAGGTTCACAGGAGCGAAGCTGAACCGGGACAAGTCCATCGGTTTGCAACTCGCATCGTGGAGAGGCAAACCGATGCCTTCCGATGGCGTCGTCGGACGCTGGACGGAAGGACTGGTAAAGCTGCTCGGGGTCTGGTTTGGTCCGGACCTCCAGGTGGAGAAGAACTGGAACGAGGTGATGGCCAAGGTGTTTGCACTCACCCAGAAGTGGGCCGAGTGCAAACTATCCTTGAAAGGTCGAGCGGAGGTGGGGAACACTTTTATAGCGTCCGCCATCTACTACCGCTTGACCGTTGTGCCTTGCCCAGCCAAAACGCTCACCAAAATGGAGCGCGCGCTCTTCCAATTCCTTTGGAAGAGGCGGGCTCCTTTGGTGAGAAGATCCATCTGCTGCCAACACCCTTCCAACGGAGGGCTGGGGATGCCGTGGCTGACGATGCGCAAACACGCGCTCAGGCTGCGGCATCTCTACGTATTCCTCACCGGACAACCGGCGTCGGCCCCATTCGTGAGGCGAGCCTTCCTACGACTCGTCTCGCTGACCGAGCTGCAGTCCTGGGTCAAGCAAAGGCCAAGGAAAATGGGTGACTGGCACATCGAATGTGCTCAGGCGCTCACAGCCCTCTGGCAGGCGGACCCGCGATCAGTGGAGACTCCACTTCGTCATTCTATAGAGGGTTGATCCGCAGCAAGTGCGACGACGCGCTCGGTGAAACTCTAGGCGTAGAGGAAGATGAATTGGCCAGTCTGTTCGGTAGGACCTTCCGCCCGGGGCCGATGGACAACTTCCAAAAGTCCCTGGCCTGGCAGTTCTACCGAGGAGCTCTACCAGTTCGAGACAAGCTCTACAGACATGGGCACCCGGGCAGGGACCCTGCAAAAAAGATCTGTCCGAGGTGCGTGCGAGACGAAGAAACCGTCGCGCACGCATTCATACACTGCCCGGGTGTCACCGACCTGTGGGGCTATGTAGAACGACTATCGTCGCGGGTGGGACCAATCCGGTTGACCACCGAGTCCAT
>OZ024741.1:99367905-99400405 GCA_964016885.1 Eledone cirrhosa
AAGGTAAGGTCTATGAAAGAAGGGTGAGAGCGGTCAGATTGAGAAGAGTGAATGAGCCTAATCTGACCATATTTTTCTACGCACAGGCTTTTGTGTGGAGTTCTCCCTGGAATTATCCTAAAATGCAGCCCACCCCGCCCCACCCCTCCCCACCCCAACCAGCTCTTGGGGAAATGGTCCTAGCTGACATTCGTTATTATGTTCTATTGTTATCATGAATAAAGTACATGTAACGCACTGGGGTCGATTTAATCTATTCACCCTTCCCTAAAATGGTTGGCCTTGTGCCTAAATCAGGAACAATTATTTCTAGTAGTGGTGGTGGTGGTGGTGGTGGTGGTAGTAGTGGTAGTAGTAGTAGTAGTAGTAGTAGTAGTAGTAGTAGTAGTAGTAGTAGTAGTAGTGGTGGTGGTGGTGGTGGTGGTGGTGGTGGTGGTGGTGGTGGTGGTGGTGGTGGTGGTGGTGGTGGCACTATCAACCAACTTCTTTTCTTCCACCACCTCATCTTCATCATCAACATCATCAATAGCAAGAAAACTAGTCTTCTCTCCTCCTTCCTCTCCTCATAATCATCATCATTATCATTACCATAAGAGTTCAAATCCCGCCGAGGTTGACTTTGCCTTTCATCCTTACGGGGTCGATAAAATAAAGTACCAGTAATGCACTGGTAATTGCTGGCCTTGTGCCTAAAGTAGAAACAATTATCATTACCATAATTCCATCAAGTATTATCCAGGTGTGCTATTAGGAGAAAGAGGGAATCTGTCATGTTGTGGATGGTGTGTGTGTGTGTGTGTGTGTGTGTGTGTGTGTGTGTGTGTGTGTGTGTGTGTGTGTGTGTGTGTGTGTGTGTATGTGTGTGTGTGTGTGTGTGTGTGTGTGTTGGGTTGAGGGATCCTCTTTACAACAAGTATCTACATCCGTATTGTCGCATCACCGCACACAGTTCAGTTCAATCAACCAGCAATTTGTCATCGTGTAACATCAACTGTCACCATAAAACACTCACACAGTACGGGTCGCCCAGACACTACTACGCCACCAGTGCCGCAAATCTTACAACCACGAGTAAACGAGGGAGCTTTCACGTTATCACTTAGCTTGCTAGAAATGAGTACCACAATCGCCCTCAATTCACACTCCTCAGCCTTAAAAAAGACACGTTGGATAATAAGGATATTGGATTGCTTATACACAAAAATAATTGTTTCTACTTTAGGCACAAGGCCAGCAATAACCCAGTGCATTACTGGTACTTTATTTTATCGACCCCGTAAGGATGAAAGGCAAAGTTGACCTCGGCGGGATTTGAACTCAGATCGTAAAGGGACGTAACTATGCTGCAAAGCATGGCGTCCGACCCTCTACCGATACTGCCAATCCACCGCCCTTACACAAGAATAATACAGCATGTTTACAATTGGAATGCCTTTGATCATATGTCTACCTCACCAGACATGTTTTGGGGCTAAACAACAATTGTAACAACCTAACAAACAGTAGTAATATCGCTGACACTATCTTAGTTCAAGCATTGAATAACGCAGAAGCCTGTCTTTTCCATCATCCCACCCTTTCAACACTCTTAACAAACAATCTTCATATTAATTCATTAACTGTATGTATGTTCCTCTGGTTTTATAATTTCACAAATGTTTGCCAATAGAGAAAGAGCCGGTTTCTAACATAGATACAAGACTCTCTCATTGGGATTTACACATCAACTAGGTAGATATGTCTGCATGTCTGCATGCATGCGTGTGTGTGCAAGTATGGATGTTATTGTATGTGTGGATGTTCATATGCCTTGTATCAGTACAAGTATAAATGCAGTTATTAGATGCAGAATTATGTATGTATGTATGTATGCATGTACGAACGTATATATGTATGCATACATATATGTATGCATACATATATGTATGGATGCACGAACGTATGTATGTATGCATGCATATATGTATGTATGTACGAACGTATGTATGTATGCATGCATATATGTATGTATGTACGAACGTATGTATGTATGCATGCATATATGTATGTACGAACGTATATATGTATGCATGCATATATGTATGTATAATATATAAATAGATAAATACATGCCATTGTTAATTAATAAATAAATCAACTAATACCTTAACACTTCACACCAAGTAGACCATTTCGTTTTAATCATTTTCTAACCCCCAAAAAAAGAGAGAAAGAAATAAAAAGGGAAGAAAATATATTTTTCTTCCTAATAAGCGTCTCTTTCTCCGTTTTCATATATATATATATATATATATATATAGTGACGAAACATAAATCAATTGCATGAACTCATAATCCTTTATTTACTGCTATATATATTTCGATGATAGCCATTGAATGGCTATGACCTCATCAGGCAGTTAGTCAGTTCTTAGATATGCCAGCTCTGTGTTTATAGTGTTGATTGTATCAGAGCCTTGGGACATATTCATATATGTATATATGAATTTATGTAGCTATGTATGTATTTATGTATGTATGCATGTATGTATGTAAGTATGTATGAACTTAAAACGCAACGAACCAGAACAGATACTGCAAGAAATTTGTCCGACACGCTAATGCACTTGAACTCCGCACCGGATACTAAGTTATTATTTGTAGCCATTGACTGTGGCTAAAGTTAAAATAAGCTCAATGTATATCGTCGTAATATTATTTTCACCATTTCGGAAACTACGGAAGACAACTCCAGTACTATTAAATATCCTCAGTGATTCACATTCATCGCCTTACTAGCTGAGATATTGCTGAACGAAAGCCATAAGTAAATGTATAATATTGTGCAAACATATGATTGTGTGTGTGTTTGTCTGTGTGTGTGTGTGTGTGTGTGTCTGTCTGTCTGTTGTCTGTGTATGTGTGTGTATCTTGATGTCTGTGTGTGTCTGTGTCTGTCTGTGTGCCTGTGTGTGTGTGTGTGTGTTTGCCTGTGTATGTGTGTATCTGTCTGTGTGTGTGTGTGTGTGTCTGTCTGTCTGTGTCTGTGTCTGTGTCTGTGTGTCTGTGTATGTGTCTGTGTGTGTTGGAACTCTCTCGGTCCAACAACGAGTCCTCCATTTGTTTGATCAACTGAACAGTTTCTTCGTGGAATTGACGTTCAAGTAACTGAGCATTCAACAGTCACGTGAACAAGCCAATTTTTTTTATCTGAGACAATTTTGGAAGACTGAAAAAAAATATACAACAGGTTCGATATGAAGTCAAATTATTTAAATAAAAGACGAGGAAATGTTTAGAACTGAATAAAACCTTTTGTTTTTAAATAAAAATACTAAATAGCTGAAAATTAACCAGGAATGAAAAGCTTTGTTTTTAGCCAAGAAACAGCCCTAAAGAGAAAAATGAACAAAAACTAAGAGGAAAATATAATATATCATACATAAAACATGTTTTATACACTAAAATCATATATAGATTCTCGTGAAGATTCAGTGTGAGACCTGCTGAAACGTGGTTAGTCTTTTCAATTACGAGTACAACGCATTTTTGAAGTTGAATGGACTAAACCAGGGTTTACCAAACTTTTTCAAACGCGGAACCCTTTTTGGTTCAGAAACTTTTGGGGAAACCCCAAAGTCTTATACTGTTATATGGTTGTAATATAAATATACTCCTCTACCCTTTTTTCTCGGAACTCCAGATACTCGTTTGCGAGACCTACGTTAGGGACAACTGGACTAGACCAACGTGAAATAAAGTGTCTCGCTCAAGGACACAATCCCTCATTGTGAATCAAATTCACGACCTCATACAATCATGAGCCGAGCACCCTATCCATTAAATCACGCAAAATCACATGTGTACGAGTAGATGTGAAAAATTAGCATTTTTTTTAAAATATATATCACTAAGGTTAATTTTTGATGCTCATTGACTTAATTAGGCTAACACTTTGCTTACCTCTCGACATCTGTTTGACGTTTGTTACACTTTATATTAGTAAAAACTCTGACAAGGCTGTCACATGAAAATATCTTGGGTATACTGAGTCCACAAGGATAAATACTGTGTACAGAGTCTGGCCACTGAATCTGGCATTCTCTTCCTGAACAAGACAAACTGTGAAGAAGGGAGAAGGAAGGAGAAGGAGAGAGAGAGAGAGAGAGAGAGAGAGAGATGCGGGTAGAAGAAGAAGAAGAAGAAGAAGAAGAAGAAGAAGAAGAAGAAGAAGAAGAAGAAGAAGAAGAAGAAGAAGAAGAAGAAGAAGATGGGCAGGAAGAGGTGAATACGAGAGGAGGAGGATGGAAGAGATGAGTAATGAAGAGGGGGAAGAGGAGGAAGAGGAGAGTACGAGAGGGGGAGGATGGAGAAGAGTAATGAAAATTATGATGATGAGGAGGAGGATGATGAGGAGGAGGAGGAGGAGGAGGAGGAGGAGGAGGAATACATAGTTTATAGTTTCTTATTGAAGCACAATACCAACAATTTGTGGGGGGGTGAAGAATATCGATTAAATCGACCCCAATGCATTACTTATACTTTATTTTATCGACTCAGTAAGGATGGAAGACAAAGCTAATCCTGGGATTTGAACTCAGAACGTAAAGGGACTTAACTCTATGGTGTCCGACGATCTACCGATACTGCCAATCCACTGCCCTAGTAGTAATTTGTTTCTACTATTGGCACAAGGCCAGCAATTACCCAGTACATTACTGGTACTTTATTTTATCGACCCCGTAAGGATGAAAGGCAAAGTTAAACACGGCGGGATTCGAACTCAAACTGTAAAGCATGGCGTCCGACGCTCTACCGATACTGCCAGTCCCTTACTGGTCACACGGTGCTTGGCATCCGACGCTCTACCGATACTGCCAGTCCCTTACTGGCCACACGGTGCTTGGCATCCGACGCTCTACCGATACTGCCAGTCCCTTACTGGTCACACGGTGCTGGGCATGGGGAGTATTATATACATGAAACCGAATACAGCTAGAGATTTACATTGAGTAAATGGAACGAAATCAATAATAACAAAGATGATGATCGTGGTGATGATGATGAGAAGAATGGCGACGATGATGATGGCGTGGGTGATGATATTGATGATGATAGTGGTGGTGGTGGGGGTGATGATATTGATGATGATAGTGGTGGTGGTGGGGGTGATGATATTGATGATGATAGTCATGATGGCGGGGTGATGATATTGATGATGATAGTGGTGGTGGTGGGGGCGATGATATTGATGATGATAGTGATGGTGGTGGGGTGATGATATTGATGGTGGTGGGGGTGATGATAGTGATGGTGGTGGGAATGATGATATTGATGATGATAGTGATGGTGGTGTGGGTGATGATATTGATGATGGTGGGGTGATGATAGTGATGGTGGTGGGGGTGATGATATTGATGATGATAGTGATGGTGGTGTGGGTGATGATATTGATGATGATAGTGATGGTGGTGTGGGTGATGATATTGATGATGGTGGGGTGATGATAGTGATGGTGGTGGGGGTGATGATATTGATGATGGTGGGGTGATGATAGTGATGGTGGTGGGGGTGATGATAGTGGTGGTGGTGGGGGTGATGATATTGATGATGGTGGGGTGATGATAGTGATGATGATAGTGGTGGTGGTGGGGTGATGATATTGATGATGGTGGGGTGATGATAGTGATGGTGGTGGGGGTGATGATAGTGGTGGTGGGGTGATGATATTGATGATGTTCGTAATGACGATCATCATAAATAATGGCGATAGTAATAATGATAAACAAGAAACCAAATCTATTTGGTTTGGCAAACAGCCAACGGCAAAATCAAAGAATGTGTAAATTCCATCAGATCTTGTGTCTTGTGGTGGTTTCAGAGCAGGGTATGTAATGTGCTGCTGCTAAAGTCAAACCATGTAACGTGACACATTTTGTCTTAAATTATTATAGTTTTAAGTGTGTATCTATGTTTGTGTGTGTGATGTGTATGTGTTTGTGTATGTATATATGTGTGTGTGTGTGTATGCATGTGGGGTGTAAGTACATGAAGTTGATCATGAAGAAGAGAGTGTACTCAATACTGAAAGTAGAGTGTTGTATTACACTTTATAAGATACTGGGACTTCACATATTGCAACTCCAGGGTTCAGTATTGTCCAACGGACAGTGTATTTCTTTCAACATATCTTCAGTGGAAAGGGGATAACAATTACCGAGCTTAGTTGCTGTCTTTATGCCTCCAATAATGTATACACTACGCATTGAGTTATATTTTAATATTGAGCCACTTGGTCTATGTATCAAGCCTTCCACTATGTACACACACACACACACGCGCGCGCACACACATACACACACATACACATACACACACATACGCGCGCAACACATTTATACACATATACAGAAACATTGGTAAAAACATAAAATAAAAGCAGGACGCACACTCACATGATGCAACACCAATGATAGACTCGAATGATCCGTAACCACTTCTATACCACCCACCCCAATTCCCGTGTGCCGTACTACTTACTGGCCATCCCACTTAATCCATCCTGATAAACCCTTTCCATTTTTTTTTTGTTTTTGTAAGATTACAACCACTTCCCTCTTCTGACTTTATTCTTTCTTGATAAAGGACTAACATCCGATTCGTTGAGACATTCTTTTTCCTTTTCTCAGAAGCGTGAAACTAATAAGACTTTTTAATCTTGAACTATATATATATATATATATATATATATATATATATATATATATATATCACATAAGAAACGGAGAATCAGTGGTGCTACGAATAATATTTATTAGACATATTACAATCGTTTCTCTGGCGACCAGCTCGAGGCACGATCGATGAAATGATCAAACCTGACTCTGAAATCGCAAGATCCTCGGATATGTCTCGATTCTACGAAGCAGAGTTTCCAATATATATATAGTTCCTTCTACTCTGAACAAGGTAATTTTAAGACCCGAAATATTAGGACGAAAGAACAACAGTAACAATATAAAAAAGTGAAGATTACCAGGTAACTTGCTTTTGCGTTACCTTAATCTTACAGTCTTTTTTGTTTGCATTGCTTAGCCTCATATCACTTTCCATATTATATATATCATATACAGTGATTCAAGCAAACTACAACATTTTATTTTATATATATATATATATATATATATATATATATATATGTATGTATTATACTATGTATGTATATAATGTTAAACAATCAAAGAATAAGACAGGGTGAAGTTGTTAATTAATCCATTGTTGTTACAATCGTTTCAGAGAGCAGAATTATCGTTGTGCTCATCAATTGATGACAACTCTATACTATTAACCTCGAAAAAGCACTTCAATCCTGCTGGGATATTCGTATCGACACAGTATAGAGTTCAGAAATGGATATAAATCCTACCATGTTTAGGTAGAACACACACGCGCACGCACACACACACACACACACACGCACACACACACACACACACACACACACACACACACACACACACACACACACACACACACACACACACACATAAATATACATACATACATATATATATATATATAATATTATTATTATTATCATTATCATAAAAATGTTCGTTTATATACAAGATTTGACATGTAATTATATATACAAGCATACATTCATATGCATATATAATATATATGCATATATATATATATATATATATATTATATGCATATATAAATAGATATATTTCTTTATTAGATAGATACGTTTGTTGTATTCATTGGATGTAGGCCAGATTTGTAAGATTATATAGTTTTACTCTGTAAATATTTAGTTAATTAATGTTTGACAACGAGCCAACAGCATATATAAATATATAGACAATGTATAATTATGTAAACATTATCTCACTACAACCACCCAATAGATACTGAATAAATACTTAGACATCATACAACGTCATAATGATTTCTTATATTGGCAGAAGACCAAAGATGTTTTTTATAGTTTGAGGGAGTATAGTCGATTACAGTGTATGAAATTTACTTCTATATATGACCGCTATTTTTTACTTTATCGATCGTCGGAAGGATGAAGGGCAAAGTTCACCTCGACGCGATTTGAACTCGGAACGTAGAATGTTGTAGCTAACTAAATATTATGGCATGTGTGCCACCTTTGTATGTATCACCGCCACCGCTGTATATAATGGCTTCTGATTTAGGGACAAGGCCAATAATCGTTTAAATCGACCCCAGTGCATTACTGGTACTTTATTTTATCGACCCCGTAAAAATGAAAGACAAAGCCAACCTCGGCATGATTTAAACTCAGATTATAAAGGGCTGTAACTATATTACGAGTTAATAACGAAACCTGTAAATGTTAGAAATAGCAGGCTAATCTACCCCCGACTGTAGATCCTGTTGTATGGAAAGACACATTAGATAATATAGTCCACTTATCGAGAGAATAAAAATGGATAGTTGCAGCTGGAATGTATTTCAATACATTTCATTACGTTTCATTACATTTCATTACGTTTCATTACATACTGAGGCTGTATTTCCCGTTCATCTTACCTAGCACGCGCAATAAAATATGTAGCAGTCATGAACTGAGGTTGATATAATCAGCTATACGTCTACCCAAAAATATTTCTGGCCGTGTTCCAATGTCAGAAATTCATATTATCACAGCAGTGGTGGGGACAGCACCGATAGATTAAATGATTCCTTGTATTAAGCCGTGTCCCTTTACTTTCTGAATTTAAAACCCTCCAAAGTTGGCGTCTAAATTTTTATCGCCCCGGTGATCGGTAAAATTAAACGTTAGTCAAGTACTGGATACCATTAAGTGGTTGCCCGCCCCTAAGTTTAAAATCTCTATCTGTCATTCTTTAGAAACAACATATTGTTGCTAAATAGACTTATTTGCTACACTGACATGACTGTGCACTTCATTGTAAGCGTTTACATATCGTAGAAGTTGAGTCTAGTTTATTACCAAAGGTATAAAACCAATGACAGTATACTAACTATTCATTCTTCGATATGCGAACGCTAACGTCTTATCCAGTTGATATTTGCACCACTCGTATAAACGATATATGCCTAAACCAACGAAGATGCCTCTGCCCATTAGCTCGGATTGCTAGATATAGTAACCAAATCTTCCTCAAATCATGCTTTGCCGTCTTATAAAAGCAATGACGCTATAGATAACAAAAAACAAAACAAAACGGGGTGATTATGGCTGATTCATAAATCACCTCGATATATTTGATCATAATTCACCTTGCTCAAGTCTTACATTAATAACAACAACGCGATATCCTGAGGGAATTTCAACAGAAAGTTTTACAAACGCCATGTTTGATTTATTTCATCCCAAAACAGTGACCTTAAGTGGTTGGGAAATCTATATCTTACGGCGTGGGCTCCTAATATCTCAACAACTCACAGACTATAGTTCTAGCTATTTCTAATATCTTGTTAATCTCTTGTTAATCATTTGTAGGCTGAATTGTTTGGCGTCTGGCACAGGCTTCCATCTCCTTCTTACATTCAACGTATCCAGTGTACATTTGGAGAAACCACATACCGAGGGGCTACTTCGCAAATAGATGTTGGCTCCCAGCATGTATCCTTCACAAGAATTTATCTCCCTTCAGCCTCACAGTAGGAGTACATTAATATAGATAAAACAAAAAAAGGAGCCTAATGTACACACGCACACGTGTGTGCGTGGGTCTGTATATATATATATATATATATATATATATATATATGTGTGTGTGTGTGTGTGTGTGTGTGTGTGTATACATATATAGATATAGATATATATAAAATATATATACATAAATATATATATATATATATATATATATATATATATATATATGTGTGTGTGTGTGTGTGTGTGTGTATGCATTATGTGCGTACGTATTTATGTATATAAACAAGAAACAATCTAAGTTTTCCCTTTTTTTCTTGTGGGGTTCTAAAATAAAATCAGCGCCATTCTGACACTCTATTATTATTATTATTTTTATTCTTATTATTACTATTATTATTATTATTATTTTCGACGGCAGTGTAATTCGTCAAAATAGATTTCAACCAAAGTCTTGTCTCTATTCCACAAACAAGTGTTTTATAAACATTCTTGAATGGCAAGTTATATTGATATTGATATTCCATTTGTTTAAACGATCTTTCTTTCTTCATTCTGTTTGACATTTCACCTCTTCAGCTTCCCAGCTGCTGTCGGGTATGGTATGGCATGGTAGCATACTGTGTAATGGCTACTCAAATTCATATATATATATACATACATATATATATATATACATACATATATATATATATACATACATATATATATATATACATATTCATACGTACATACATACACACACACACATATATATATATATATATATATATATATATATATATATATATATACACACACAGTATATATTTATATAGTAGAGAGTGAAGGAGAGTGTGAAAGATACATAGATGTGTGAATAAATAAATGAACAAAGAGTTGTGTGTATCTGTGTGTGTGTGTGTGTGTGTGTGTGTGTGTGTGTGTGTGTGTGTGTGTGTGTGAAATGTAGTCTTTCCAACGTAAATGATTATAAGAATAGTCGATTGCTCTAAATAATAGTTGACAAAAGCAGGTAAAGTAGCCCTTAAATGCGAAAAAAGTTGACAGAGCCATTATTGTTGTAATCATTTACGTAGCAACGACTACATTTTAAATGCTTCCAATATTTCTCAAGTCAACTGGGTATTTATATATATGAAAAATTCGGGACCCCGACAGCTTTGCTCCTGCCGTTTCAACAGCTAGATCCGAACAGTTTGAATCTAGCTCTTGAAACGGCAGGAACTCAGTCGTTGAGGTCCCGAATTGTTCATATTACCCACTCTACTACCCCAAATACGAGTACGCTGGTGAGTAATGGTTTACTGAGGTAGACGCGGCTGTTGTTTCTAGCAATTCGAGCAACCACATAGCGGTTCCGTCACTGGCTGGTCAACTGGTGGTCGTCCAAGTTGGTAAGAGTTAATGTTAGTATGTCCCCAGATAAAGGTCTCTAATCAGAATCTTTCATACTTTGCCTATTGTATTGGATTACGCTATGTGAAAAGACATCAATGGATTGAAGAACAGTTTGGTTTCTTACTGGAACGAAGGAGAAGCAGGCACGTTTCTCCAATTATTGTAAATGCCCTGTACTTTGCAGACGACATAGTGCTAATTTCCCGAGAAATAATATTTTCTACTTTAGGCACAAGGCCAGCAATTACCCAGTGCATTACTGGTACTTTATTTTACCGACCCCGTAATGATGAAAGGCAAAGTTAACATCGGCGGGATTTGAACTCAGTCCGTAAAGGGACGTAACTATGCTGCAAAGCATGGCGTCCGACACTCTACCGATACTGCCAATCCACCGCCCTAGAAATCCCGAGAAATAATGAATAATTGTTTCTACTTTAGGCACAAGGCCAGCAATTACCCAGTGCATTACTGGTACTTTATTTTATCGACCCCGTAAGGATGAAAGGCAAAGTCAACCTCGGCGGGATTTGAACTCAGATCGTAAAGGGACGTAACTATGCTGGAAAGCATGGCGTCAAACCCTCTACCGATACTGCCAATCCACCGCCCTCAGAAATAATGAATAATGACAGCACATCAGCTACTGCTAAGTGTGGAAACAGACGCTTGCAAAGTAGAGTTGAAAAGTAAACATGTAAGACAGGAGATTATTCAAGGAAGTGAAAAACTTTAAATGTCTAGGTGTTAAGATAGAAAGCAATGAAGACGATTAACGTGGGAAAGGTGCTTGCTTTGTCAGCTTGTGACAAGTTGAAGAGGATATGAACATCATAGATGAGCAGAAGGCTTAAAGGAAGTTTATTTTTATTGTAACAGTGGAGTTTGTTGTCTTGTATAGATCAGAAGCACGAAGCATAACAAAATAACTGAAAAGGAAAATTGATGGTTACTATACAAGAATGTTGCGCATGACACTTAATATTTAGTGAAAACAGAAACTCACCAACATAAAATTGTATCAGCAACTTCCACCAGTAACGGAAAAGATAAGACAGACGAGAATGAAACTTGCAAGTCACTGTTCGTCACCATGAAGACATAGCAAGTGATCTTGTTCTTGTTCTATCATCAGATCGATACGCAAACAGAGATAGAAGGAAAAGAAATTACATTGATAGCCTGCTGAAAAATACCGGAATGGACAGTGTAGCAGAGCTCATAAACCTGGTGATAGATAGAGAGCTTTTGAGGGCACGTATAAAGACAAATGGGGACCTGGCATTCGACATATTAAAGTAGTATTTGTAAAATACATAACTTCTGAAAGGTTATTAATCGAATTATGTAGGTAGATATACATTTAATTATATACATCGGATTATGTAGGTAGATATACTTTAAAATAGGTGAAGTTCATAAAACAGAGTAGTATCAAAATGGTTAAGGAGAGTGAACTTAAAAATGACTCTTTACCTCTGAGTACCGAGAACACTTGTTACGCCACTGTCCCTAAAGATAGATAGATGGATAGATAGATAGATAGATAGATAGATAGATAGATAGATAGATAGATAGATAGATAGATAAATTTCTATTTATTTGCCACGAGGGCACAAAAGAAGGGGACAAATACACAGTGGGGGAGTTTACATAAATCGAGTAAAGAAAAAAGGAATAACAATAATAATATAATAATAAAAAGTCCTCAAAAGGGAGGGGGCGTGTTCGGGATTGCACATACCCCCGAAAAGTGTACAACCCTTTTCGCGGGGGAAGCCCAGAGAGGAGGCGCTCCCCCTTTCCTCTTCACTTCTTCACCTACAGAACAATGTAGAGAGAAGGCCCATTTACACGAGCCATTCTCGCTTCTTTCACCCACCTTTCATAAAACTGTCTGGGGCCAAGCACTTCTCTCTCCATCCTGATCCTTCTTCCGAAGTGGTATCGGAAGAAGTAAACCAGGTGATGGCCGGAGAGAAAGTCATCCGACCTCAGACCTTTCAGGCGCGTCCACCACACAACCTCTTTCATCATGGCTATTACGCACAGAAAGACCGCCTCTGCTTCGTTTCTGAAGGGAGGCGGCGGCTTGATGTTCACCACAGACTCGGCGGTTAATCGAATCGGCGCCACACGCGACAGCAGTCGTTCGACGTAGCCCCACAGATCGGCAACGCCCGGGCAGTGTACCAGTGCATGCGCAACGGTTTCCTCGTCGCGCACGCATCTGGGACAGATCTTTTTCGCTGGATCCCTGCCCGGGCGCCCGTGTCTGTAGAGCTTTTCTCGAACGGGCAGAGCCCCCCCGTAACACTGCCAGGCTAGGGACCTCTGGAAGTTATCCATGGGTCCCGGGCCGAAAGTTCTACCGAACAGGCTGGCCAGTTCGTCCTCCTCCATGCCTAGCGACTCTCCAAGGGTGTCGTCGCCCCTGCTAGCCACCAGCCCTCTATAGAATGTCGAGGTGGATTCTCCACTGACAGTCGGGTCCGCTTGCCAGATAGCCGTGAGCGCCTGGGCACACTCGGTGTGCCAGTTGCCCAGTTTTCTCGGTCTTTGCTTCACCCAGGATTGCAGCTCGGTGAGCGAGACGAGCTGTGGGAAGGCTCGCCTCATAAACGGGGCCCACACCGGCTGACCGTTGAGGAATACCTGTAGATGCCGTAGCCTCAATGCGTGCCTACGCATCAACAGCCACGGCATACCCAGCCCTCCTTTCGAAGGGTGCTGGCAGCAGATGGATCTCCTCACCATGGGAGGCCGCTTCTTCCAGAGGAACTGGAAGAGCATGCAGGTAACCATGGTCGACCCTATCGAACGCCTTAGATTGATCCAAGTTGATCAGGGCCCCACCAAAGCCGGGTTCGTTGCCAACCCTCTCTATGATGTATCGCATGAGGTGGAGGTTGTCGTGAATGGACCTGGACGGGATAGCGCATGTCTGCGCGTCTCCCACCAAACCACCCACCACAAGCGCCAACCTCTTCGCCAACACCTTGGCCAAAATCTGTAACTCTGCATTCAGCAGAGTTATGGGCCTGAAGTTACTTAAGTCGTCCCCCTTGCTCTCGTCCTTCCTCACTAGCGTGACCACGCCCTTGGTCACAGAACAGGGAATTCTCCCGTTCTGTTGCCAGTTGCAATGGACAGCCTCGAGGAGTTCGGAGAACAAGACCGGCATAGCTAAATAAAGTTCGTATGGTAGACCATCGAGACCCGGAGATTTGCGTCTGCTGCATTGGCTGAGCGCTTCCCCGATTTCAGTGGCTGTGATTGGCCTTTCGCAGCACTCCGCTTCGCCGCTCGAAAGACGCAGTAGACCGTCGAGGTATGGACCGCAGTCCACATCCCCGTCCGGCCCCCCGCCCCCTCCGAACAGTCGAGCAAAGTGCCTTTGAAAGGCCTCGCACATCCGCTCAGGTTCAAGGATCACCCGTCCATCCTGGTCTCGCAAAGACCGAATGGTGGATTTAATCCCACTCTTGGCTTCTGTCACGCGGGCCCAGCTAACAGCTTTGGTCCCCTCGTTTCCTAAAGCACGTATTTTACTTCGGACAACGCAGCCTTCGTGCTTCGCGTTAAAGAACTGGCTCAACGCCATTCTCGCCTCTAACACTCTGGCTACGTCTCCGCTCCTAATCGCCTCTTCTAGTTTATCTGTTAACTCCCTTTCCTTCCTATTTCTATTCGCCGCTAGTTCCTTACTGTAACCTATCGAACTTACTCTAATCTCTCTCTTTAGAGATACCCACCACCTACTGTTGACGATCGCTCCCGTCAACCGCATCTTAACTAAGCTACTAATCCGGTTCCTGTAATCTTTCTTTGCCGGCAAGGACAAGTTCATCTTCCAGTAACCGGGACCCTGTCTATGCGTTCTATCAAGGTTGACCACGCAGGTCACTAATTTGTGATCTGAATAGCCAACCATGATCAATTCTGGACAACTAAATACGTCCCTATCCTTACTCCTAACCAAAAACCTATCTAGGTACGATCTAGATTGTCCACTGCGGTTTGCCCAGGTCCAGGTTGGCGCAGTTGGACAATCTAGTTGAAATCTATCGACCAGGTCGAATCGATCGAGTAACCCCTTGAGGCTGCTACACCCCCCTCTATCGGGACATGCCCCTGCATAGTCCCAACGCGCATCTAGGATTCCATTCCAGTCCCCCACTAAAAGCAGGGAACGCGACGTTCCTAGAAAAGTCTCCAGACGCTGGAAGAAGTCGGCTCTTTCCGCCCCGAAGGGGGCATAAAGACCGACCAGTCTGAAAGCCCCGCCTTCACCGCCCCCGACGTCCAGCACCAGTAATCGACCCCCCGGGTCCGAGTGAACAATCTGTACGTCGAGAGCCAGACGTTTATCCAGCAGTACGGCAACCCCACCCCCCCACCCCCCCGCCTCCGGGTTGACAGAGAGATGCGTGCATCTCAAAGTCATCGAAGGCGGGCGCCAGCTGTCTCACGCTGCTGATCCGACTCTCGCAAACAACCATCACATCTATACTTTGTGACCTGAGGTCATTTAGAAGCTTTGCTTGCTTCCAAGCTGAGCCCAGGCCACGCGCGTTCAAACAGCCAACTCTCAATTGATCTATTTTGGTGTTGAAAGTGAAGAAAGAAAAGCACCTACCTCTCCGGGTTGTGTAATTTCCATGGCATCAGGTGTGTTGGGTGGAGGGATGTTTTGTGGTGGTGTGGGGGTACCCGTGTGTGGTGGGGTTGGGGTATTTGGAGTTGTGTCAGGGAGAGGGGCGGTTATGGGGAAATCTTTCAAGAGGACGCGATTTAACGGTTTTAAACAGGGGGGGGCTCACGTCCCGTCTAAATTGTTCTTTTAAGGAACGATAAAGGTCCAGAGGGACCTTTATCATTTTTAAATGGGTGAAGTTCTCTGTTGAGATAAAGTTTGGCCCTTCGGTCTGCACCATAGGGTTATTGTTTATTAATTTAACCAGTTTTTTGTTTTCTTTATTTATATATGTGTATTGCAACGTCTTTTTTTGTGATGCTGTCAATGTTTCGGAGAGGGGAGGCGCAGATTTATTTTTGTTTGTTGAGGGTGGGGTGTTTTTGATTGGAGTTGGTGTTTGTGTGTGGGTTATTTGTGGTGTGCTGGGTGTGTGTTTTCTTTTTTTCTTTTAACTTGTCTGAAGGCTTCTCCTCCTTCTTCTTCAGAAGTTGGGAGAAACTCTTCAGCGCTAGGTGGGAGGGACGTGTTGTGTGGTTGTTTTTTTTTGCGGGAGGGGTAGATTTGTTACTGTTTTTTTTATTATTTGTTTGGAATGGGTTTTGTGGTGGTGGTGGTAATGTTTGTGTCGTGCTTGTGGTTGGTGATGGTGGTGGTGATGTTTGTGTTGTGGTTGGTGGTGGTGATTTTTGTGTCGTGCTTGTGTTTGGTGCTGGTGGTGGTGATGTTTGTGTTGTGTTTGTGGTTGGTGGTGTCTGTATTTTGTTTGCTGTGTGTGGTATTAGTATATTTTTGGAGGTGGGTGGTGTTGGTGTACTGTTTGTGGTGGGTGTGGGCAATAGTTCTTTTTGGGGGATACGTTTCGGGCAGTTAACCTTAACGTGTCCCCTTTCCATGCATAAATAGCATGCTGGTCTTCTCCCTTCTACAATTATGTCTATTGGGGTAAGGTCATCCAGCCAGATGCGATCCGGGATTTGTGCTATTCTTTCGGGCCTCATTTGGACTAGTATGTCGAGGCCCATTCCCAGGAACGCATCTCCAGTTGCCTTCCCCATTGACAGCATTGTGTCTTCGCCCATATCTATGAAGCCAGCAATAGCCCACCAGAAGTCCATTGTGGGCAGCATTGTTTTTACTTTTACTCTCTGTGTTCTTCTACCCATGTAGGAGGGATAGAAGCTGTATGTTGTCGATGAGAGTGGGCTTAGGGAAAGCTTCTCCGCCGTTTCCTTGTCTTTTGTTAGGACCGAAATGCTGCCATAGAGTCGGTCCTTTCGTATGAAGAGAATATTCTTCATATAGTCTTTTAGGACCAACTCTATCTCCATTTGGCTGGGCTGTGCTGGCTTTCTTGTTTGGTTTAGGATTGTTCTGAAGGGAACTGTGTTCTCTGTTCTCGCTTTCTTGAATTCTGGGGGGGGGGGGAGTTAATGGAAAACATTCCGTTCTCCCCCAAAACAATGTGTTTCTTTGCTTCGACCAGTTTTTCTCTGGCGGCAGTTAGGTCAATTGGTGTGTATGTAATGGATTGTTTTGTTTTCTGGGCGAAAGTTGCCCTGTTGTTATTTGTATTATTTTCTGTTTGTTTGTTTTCCGTTTGCTCATTTTCCTTAACATTTGTTTTTTCATTTTCTTTGTTTGTTTCGTTGTCTAATTTTGTTGTAATTATTTTTTGTTCTTCAGACTTGGGGGGCGTGGCAGAGCTAATGGCAGACATGTCTGCCATCTTTTCCGCCATGCTGCCAAGAAAGAAATTTTTCGGCAAAAATAGATATTTATTTTACCCCCTAAAAAGGGGGTAAATGCAAAAATGTTTCCCTAAATAACAGGGGTTAGTGTTCCAAATGTGTTGCACTGAAAAATTTATCCGGTACTTACAATAGTAAGGGTAAATCCCGATGGAATAGCGGAGCCGATGTGAAGCGTGTCTTACTCTATCAAGATAGATAGATAGATAAATTTCTTTATTAGCCACAAGGGCACAAAAGAAGGGGACAAATACAAATGGGGTGTTTACATACAGGTATATGAAAATAAAACTATTAATACAATAACAAATAACAATTGAAATCCCCAATAGGTAGGAGGTGTTACACAGGGGTTGTACACACCCCGAAAAAATGTACAAACCTCATCTCCAGGAGCACCAAGAGTGAGTACTCCCTTCCGCTCTTCCTCTTTTTCCTCAACCTACAGTCTTATATAGAGAGAAGGCCCAACCACTCGGGCCATGTTTGCCACATTCACCCACCTTTTATAAAATTTGCTGGGGTACAGCACCTCTCTCTCCGTCCTGATTCTTCTTCCAAAATGATATTTGAAAAAACGAATCAGTTCCTCGCCGAAGAGAAAGGTGTCTGACCTCAGCCCTTTTAACCTCGTCCACCATATAACCTCTTTCACCATAGCCATAACACATAGGAAAACCGCCTCTCCCTCGTTTTTGAAGGAGGGTGGTCAACTGGATTGTCCCACTCACGACAATAGTCGTTCTACATAGCCCAACAGGTCGGTAACGCCCGGGGGCAGTGTACAAATGCTTGCGCGACGGTTTCCTCGTCGCGCACGCATCTCGGACAGATCTTTTTCGAAGGGTCCCTACCCGGGTGCCTGTGTCTCGAACTGGTAGAGCTCCTCGGTAGCACTGCCAGGCCAGGGACTTTTGGAAGTTGTCCATTGGTTCCGGGCGGAAGGTCCCACCGAACAGACTGGCCAGTTCGTCCTCCTCTACGCCTAGAGTTTCTCCGAGCGCGTCGTCGCACTTGCAGCGGACCCACCATCTATAGAATGTCGAAGTGGAGTCTCCACTGATCGCCGGGTCCGTTTGCCAGAGGACTGTGAGCGCCTGAGCACATTTGATGTGCCAGTCGCTCATTTTCCTCGGTCTTTGCTTGACCCAGGACTGCAGCTCGGTCAGCGAGACGAGTCGTGGGAAGGCTCGCCTCACGAACGGGGCCCACACCGGTTGTCTGATGAGAAATACGTGGAGGTGCCGCAGCTTGAGCGCGTGTTTGCGCATCGTCAGCACAGATAGATAGATAGATAGATAGATAGATAGATAGATAGATAGATAGATAGATAGATAGATAGATAGATAGATAGATAGATAGATAGATATTACCATTTTAATAATCCTTACATATGTTAACTACAAGTTAACTAACTGTAACGTTTTTTATGCAGATGACGTCGTTGGTTAAAAATTTACTCCTATCTAAATAGACTACTTAGTGTTATTATACCATATATTATCTAATTTAAGAACAAGGCCAGTCATTTTGAGGAAAAGGATATAGTCGATTACATCGACCTCTGTAAATAACTGGCAATTTATTTTATTGACTTCATACATATAAAAGGTAAAGTCTACTTCGGCGGATTTGAACTCAGAATATAAATAGATGTAATTAAATACCGTAAAGCATATTGCCCGTCACTCTACCGATTCTACCTAGCCACTACTTTAGCCTATAATATACATTTATTTTTAACTATGGTAGAAAGGAACGGTACAGATCGATCCTGTATTTGGCTACTATTTGTTTTGTAAACCTCGGCGTGATTCGAATACTGAATATAATGAAATATAACTAAATGGCGCCTGATATTTAGTCCGATGTTCTACCGATTCTGCTGTCCACAAGTGCCAACGCGCAAACCATTGCAGAAATGTTATCATGAAACCCTTAATTCCAATGTTAGTTTCTTTCTCCTTTCTGTTGATTTAAGACCGAAGACTTGACATGTTGGTCATTTCACTGAAGTGGTGGAAGCAAATATGAAAAGCCAGAGAAAGTCTATAGAATAAATAAACATATACATCTGGGTGACATGGAACCTTTGGACGTATTCCGAAATTCTTGAGACTTTCCGAAATACCATAGCACTTTATTGGTATGTTTATTTATTTCCTCTGTGAATGGCAGGATATCTCTAAATTACTTACATCTGTTAACAGATAGAAAGAAAGAACAAGTTTCTATTATCTTACCAAGTTGTTGTTCTTCTTGTTTAATTCCAATTCAGCTGTCTCGACAGATCTTTTATTAAATACGTTCCAGCCATGGCAATCGCGTCTGTCACGACGCACAGAAAAGGATACACAGGAGTGCACACACAAACATAAACCTACCCTCAATAGAAAACAGAAATAGAATAATAACTATCTCACGACCTAGTGACGAGGGACGAAAATATTACGACAAAGGAATGGGACACACCAGAAAGCACAGTTAGGCCTAACGACAAGCGTAGAGATGTGAATGAGTGTATACACATGCACATGGATAAGTAAGGGCCTACGAAAGTTGATGGGAGGTCGGTCACCAGGGTATACATAAATACATCGCATATGCAGTTAAGGTAAACACACACAGTGCAACAATATATAAAGGCGTCACACACACACCACAAAAAATAAGTTTGGAGAAACTAGAACACATTCGAAACGAAGAGGAGACAAAAACCTAAAATAGTCACTGAGAAGGTTGCACAATGTGTGACAAAAAAGATTTGACAATTAAAGAACCATCCGGTTGCTAAACGGATTAGTTACTTGACTATTAACTCGTTTTAACAACAATGATATATATATATATCATTAAAAAACACGTGGGAGCAATATAGGAAATAGAAAACGTGGAAAACACATGTACATGGACAATTCCCGCTCATCGGCTGTCTTTCTGGGTATCATTATAGTTTCGGATGCTATATAAGACAGGACTATATATAACCTGTGCATCAATAGAGACCACGGAGTTATCCATGGATAGCTATTCGGGATGAAAACTGAACGGACGTTGGACAAAAGGACACACAAAACAAAACCATAACTACATACCGATATGGGACAGAAACGAAACATTGCTACAGTAGAAAGCAACACAAATAAGGGCTAGGTAATCATAGTAGAAATGAAAGAATGAATTAAATTAATACTAGTTCGAGCAGTAAGACCTAGAACTAATATTGATAGGAGAGACATAGCGAAGATGACTGACCGGGTCAGTGTCAAATCGCAAAAGGCTGAGACAAAGGCTTGGAAATGTAGGGAAGTATTAAGGACTGGGGAGCAGGAGGGTGAAAAAAGATAGATAGATAGATATAGGGGGTGAAATAGAGATAGATAGATAGATAGATAAATTTCTTTATTAGCCACAAGGGCACAAAAGAAGGAGTCAAATACAAATGGAGAGTTTACATACAGGTATATGAAAATAAAACTATTAATACAATAACAAATAACAATTGAAATCCCCAATAGGTGGGAGGTGTTACACAGGGGTTGTACACACCCCGAAAAAATGTACAAACCTCATCTCCAGGAGCACCAAGTGTGAGTACCCCCTTCCTCTCTTTTTCCTCAACCTACAGGCTTATATAGAGAGAAGGCCCAACCACTCGGGCCATCTCCAAGGAGGGTGGCGGTTTGATCATGACAATGGACTCCGTGGTCAACTGGATTGGTCCCACCCGCGACAATAGTCGTTCTGCATAGCCCCACGGGTCGGTAACGCCCGGGCAGTGTACAAATGCGTGTGCGACGGTTTCCTCGTCGCGCACGCACCTCGGACAGATCTTTTTCGAAGGGTCCCTACCCGGGCGCCCGTGTCTGTAGAGCTTGTCTCGAACTGGTAGAGCTCCTCGGTAGCACTGCCAGGCCAGGGACTTTTGGAAGTTGTCCATTGGTCCCGGGCGGAAGTCCTACCGAACAGACTGGCCAGTTCGTCCTCCTCTACGCCTAGAGTTTCTCCGAGCGCGTCGTCGCACTTGCAGCGGACCAACCCTCTATAGAATGTCGAAGTGGAGTCTCCACTGATCGCCGGGTCCGTTTGCCAAAGGACTGTGAGCGTCTGAGCACATTCGATGTCCAGTCGCCCATTTTCCTCGGTCTTTGCTTGACCCAGGACTGCAGCCCGGTCAGCGAGACGAGTCGTGGGAAGACTCGCCTCACGAACGGGGCCCACACCGGTTGTCTGGTGAGGAATACGTAGAGGTGCCGCAGCCTGAGCGCGTGTTTGCGCATCGTCAGCCACGGCATCCCCAGCCCTCCGTTTGAAGGGTGTTGACCAGCAGATGGATCTTCTCACCAAAGGAGCCCGTTTCTTCCAAAGGAATTGGAAGAGCGCGCGCTCCATTTTGGTGAGTGTTTTAGCTGGACAAGGCACAACGGTCAAGCGGTAATAGATGACGGACGCTATAAAAGTGTTCGCCACCTCCGCTCGACCTTTCAAGGATAGTTTGCACTCGGCCCACTTCTGAGTGAGCGCAAACACCTTGGCCGTCACCTCGTTTCAGTTCTTCTCCACCTGGAGGTCAGGACCAAACCAGACCCCGAGCAGCTTTACCGGTCCTTCCGTCCAGCGTCCGACGACGTCATCGGAAGGCATCGGTTTGCCTCTCCACGTTCCGAGTTGCAAACCGACGGATTTGTCCCGGTTCAGCTTCGCTCCTGTGAAACTTTCGTATTCCTCCAGTAAGGTGCCGACTTCCCCGATTTGCGAGGTGCTCGACACCATTACTGTCACGTCGTCGGCGTAGTCCGACGCCGCTTTTCGCCGTCCCGGTTCCAAAGGGATGCCCTCCAATAGCTCCAACTTCCGCAGTAGTGGCTCGAGAGTCAGTACGTACAGAAGGGAGGAGAAAGGACATCCCTGTCGGATGGATCGCGTGATATGGAACGGCTCCGAGAGGTAGCCGTTCACCTTGACCCTTGAGCAGATGTTGCTGTTGTGCATTGCAGCAATCCAGCCCCCGAACACAGGACCGAAGCCTGTCGCCTCGAGCACCGCATCCAAGTAACGATGGTCAACCCTATCGAAAGCCTTAGACTGATCCAAGTTGATCAGGGCCCCACCGAAGCCGGGTTTACACCCTACCCTCCCTATGATGTATCGCATGAGGTGGAGGTTGTCGTGTATGAACCTGGTCGGGATTGCGCATGTCTGCGCTTCTCCCACCAGGTTTTCGACGACAAGCGCCAGCCTCTTTGCCAACACCTTGGCCAAGAGAGATGGATGGATAGATAGATAGATAGATATAAAGGTAGATAGATAGATATATTTCTTTATTAGCCACAAGGGCGCACAAGAAAAGAGGACAATACAAAAACATGCCAGGAATTTTACATACAGTCGTGTAAAAAATATAAAAACAAACAATTACAACAATCGAAATCCACAATAGGGGGGAGGCGCCACAAATGGATTGTTTAATACCCCGTCGATAGAACAACCCTCAACTCCAGGAGCGTGTTGTGCAAGTGCTCCTTTCTTCCTTTTGCTCTCTTCTTCAACCTACAGGCTTATAAACAGAGAAGGCCCAATCACTCGGGCCATTTTCGCTTCATTCACCCACCTTTCAGTAAATTTACTGGGGTGCAGTGCCTCTCTTTCCACTCTGATTCTCCTTCTAAAGTGATACTTAAAGAAGGGAATCAATTGTTGTCCGGAGAGAAAGGCATCTGTCCTCAGTCCTCTCAATCTCGTCCACCATATAACTTCTTTCACCATAGCCACCGTACAGAGGAAAACCGCCTCTCTTTCGTTTTTGAAAGAGGCTGGCGGTTTGATCCTTACTATGGACTCGTATGATCCTTACTATGGACGCGTATGGGACAAATCCAGTCAACTGGATTTGTCCCATACGCGACAGCAGTTGTTCTGCGTAGTTCCACAGGTCGGGCAGTGTACAAGATAGATATATTTCTTTATTAGATAGATAGATAGATATACGGGGAAAGGGAGAGAAAGAGAGAGATAGAGTGGTACAGCAGTAGTGAACAACAGTTTGATTTAAAATTTAGTCTGTGTGGTTAGAATATAAATATCATTAAAATAACACGTGGGAGAAATATAGAAAACAGAAAATGCGGAAGAGACAAGTACATGGACAATCCTCGTTCATTGGCTGTCGTCTCGGGATGATTATAGTTTCGGGTGCTATATAAGATAGGACAATTCGCCACCAGTGCATCAATAGAAACCACGGAGTTATCCATGGATATCGGTTTACATGCATTTCTTCCATAGATAGATAGCTAGATAAATAAATAAACATAGAATTACTATTACCCATAAAGGACATGGATGTTTGAGCTATGTGTGGCTTGACAACCAGCTGAGTGGACAGCTGTTTGAGAAATGTCACCAATACAGTCAATTTATCTGTACATATGTACCACTGGGTGGCATAATTTATCCCTGTGGGCAGCGGCAATAATATTAAAAGTGATCTTACGTGGATGGAAATCATGCCGAACTTTTTCATCATCAGCTTAACCTCACGGAAAGCTGACTTAAGCTTCGGTCTAATGGATTGCGGGGTCTGGAAAAAGAAATGAGAACAAATAAAAGAATATTGTAATGTGTCTCTTTTATCTGATGTTAAATGTCAAAGTTGTATATTCATAAACTTGTAATAAATGTCTCTATTGGGATTTGTGCAAGATTCAAAATAACCTAAAACTACATTTATAAATCTATTTTTAACATGAAGAATTGTAAAGAACGTGGTCTTTTGTTTCGAATGCCCGAGAAAGGGGAGTAAAATAAAAGATACCATTAAACATGGTTAGACGTATTGAGTATTTGAACAATAGTGAACATACTTGAACGCGGCTAGCTGACGTTTATAGTTAGTAGACCATATTAGAATGTTACATAGACTGTTGACCTATTCAGGAAAGGTGAGCTTTATCTTTGATCGACTTCACGCCAAGACACTGAAGCTAAGTAACGATATATATGAGCCTCCGGGGACTTATGAGATTTTTTAGCAGTTGTTTTTGTTTTTGTATTGGTTTTTTTTCCCGAAAGTAATAGGTACAATACTTATAGCTATTGTAGGCTTTTTTACACTGGGTTTAGTGGTGGATTATTCGAAAATTTGTTAGTTAACATTGCCAACGAGAACAAGAGAATGAAAGAAACGGATGGTATATATATATATATATATATATATAAAGAAAAAAAGATGAAATCGAAAATGCAACTGGAGTCTTATTTTTAAAAATATATATATATTTATTTGGTTCCTGTACCGGTTTCGCAGTTCTTCTGCTTTTCAAAAGTAGAGTTGAGATGGAGGGTCTGTGGTTTTTCTCACATCTGGTTGGTCTCTGAATGTTACTTGTTTTATATGGAAAAAAGTGGCTCGAAATGCCAGGTTTTTAGAGAAGTAATTTGATTGGTTGGTCAATAATTATAATAAATTTCGCGCCAATTCGCATTACAAAGTTCTTCAAACAAGGGGGGGGGGGCACTAACATTCAGAGACCAACCAGATGTGAGAAAAACCACAGACCCTCCATCTCAACTCTACTTTTGAAAAGCAGAAGAACTGCGAAACCGGTAAAGGAACCAAATAAATATATTTTTTTTTTTTTAAATAAGACTCCAGTTGCATTTTCGATTTCATCTTTTTTTTTTTTATACTTTCACTCGTGTAGGACACCTCGGTTATTTTTCATTTTGTAAAAAAAAACTCACTTTCTAATATATATATATATATATATATACAAATGATAATCGTTGCTTAAAAAGATGTACCATTAGGTCAATAGATGTCCTTGGCAAACAAACGCACCATAGTGCTTCACATGGATTGCTCCTGAGAGAATAAAATGACGGTTTACCTGTTATCTTCCTACGTCTGTCTTTTACAAGACACCATCTTGTCAATTGTAGCTAATTCTGAGAAAGTGAGAAAGAAGAATCTTGAATGGTACATTATTTATCGACAGTGAAAAGATGAAAGGATCCAAGACAAAGTTGATGAAACAATGACAGTATTGCCATTTTTCCCTTACACTCAAATTACTCTAGCAATTCGCTGCCTTAATAACTACTAACACTGGTATAAATGTAACTGTTAGCTGGGGAGATATAACCAATAGTTGTGTATACGATGCTGTATACTCATGTGCTTCCAACTTTTAAAAGAGAATTGTTTCGTGTTAAATCGTATGGAATCAATAAATTTAAGTACAGATCGCTGCTTTAACGATTCTTTTAGATGTAACTGGTTACTGTTTCTCCTTGAACAACTGATGTACGTAGACAGAATTAACTGATGGGATGTTAATGTAAATGATATTAGGTATGAAAAATAGAAACTTGCTAAGGACGATGTACGAAGTCGATATCTTTCAGAAATATATTATACTAATTCGAGAAGAAAATTCAATTGTATACGTTGTGTACAATAAAGAAGAAGAAGAAGAAGAAGAAGAAGAAGAAGAAGAAGAAGAAGAAGAAGAAGAAGAAGAAGAAGAAGAAGAAGAAGAAGAAGAAGAAGAAGAAGACGACGACGACGACGACGACGACGACGAAGAAGAAGAAGAAGAAGAAGAAGAAGAACAACAACAACAACAACAACAACAACACGACGACAACGGTGAAGGGTGATGTGCTTAATGTTGTATAATTGAAAATGCTGTTGTTGTTTAAGAGTATGATAGGAAGTAGCGTGTTATGTTTTGGCGGCGTCAAAGAAATGAGGGGGAGGAGGACTCAGTAGAACGAGGATCTTCATGCCAGCACCATCCAGTACAGTCTCCTGCTTCAATGACTTATTGACGCCATTTTGGCTCGTCAGTGAAAGTTGTCTACGTCTAGCTTATTGCATCCATCCATACATATATACATATATACAGACTGATAGACTGACAGACAGACACATAGGTATGCGCTGTGCGGATACATACAAATGTTTGCCCATACACACTCACACACACATACACACATACACACACACCCACACACATACACACTCATACACACATGTGGCGCACGCGTGCAAACAAATACACGTTCGTTCGCACTCATACAGCGATAGACAAATATGAATGCATGTATATGTATGTGTATATATAATAGTATATATATATATATATATATTATATATTATATATATATATATATATATTATATATATATATACAGAGAGAGAGGCGGAGAAAGAGTTAAGTAAGTACTGTGACGGAAACATAAACAGACGAATATAGAGGAAAAATGTTAGTCTTCCGTTTGAAGGTAAATAAGTATATTATGTGTCAGTATGTTTATATATATATATACACATACACACACACATACATATATATATATATATATATATATATATATATATATATATATATATATATATATATATATATATATATATATATATATATATGTATATATATATATATATATATTTATTTATTTATTTATATAATCATTTATTTATATATATATATTTATATTTACATATATATACATATATATATATATGTGTGTTTATGTATATATATATATATATATATATATATATATATATGTGTGTGTGTCAGGTCACCAGTTGGTGCTACTGGTAACATGTATCCCAGTACAACCTGTCTCATGGTCGGGTCGTTGGCGACTAAACTGGCAACCCCACCAAGGTTTCTTGGTGAGGAGGGTGACTTTGGACATCCTGCAGGACTAAAAACAAAACCTGTCAAAGGGCAAAGGAGCTGTTAAGAGTCAATGGCCATCCAAAATCACCGGGAGAGATGACCCCTTAGCCTTTGTCAAGGCAGAATTCTAGGAGAAGGAAAACTCTGATATAACACCTGCAACCCTGATGGTATCCAATGATGTTGACTTGTTATTCTTTTTGGTAAATATCATCTTGGTTAAGAGAGTGGGACTGGCTTTGTGCAGTGCCTTTGCTCACTATAAAAGCTTCACGGCACAGGCATTGCTTTATATCTGGAGATCTCTCTGCACTTGTCGTTACATGGTACCATGGGCCCAGCACTGTGTGTCAATAATTGTCACAGGTGTAGTGTTTGTACCAGAGTTTTCAAGTCGCTGGCTGGACTAAAAAGTCAGACTCGTTCAGCGCATCGGTAGGGGGTTCTCCTACATGGATATAAAGTAGTGGCCGTACTCGAAAACGAGTTGGCAGCCACCATATATATATATATATATATATATATATATATATATATATATATATATATATACAAACACACACATATATATATATATATATACTTATTATTGTTATTATTATTATTGTTATTTATTAATATATATATACTTATGTGGGGTACATATGCACGGATGCGTACATACACACGTTTACATAAATACATATGTATACATACACACACGTGTACAAAAGTATGTATGCTTATATATATATCGAAAAACTATCCGATCTTAAGCTGGAAAAAATGTTACGTACTTGAATGGTTTCAGTTGCTAATACTCTTCAAAGTAGGCCCATTGAGCCTACACACATTTACTCAAGGAATCATCCCACGTTTCCAAGCACGCCTGGGTTTTTTCTTCCGGAATGGCTCTCAGTTCTGCTATTACAGTCAGCAGGATATAATTTCGGCTCTCAAAGAAGTACTATTGCAATGAGCAAAATGTATTTCATCTCTAAGAAAGCTTTGATCAACTATAACAAATAACCCGGGGTGTTGTCATGATGCAGTTGCTAGCTTTACGGAACATACCGATCCGTTTTCTTGCGCCGAACTGTGACAAGATTATCAGGGCTTCCTTATTGTACTCCTCTGTTTGTGCTTCTGGTGCAAATTCGTAATACACAATACCTCTGTACTCGAAGAAAATAGGCAGCATTACCTTGATTTTGCTCCCCACCTGATGTTCTTTTGAGGGCCTTCATCACTTTATAGGTTTCCACTGTTATGATTTAGCTTTGTTTTCTGGTTTTACCAGTACCACAGCATTCAGGAACTCAGGATGATTCTAGGCAGTATCGGGTGAATCGAAAGGGCGATGAGTATTGAGTACTGCACTTCACACGATTGCTTCAACGCGATGACACATCTAGCGAGTTCACCAGAAACCACGCTTGAGCATGAATATATGCGGCTTCCCTCTGCATATGCTTGTCTTCGTAACACCATTAATTTTCACGAGAAAAAGTACATACTCTTATAGTCTGCTAAACTTTTCAACAGACCTCGTATGTATGTATATATACATATATATATGTGCGTGTATGAGTGTGGACATACATATATATATATACATTGTTAGACCTCCGTCGTTTCTGATGATGGGTGCTCTATTTGATTCAATCAACTGAACTGCCTGCTCGTAGAATTAACGTATGTATGTATATATATATATATATATATATATATATATATATATATATATATGTATATATATATATATATATATATATATATATATATATATACATATATATATATATATATGTATATATATATATATATGTTTATCCCGGGTTCAATCGGGGGTAACCACAGTAAGTAAGGTACTCATTACATATTCTATATAATATATATATATATATACTGTATATATATATATATGTATATATATGGGGAGAGAGATAGGTGAGTAGATGAAAACATAGTTGCCACAATGCAGATAACTACAATAATAGTTGATAACTCTTAATAATAGTTAAATGAGCCGGGTAAAGTACCTCTGGATGGGGGATGCGTGGTTCGATTACACACAGGCGTTTTTTAACTCCCTTTTTCCATCTACGGGAGAACTTTATCTGAATTATTCAGATATTATATACAGTCATCTATTATTATTATTATAGTTATCTGCAGAGTGGCAGCTATATACATACATACATACATAAATACATACATAAATACATACATACATACATACATACATACATACATACATACATACATACATACATACATACATACATACATACATACATGATATACAGATAATGATATGGGACAGAGAAAAGAAGGCATGTACAGTAGTGGAAGTTAGCTGCCCAGCAGATGCCAATATAATATCAAAGATTAGTGAAAAGGAGCATATTTATGCAGAACTATTGAGAAATCTGCAGATAATCCACCCTGACTATACCTTCAGAATTATACCTGTGATTATTGGGGCACTGGGATATGTTAGTAACTGCTTCAATACAAATCTTGAGAAGCTGGGCTTCACAGGAACAGAACGAACACAACTAGTTAAGAAATTATAAGTACAATCCATTAATGGAACAGTAAAAATATGTAAAACATTCCAAAAATGTTTCATCTAATAACTGCATATACACATGTCCAGATACAAAGCGTATGCGCATGCACACATACAACTCAAAGCATACACATCCACATATACAATAACATCCATACCTACACATGCATGCATGCAGACATGCTGACATATCTACCTAGTTGATGTTGTATAAATTCCAATGAAAGAGTCTTGTAACTATGTTAGAAACCGACTCTCTCTCTATTGGAAAAAAATTTGTGAATTATAAAACCAGAAGAACATACATATTTCTGTTTATGTGTATATGTTAGGAAATGTTTGTAGCTGTGTGTTTTTGAATGTGCGCATGCGTGCGGGTGATTGTGAGTGCGTGCGTGTGTGTGATGTGTAGCTGTGAGTGTGTTTTCATCTGCTAGGAAACTAAACATACATGTCACAGCTAGGGCAGTTCCATATATTTCTATTAGAGAGACATGCTGTGTGTGGCGCTGAAACACTCCATGAGACGGTGCCAAACATGATATCGAATAAACATGGCCGGTTGGAGTGTGGTGATGTGTATGTGTATACAAGTATACGTGGGTGAATCTGAGTTTATAGGTATATATGTATATGTATAAATGTATGTTTAAGAAGATTTGTATGTCAGTGTCTGTGAAGAGATATATCTGTATGTGTGTGTATGTGTGTACAGGTATATATATATATATATATATATATATATATATATATATATATGCGTGTATATATGCGTGTTTATAGATATATATATGAGTGTAAAAAAAAATGGGTATATATGTATGGTAGTATAACTGTATATATATGTACGTGTGCATAAATAAGTCTATAAGTATATATGATGCAAATATAACTGTGTGTATATGTATATATATATATATATATATATATATATATATGTGCGTGTATAAGTGTGTATAGGTGTATATATATATATATATATATTAATAAGAGGAATTCCAACTTTGTCTGATTTATATATATATACATTTATATATATATACATACATATAAATAAAATTAGTCCTTCATCAGTGATCTTCCAATATTCATTTCATCGCTTTAAAAATCATATACCTCTGGTTGGTGCGAGCAATAACTAAATAAAGTTATTGGGACAAGTAAAATAGCGTGAAGCGAGCGAGACATGTAAACAAACAAAGATGGTATTGCAACGGAAAGATAGGAAGAGACAAGTACATGATATCTATAAGCTTAAGCTTGGTGAATTCATGGACGAGAGATACAGACCATCCGACATGGGTGAGATGTGAGCGAGAAAAGGATTTCACACAGGTCAAACGGGAGGAAGTGAGAGAGGGGGAGAAGCAGAGAGTGAGTGAGTGGAAGTGTGAGGAAGAGGCCAGCCGAGAGAGAGTGTGACTGGCAGAGGGGGTAAAAAGAAGGTGAGAGATACAGAGAGCGGGGAAGCAGTAAGAAAGAAACAGACAATCGCAGCTGAGGAAAAAATATAAATATAAGAAAAATGGAGTGCTGTGTGGTTGCACATGGGTTACATATGAATAAAATTAGTTCTTCATCAGTGATCTTCCTATCTTTCCGTTGCAATACCATCTTTGTTTGTTTACATGTCTCGCTCGCTTCACGCTATTTTACTTGTCCCAATAACTTTATTTAGTTATTGCTCGCACCAACCAAAGGTATAAGATTTTTAAAGCGATGAAATACCAATGAAGGTTGGAAGATCACTGATGAAGAACTAATTTTATTTATTTATATGTATATATATATATATATATATATATATATGGGGGGGGGTATCGGTGTCTGTATAAATATGTGTATAGGTATAAATGTAGATGAGTACTATTGTGTTATAGGTATATCAATTTATCTAGATATATACGTATGTGTATATAAGTATATATATAGGTTTATGTTTATGCGTATAGAGAGTGTTTATGTAGCTTCCCAGTCAGAGAGTACTGGAGAGTTCCGTTTCTTCAGCTGGATATTCATCACAGTTATAATTGTTTCTACTATTGGCACAAGGCCAGAAATTACCCAGTACATTACTGGTACTTTATTTTATCGACCCCGTATGGATGAAACGCAAAGTTAACCTCGGCGGGATTTGAACTCAGAATGGCAAGGGCCGTAACTATGCGTCAAAGCATGGCGTCCTCTACCGATACTGCCAATCCACCACCCTATCACAGTTATAATGAAAGTACACGAACCAATAAGAGAGCGACTTCGTGGTCACCTGACCTCTTAAAAATAACAACTTAATCTCCCAGGAAACACGCCGTACTGTCTCCATATAAAGGAGGTTATATTAGATATTGTAGTTCAAAGTCGAATAGTCTAGAAAAAAAAACTGACCGGGCTGGCATGACTGGAAAGTATTTTATCATAGATATGCATATTTAGGATTATACTTGTTCTATCAATGTGCATATTGTGTGTGTGTGTGTGTGTGTGCGTGCGTGTGTGTGTGTGTGTGTGGTGTGTGTGTGTGTGTGTGTTGTGTGTGTGTGTGTGTGTGTGTGTGTGTGTGTGTGTGTGTGTGTGTGTGTGTGTGTTGTGTGTGTGTGTGTGTGTGTGTGTGTGTGTGTGTGTGTGTGTGTGTGTAGCAAGAAATATTCGTGGATAGGAAACATGGAAGAAAGAAAACAGTTCATTTATGTTCATACATAGAATAAGTAAAGCGCTATCTAAGGTTTCATGGTTCAGTTATGGCCATTTTCGCAGACTGTG
>OZ024741.1:99405405-99420405 GCA_964016885.1 Eledone cirrhosa
TTCTTTTCGCTCTCTTCTTCAACCTACAGGCTTATATACAAAGAAGGCCCAATCACTCGAGCCATTCTCGGCACATTCACCCACCTTTCAGTAAATTTACTGGGGTGCAGTAACTCTCTCTCCACTCTGATCCTCCTTCTAAAGTGGGACCTAAAGAAGGTAATGAGTTGTTGTCCGGAGAGAAAGGCATCTGTCCTTAGTCCTCTCAACCTTGTCCACCATATAACCTCTTCCACCATAGCTACACTACAGAGGAAAACCGCCTCTCTTTTGTTTTAAATGAAGGTGGCGGTTTGATCCTTACTATGGACTCGGCTGTCAACTGGATTTGTCCCACACGCGACAGCAGTTGTTCTGCGTAGATAGATAGATAGATATGTTTCTTTTATTTGCCACCAGGGCATCAAAAGTGGGACAAGTACAAGGGGGAGTTTACACAAAAAGGCGTCCTCAATAAGGAGGAGGCAATAACAATATATAAAAATAATATATAACAAAAAATAAAATTTATAACAAAATCCTCAATAGAGAAGAGGCGCCTTGGGGGGTCGCACACACCCCCGAAAAAAGTGTGCAACCCTTTTCCTCAGGAGCACAGAGAGGGGGTGCTCCCTCGTTCCTTCCTCTTTTCCACCTACAGGCTTATGTAAAGAGAAGGCCCATTCACACGGGCCATTCTCGCCACTAGATAGATAGATAGTGAGTGAGTGAGTGAATGAATGAGTGACTGGACGAACGAGCGAATAAGTGGGTAAGGAATAAGTTTTTCAAGTTAGAAATTGGGAGAAAGTTAGAGTCCACTCTGCTGCAAGCATTCGGGCCAGTTCTCCACTTTCAGAATGCAGTCCTTCATCCTCCTCACTCATACTACTTCTGGAGCCCTGGAATGGATATTGCTCCTTCCTCCCAAACTAAACAGTAAATAAAAGACAGAGAATGGGAGAAGGGAAGAAATAGATAGACAGACAGACAGACAGACAGACAGACAGACAGACAGACAGACAGATATATAGACAGACAGACAGACAAACAGACCGACAGACGGGCAGACAGAAAAATAGATAGATAGATAGATAGATAGATAGAGAGATAGATAGATAGATAGATAGATAGAAAACTCTAAAGACAAATTATGATAAAAAGAAAATTAGAAAGAAAAGCATGAAATTCGTAAAGAAGCAAGCAAATGAACGAATCCAACATGAAAACAGTTATTGGTACTAAAATATCTGTCAGATAGTAAGGAGTTGTGAAGAATTAGACAGATGGTTCGGCAGCAGAGTGAAAAACACGTAGATCTTTATCTGTTGCTGTCAGAAGGTGGGATTAACCAAGGACGAGTGCTTGTGTGCACTGTATGTGAGCATGTGTGTGTCTCTGTGTGTGTGAGCATGTGTGTGTGTATGTGAGCGTGCGTGTGTCTGTGTGTGCATGTGAGCATGTGTGTGTCTGTGTGTGTGTGGGAGTGTGTCTGTCGGTGTAGGAGGACGATAACTTATATGTTCTTGATAAAGTCTTTAATAGTAGCTGTGTTTGTTTAAGGATTTCTTTTCCCCGTCCCGTTCCACCATATATAAGAACAGATGGCGTAAGTTATTCATAGATTTTTCTAATAAAGGATTCATCTTATGAACTTCAGTTCACTTACTTGCTTTTCTTAATTACAATTTAAAGAAAAATAAAGCTTTTCCGATGTTTTCTTTATCTATTTTTTTTTTGCATGTTTTTTTTTCTTTATTACTTGCACTTTTAGGCTGAAGCGGAGACCTTCCCCAATATAACACACCCTTAGATATATTGCTGTTATTGTAGTTACTGTTTTTACAGTTGCTTGAGTCAGTCCTTTTTAATGGCTTACTCAGAGGAAGAGAAGTGCCCATGACCTTCTTTCAGAGCTCTCGTAACTGGTATCAGGAAAGGAAATCAATGTTGCAACATTAGTTTCACCCATAATTTCTTCACTGCCAGACGAAGAGCCAAAGTAACGAAATGTTATATCTCCAATCTTCTCGACAAATAAACTTTACCTATATTCCGAAATTTTATTGACTGTCTTTCGTCGACGCAGATCACCAGTTTCCTCGGATAATAGATTTTAACCTATTTCAATATTATATGAAATTATTATCACATGACCAAAATTGTGGTGGCTTAACGAAATAATAAAAATTGAGGTGGTTATGGAACAACACCAAACATAGCATAACAGATAACTTTCAGTTCAATATGTCGCTAAAATTATGTAATTCTAGTATTTGCATTTAGCCTTTCGACTGATGAAGGCTTGTTTTTCCCGAAACACATTGCCCAACAATCTAAAAGACATATGAAATGTGTATAAAACTCGCATCCCATCTTTTTTAACAGGTTATATTGCAAAAGTTGTTAATATATTGTTAAATCTTGATATTACCGTGTTCCTCACTAAATGCGATTCCATGATTATTGTTTTTACTTTTGTCACAAGGCCAGCAATTGCCTCAGTGGATTACTGGTACTTTATTTTATCGACCCCGTAAGGATGAAAGGCAAAGTTTATCTCGGCGGGATTTGAACTAGGGTTGTATAATAGTCGCAGATTATAACACCAAAAATTGTAGAGAGAAATGACAGTTTATTAAATGTATATTTACGTAACACGCGTTTCGCTTACAGTACGGCTTAATACCCGTTGGTAATTACATAATTTATATAATAATTCATATGAATAAGGATTAACACTGATAAGCGATATAATAGGGTTTATTTCAAGCATTAACATGTTTTATCACCAGATTAGCAATTGATTCTTGTCTTGAAACCACTATCATCAATTGAGAATTGTGAAATTCGATTTTAAATATATAAAATATATGGTGAATTTTCAAAATACTAAGTAAACATCTTGTTGAGTCAACTACTATCGTACGCTGAAATATTCCTCGGTACAGATTAATCGTAACATGAACTAAGATAACCCAAAACGATACCGCGTTCACCTTTATATATATATATATATATATATAGGGTGAAACATTTGTTCTCGTTATGGTGAACTAACTGTTGTGGAACTACTTCTACCAAACTCGTCCCATGGACTGAGTATTCTACTATTACGGATATAACCCTCCAGTGTTCTACTATTATATATATATGTATATATATATATATATATGTATATATATATATATATATATATATATATATATATATATATATATATATATATATATATATATATATAATATTAACAATATTAATAAATGGAAAATATCTTTATAATACCATATTTATCTTATTATACGTATTTTAAGGACACAACATTTTAGTGTGCTTTCATCAGATAAAATATAATATTTGGTGTTAAGATATTGACATACCTTACCTTAGACTTAATAGCATAAGTTCGGTAAGTCTAAGCTAAGGTATGTCAATAACTTAACACCAAATATTATATTTTATCTGATGAAAGCACACTAAAATTTTGTGTCCTTGAAATACGTATGATAAGATAAATATGGTATTATAAAGATATTTTCCATTTATTAATATTGTTAATATTAATAATACTCCAGATAAAAATTGTAGAGTGCTTCAAATCTGTTATAAAATTAACTTTGCTGAATGATAATCGACAAACCATATAACTCATTGTTTATATATATATATATATATATATATATATATATATATATATATATATATATATATATATATATATATATATATATATATATATATATATATATATATATATATGTGTGTGTGTGTGTAAGAATATTTTTGAAACAGCGAGTGGGTTTGAAATTATTAGAAATGTAAGCTATCGCCGTATTTTGACTAAAGATGAGTATTGACGTACATGTACGTCAATACTCATCTTTTTTCCATTTCTCCGAGGGTTCTAAACCCCACTATCAGGCTAAATAATTTCTTTAATTTCTTTAGTCAAAATACGGCGATAGCTTACATTTCTAATATATATATATATATATATAGCTTTCACTGCTATCATAACTATTAATACCACTACCATTACCATCACTATCACAACTACTATAACAACCATCTTTACAACCACTACTGTTTATCACTGCCATTACCACCACTGTTATTGTCTACCATCGCTAAGCACATTATCATCACCCCTACCACCACCATTGCCATAAACATCACCAATATCACCCCTATGACCAGAGCAACCGCTACCACAACTGCCTGCTACTACCATACCTTCTTCTTCTTCGTTCACTCATTCCTTGGAGGGTCGTGGAGGCAGAGTCCTCAGGTACGCATTTGAATTTGTTCAAGGGTCTGCTCTGTCAAATCTAATCTTGGGCTATAAACAACAACAACAACAGCCGTCAATAATGCCACTACAACCTTCTATCCACATATGCATACAACCACTACTATTACCAACAGAACAGAATCAATAATGGTATATGTGGAGCTACAATTACCACAGCAATTGTATTAATACTGGCGCATCACCAAACTAATTAAAATAATTTAGTCAGTTTTCTTCAACTAATTTACACAGTCTCTCTCTTAATAAAGTTATTCAGTCTCCCAGGGAATTTATATATCACTATTTATTCATTTCTGTCGTTTCATATTAATGGTTTCTTATATAGACACAAGGCCAGCAATTTTTGGGTGGAGGGGAAAGTCGATTAAATCGACCCCAGTGCGTGACTGGTACTTTATTTTATCGACTCCGTAAGGATGAAAGACAAAGTTAACCCCGGCGGGATGTGAACTCAGACCATAAAGGGCGGTAACTCTATGCTGCAAAGCATGGCATCAGACCCTCTACCGATACTGCCAATCCACCGCCCTAAACGGTAGGAGTATACGTTGTTGTTTAGTCTATTGACTAAATCTATGATCAGAAGCATTGCAGCTGTGACCTTCATGGGGGGGGGGGGTATGTTTTCTTGTGCAAGGAACCAATGTGTCCTTTTTAAAGACAGTAAGGATAGTTTCAGAAAGATTTTATTGCTATTTCCAGCAGGTCGGTCGACCACGTAGAGGCTACTGTGTTAGCCTGTAGAAGAGCAGCAGTGATGGTGTAGTGGTGGGTTTAGATCAGAGGTTCTCAAACCTTTTGGGCCTCCCTCCTCACGGCCACGTAATACCCTCAGTGCCCCCCACCACTATTTCCAGAGAGACCTGCCTACACACAAATTGTAAATAATATATAATAAATAAAATCGTTAATTTATATATAATAAATAATACAATATATACTATGTATAAATAGATATTATGCATTTTTTTAGTTTACTATATTTATATATGTATCATTTGATATTTAATATTCTTTTATATCATCTCTACCGCTCCACGCACCCCCTGGACCGTCTTAAAGCCCCCTGGCGGGTGGGGGGTTATCTCCCATTTTGAGAACCTCTGGTTTAGATAGGGGAGGAACGTAGTTTCCTTGTTTAAAGAAGCTGGGACTAGTGCAAATGTGGTAGAAGAGGTTAGGTGAGAAACCATTGCAGCTTAGAGTCAGTGGTTGTAGCGTGTTGGTGAGTGATTTGTTGACAATCGTTCAGATGGCCTTTTATTCGATGAGATCTACGATGTTATGTGTATAGCAAGAATATTGTACCATTGTGTGTATGGGTTTATGTATGTAGATAAATATGTAGGTGTGTGTATATAGATATATTTGTATTTCAGCTGATATTGACCTTATTTGTAAGTGTAATGTTTGTATATATGTATGTATGTATGTATGTATGTATGTATGCATGTATGCATGTATGTATGTATGTATGTATGTATATATGTATGTATGTATGTATGTATGTATGCATGTATGCATGTATGTATGTATGTATGTATGTATGTATGTATGCATGCATGCATGTATGTATGCATGTATGTATGCATTATGTATGCATGTATGTATACATGCATGTTTCTATGTATACATGTATGTATTTATGTATGCATGTATGTGTATAATCACAAAAAATACATTTGCGTGTTTGCAGTTACATAAATGCTTCTGTATGTTTAATCACATAAACAGATGTATGTATACGTACATGTGCACACGCGTGTGTGTATGTGCATGCATACGGTTTTGAAAAAGGAAAAGAAGCAGTGACTGTGTGTGTGTGTGTGTGTGTGTGCGTGTGTGTGTGTGTGTGTGTGTGTGTGTGTGTGTGTGTGTGTGCGTGCGTGCATACATGTGTGTGTGTGTGTGTGCGTGCATGCATGTGTGTGTGTGTGTGTGTGTGCGTGCGTGCATACATGTGTGTGTGTGTGTGTGCGTGCATGCATGTGTGTGTGTGTGTCAGATAGGGGGGGGGGGGTTAGAGAGATGTAGAAACGTCGTGAGAGATGCAGGGAGGATATAATAAACATTTCACGAGTGACAGTTCCATTTGAAATGTCTAAATAAGATACGTATTTATTGAGAGCCATTCAACGGTGGCTTTGCTATCAGGAAGTACGCTCACGACATCTACTGGTGACACGTGTCATAGAGTCAAGCATATTGTCAAACATCTCACGACACCCGAGATGCTATAAACTGTAGTAAAATGTTTCCCCTTAAAGCACTCCGTGCTGTCTTATGTAGAGACAAGACACCTTAGATACTGTAGTCCCACATACCTTAAAAAAAGATAATGATCATGCGTGAAATGCCTTAGATCATATTTCTGCACAACCAGGACTCTCCTGGGGCTACACAAAAACAACGACACGAAATAAAACTGCCTCTCTAGTTTGGTAATCCATGTAACTTGAAACCATATAGATGAAAACAAGTGACCTTGTGTCAACTAGGTAACCCCAGGAACTTATTTTGTTCTTGTTTCTTTTTCTCGTCAATTTTTGTATATATATATATATATATATATATATTTCGTTTCTGAATTTGTTTAGCAAGACTCTTTATCTGAAAACGTGTGTTGAAACCGATATTGTTATACTTTGGGAGGGTCATGTTGCCAATAAGAAACTCACGCACCAGTTGCTTTCACTTCAATGTATTATAATAAATTTATAAATTTAGGAATTTATAAATTTCCGGTTGGTTGGTTGGTTCCACAACCAGATGGTTGTTTATATATTGTCAAAGTTCTTTCGTCACACATTCTGTGACCTCTTCAGTGACTGGGGATTCTTTTCTTTGTTTTTGTGCCTCTCCTTTGTGCTGTCCTACGCCATCTCGTTTCTGTGTGTGTCACACAGCCAACCGACCAACCAACCAACCGGAAATTTATAAATTCCTAAATTTATAAATTTATTATAATAAATTGAAGTGAAAGCAACTGGTGCGTGTGTTTCTTATTGGCAACATGACCCTCCCAAAGTATAACTATATATATATATATTTATATATATATATATATATATATATATATATATATATATATATATATATATATATATATATATATATATATATATTTATATTTATATATATATATATATATTTATATATATATATATATATTTATATATATATTTATATATATATTTATAGATAGATATATATTTATATATATATTTATATATATATATATATATATATATATATATATATATATATATATATATATATATATATATATATATATAATGTTACCCCACGGTTAAGGGCAGTATGCACGCAAGTACAACATTGTGATAGTGTTCCTGTGACAGTTTGGCAGATTAGTTAGAGCGTCAGACAAAATACCTTATAGTATTTGTTACTTTTTTTTAGTTCAAATCATGCCAAGGTTAAATTTTCCTTTCAGCCTTCTTCAGTCTATAAAATAACTTACCAGTCAAGTATTAGAGTCGATTTAATCGAATTTTCCCTCCACCAAATTTGCTTGTTTTGTGTTTAAAACAGAAATCGGGGGATTGGCAGTATCGGTAGATTGTTGGACACCATGCTTTGCGGCATAGAATTACGTCCCTTTATGATCTGAATTCAAATCCCACCGGGGTTAACTATGCCTTTCATCCTTACGGGGTCGATAAAATAAAGGACCAGTAAAGCACTGGCTAATTGCTGGCCGTGTACCAAAAGTAGAAACAATTATTATAGGGTAGCTCAGGGCGGGGGATTGACAAAATCGATGGAGCGTCGGACAATATGCTTTACGGCACAGAGTTACGGCCCTTTACTGAGTTCAAATCCCACCGAGGTTAACTTTGCCTTTCACCCTTACGGGGTCGCTAAATAAAGCACTAGTAATGTACTGCGGTCGATTTAATCGACTTTCCCCTCCCCCAAAATTGCTGGCCTTGTGCCTATAGTAGAAATCCTTATTATAGGGTAGCATGTGGTAGACTGGTGGAATATTGGACAGAATGCCCTTCGACATTTAGTTACTTCCTATTATGTTCTGAGATCAAATACTGCTGTGGTCCACTCTGCTTTTCATCTTCTCGACGTCTAATGTATTAGTTACTTAGTGTGGTCGATTTAATCTGCTATGGCCCATCTCACGAAATTTATGACCGCGTACCTATGTAAAAATCATAATTATTATTACAGCAAGAATTGGAGCATGAAATAGTAATATAAATAGAATGTATTAAAGTGTAACTGCTGTGGAAGTGAACGACATCAAAGTGCGTTTTAAGCACCTTTTCATCACTGCTTCTTTCGTAAAATGCATGGTTTATTTATTCTCAAATGACCCGTGACTAACGCTTGCGTCCGCAAACAGCTGTTTCCAGTTTTTCTTCTCTGCCGAAGAGCACCGCTCGCAGTGTAAATCCCTACTTCAACTCCTAGGACACCAACATACACTTTTGTGTGTTATTGTTCTCAGTATGTTCGTCTATCACCCTGCCTAAAATTGCATTGGACCAGAAAGTCTCTGGAAAAGCACCTAATGTAAGTTTTTCTAAACAGTAAGATTGGTAACTTTCGGGAAAATCAGTTGATTTCAAACGAGGTTAAAACAATGACACTTGGTCTCTACAAATCGCCATCCTAGTACAGCATTTTATTTATTGCACAGTTCTTGAAATCAACACGAAATATGACATATTTAAGGAATAACTGACTGGGGTATAAAGTTTGAACATATTTGCGTAGTTTAAAACTAAATGAGAATGCATATACAAAGGAAATATGCATGGTATTCAAAAGGTGAGTGAACGAATGGGAACTGAAAAACTCTTTACTTGACTCTTTACTGTATCTCACCGACCCATTATACATCTGTTAATAGAACTTCAAGTGAGTCTCATTCTAATAAATGACTTAGTATATATTAACATTCTGTGGAGTGTTAGCTGTGCTTACAACATTTTCCATGATCGGTAGTAACACTTCTTTAGGGCTGTCAGCAGGTTCGAAAGAGCAATTTGTTAATTACCAGACGTATATAATTCTTTTCCGTTTTTATCTTAACCTTACTTCCACTCATTTTCAACATGGCCTGGTTTGTACCACACGTGCCATTTTTGACCTCATGCTTTATTTCCTATTATTTCTATTCCCTTCTCTCGTTAGTATTTCTGAAGAAGTGCTTAAATTCGAAATGTTAAAGACCTTTCTTTTTTTCAGAGCGTCAAGCCAATAACTTCGCGTATTATCGTTATCGTTCTCTCTCTCTCTCTCTCTCTCTCTCTCTCTCTCTCTCTCTCTCTCTCTCTCTCTCTCTCTCTCTCTCTCTCTCTCTCTCATATATATATATGTATATATTAAATTAAAAATAAAAAGTTGAATGATATATATATATATATATATATAAAGTAAATACATCAAACAATTACAGGGGATAATTTGTAAAGAATGTAAACACACATAGTTATGGAGGTAACATATTAAAAATTAACAAGAACCTTCAATATAGATACCTTGCAATAATGATTAATCTCCTTTGTATATATTTCCTTGAAGAAATATATTACACCATTAATCAGTGAATCATAGATGTCAAATCTTGGATCATCGGGAAAGATCCAAGATTTGACATCTGTGATTCTCTGATTAATGGTGAAATATATTTCTTCAACGGAATATATATATAGGAGATTAAGCATTATTGCAAGGTATTGCATTATTGCAATATTCAAGGTTCTTGTTAATTATTAATGTTACCTCCGTACCTATGTGTGTTTACATTCTTTACGATCGGCCGACCGAAGTAGAAACTGCTAAATGTGTGGCCGCCATATTCCTTTGTTAAATTTCGAATACCTGATGATGTCAACGGATTCATACTGAACCCGGTCATTGAAATGTTCATAGTATAATAAACCTTTAAGGAATTACACCAGTCCAGCCTCCTGTTATTTTATAATATATATATATACACAGTTCAAGAGTAACCAATCTTAAAGAGAGAGATGGAGATAGGAGAGGAGAAGAGAGATTGGTGAATTAGTTAGAAGCCAAAATGAAGCCTCGACAGAAGAATATTGCTCGCCTATGGCAGACAATAGATAGACCCAGGACACCATAGTGAAATACCAATATATGGAACATTACATTCATGTAACCATCTTTCTTTACCTTAATTTATATTCCTTTTGAAGTTCCGATGAACTGGTCCATTCTTACCTAAGTTAATTATCTTCATCTGAACCAGATCAATAATTGTTTCTATTTTAGGCACAAGGCCAGCAATTACCCAGTACATTACTGGTACTTTATTTTATCGACCCCGTAAAGATCAATAATGATCTATAATCATTTGATCCAGAAACATTATATGGAGTAGCGAAACAATTGTAAACGGACATTATTAGTATTATTATTATTATTATTTACATTCCTTACATTAAACTACAACTATGTTGACAATCTTTAAATAATGTCTTCCTTGTGAAATGTGTGGTCTTGTTTTGCTTAACTAATATAAACTTAACTAATGTATATATATATATATATATATATATATATATATATATATTATAGTTGAAACAGAAAAACAACGAGGAGGCGAAGAGGCGGTACAAAATGTTAATATTAGTTTCACGCTTGAGAGTGGTGGATATATATATATATATATCAGGTCTTGAATAATCGCCCCCGCCCCGCTTATTAACTTTTCAGATTTTTCCACCACCCCCATCGCTTTTATACCTAAAACTGACCTAACCTATCATAAACATAAACATAAATTTTAAAAACTTAATTATGCCCTTCAAAACTATTCTCCCCAAAATACACTCCCATGCATAACAATAACCGAACAACCAAACCTACTGATGTGTGTGTGTGTGTGTGTGTGTGTGTGTGTGTGTGTGTGTGTGTGTGTGTGTGTGTGTGTGTGTGTGTGTGTGTAAACCATTGAAATTAACCCATAACAGCCTAGTTCAGTGACCTTTGTTATAGTCATATTATATTAATTCAATTCGATTTCTTCTTTATAGTGAGAATGTGTACAATTGCTCATATTTTTCTTTTTAAGATGAACAGTAAATAGGGTAAGAGTTAGTATGCGCATATTATATATATGTGTGTATATTATATATATATATATATATAACACAGTGATGAGAGAAATACACATAAATATATGTGTTCAAATTTTCAAATTATAAAAGTTAATACGTTCGTCACTCTAGTGGCTTTATAATCCTTATAATTTGAACACATATTTATGTGTATCTTTCTCTTTACTGTGTTATAAAGAGATCGGAAATTCTACCTTGAGCTTATTTGATTTTAAGGGAATATTGTCAGTTTTTAACTCGACAATTTAATTTTATATATATGTGGGGGGGGGGGGGGGCTTTATGCCTAAATCAGAAACCATTATATATAGAGAGAAGGGTGGTGGATTGGCAGTATCGGTAGAGAGTCGGGACCATGATGTGCAGCGTAGAGTTTCGACCCTTTACGTTCTGACTTCAAATCCCGCCGAGGTTAACTTTGCCTTTCACCCTTACGGGGTCGGTAAAATATAGCACCAGTAACGCACTGGGGTCGATTTAATCGACTTTCCCCTACCCCCAAATTACTAGCCATGTGCCTATACTAGAAATCATTATATATAGAGAGAGGGGCGGTGAATTGGCAGTATCGGTAGAGGGTCGGACGCCATGCTTTGACGCATAGAGTTACGGCCCTTGCCATTCTGAGTTCAAATCCCGCCGAGGTTAACTTTGCCTTTCATCCTTACGGGGTCGATAAAATAAAGTACCAGTAATGTACTGGGTAATTGCTGGCCTTGTGCCAATAGTAGAAACAATTATATATAGAGAGAGATAAAGAGAGCGGGAGGGAGATAGCCGTGCGTGTGTGTACACAAACATATTTGTGACGATTTAGTGAAGAAACAGAATAGTACTTATTCCCTTACGAACTCGTATCTATAACTTTAAATCTACGTTAGAATTTGCATGTAAAAGATATAAGTAAATTCGTAAGAAATCGATGGAAAAGTTTTCAAATATTCTTTAGTATAATATTTTTATAGGTGTACGGCGATCAGATGATTTGTATTCAGAACAATGGAAACGTATAGTAGGTACTCAATACTAATGGTATTCAATACCATTGAAATATAAGTATTCAGGGGATTAAAATAGTACAGGAACTAGTTAACCTCAGCATTTCTTTCTTGAAATAGCAAATCTCCATTGGAGAATTCTAATTTCCTTTCATATTATAGACTTTGTATAGTATACGCTTTTATTATATATATATATATATACACACAAGTATACATACATATATATATACAAGTATACATACATATATATATACAAGTATATATACATACATATATATACAAGTATATATACATACATATATACAAGTATACATACATACATATATATATATACAGTATATATATATATACATATATATATATATATATATATATATATATATATATATATATATACAGTATATATATATATATATATATATACATATACATCGCTTCAGATGGATCGGTGGATAGATAGGTGGGTGTATGAAATAGATAACAGAGACACATACATATAGAAGTAGACATTTATTAGTATTGTTGTGAAAGCCCCATTACAGAATTCTACTCAACAAAATTAAAAAGGAAATAAGTAGATGACTTTATTGTACAACTGGAATAAAAATAATTCTAAGGGCGGCTGTCATATTTTCATTTCATTTTCATTGCACAAATCGCCCGAAAATATCAACTGGTTCTTAAAATATACTTTCCTAAAATTCATTCATTATAAATGTTAATATTGTGATTGGAAGGTCGACTAGAAAAATTTTTAGACCGTCGAAAATAATTGTTTCTACTTTTGGCACAAGGCCAGCAATCATCCAAGTGCATTACTGGTACTTTATTTTATCGACCCCGTAAGGATGAAAGGCAAAGTTAACCTCGGCGGGATTTGAACTCAGATCGTAAAGGCCCGTAACTCCATGCTTGCAAACCGTGGCGTCCAATCCACCGCCCTCAGACCGTCGAAAATAATGTTATGAGTTCAAATATTATTGAAGTGAACTTTGAAGTTCATTTATTGGAGGTTGATTCTTCTCTCGATTTATCTTTCTTTGGAAGATATCGTGTGTGTTCAGATCTGGTGAAGGATGGGTTCCGCCAGGTTTTAAATGCCATATATATATAAGGATTTTGTTTTCATTCTTTTTCTCTCTTATACTCAAAGCTCTCTCACTCCGTTTATATATATATATATATATATATGGGGGGGGGGGTGTATTGTTATACTTTGGGAGGGTCATGTTGTCAATACTTAGCCGTCTGGGTCCTGACTCATTTTTTCTCTCTATATATATATGTGTGGCTGAGTGGTTAGAGAATTGGATTCGCAATCGTGAGGTTGTGAGTTCGATTCCTGGACCAGGCGATGCGTTATGACCTTGAGCAAGAAACTTTATTTCACGTTGCTCCTTTTACCTGGAGTTGCGACCGATAGATAGTACTAGCAACAGGAAAGACCAACGGAAACATTGTTTCCTCGTTCCGATTTGACGAAAGTCGATCGATCCTTATTATATATATAATATATATATATATATATATATATATATATATATATTTATATATATATATTTATATATATATATATATATATATATATATATATATATATATATATATATATATATGTAAAACCTACTCCAGCCAGTAGGCATCTCTAACAAAATACACCCCGTCCCACCACCACCACCCCCACCCGATCCACACCACCCCGTTCTATGTAAAGTTATGTTGGTGCCGCGCCATCGAGGCCGAAACAAATGAGATCGTGTAGGTGTCACGACAAAAAAACACACAGTCCACGCTGTAATGTGGCCGTGTAGGCAACACGGTAAAAACCTCCCAGACCCACACTGTAAATGTGGTTGGTGTTAGGAAGGGCATCCAACTGTAGAAAACCTGCCAGACAGTCCTATGCGAGCAAGACAATCACTCTTGCCTCAAGTGGGACTACCCCCGTCCAAACCCATGCAAGCGTGGAACACGGACGTTAAACGTTGATGATGATGATGATGATGATGATATATATATACAAATTACAATTATGTACATATAAATCTCGAACGTAGGACAATAGCTGTAAGAACAGCTTTAGAAAGTCGGGTAAAAATACCCCAAATAAGCGGAAAAAGAGACATACAGCAGATTGTTGGCCACTTTTTTCCGTCTATTCACACGATTTTCCAAACCTGTTTTCACAGCTACTCCCCTGCGTTAGGTAATTACTATAATTACTGTATTTATAAGGGTTAATTGAATAAAATACACGTTCTTCTTCATGGCTTGGAAATATATATCTAAAATCATATATTAAATTATATACGATGTACTCATTATGCATCGACATGTACATTTCTACTCAGTAATACATCAATAAGATACATATGAAATTAATATAAAGTTTATCGTTTGACTAGGTCCTTCAATACAAATCAATATATATATATATGTGCGCGTGTGTGTGTGTGTGTGCGTGCATGTATATATATATATATATTACAACACAACGGAAAATACTGTATATATATATATATATATATATATATATATATATATATAGAGAGAGAGAGAGAGAGAGAGAGAGAGAGCGAGA